>JARFJB010001020.1:0-52415 GCA_036346205.1 Vesta saturnalis | reverse complement strand
GTCAACCAACTGTACTTGACAATAAATCGCAACGTCACAAAATAAAAGGGGTTTGGGGTTTTTTTAAAAAAAAAAATTTTTTAAAATTTTTTTTTAAAAATTTTTTTTAAAAATTTTAAAAAATTGGAAACCCCACCCAAAAAAATTTAAAATTTTAGAAAAAAAAAAAATTTTTTTAAAAATTTTTGGGTTTGGGAACAATTTTTTTTAAGGGGAAAAAAAAGGGAAAAAACCAATTTTTAAAAAAAAAAAATTTTTTTTGGGGGTTAAAAATTTTTTGGGAAAAATTTTTTAAAGGGGGGGAAAATTTTAATTTTTTTCCCCCTTAAAATTGGGGGGGAAAAAAAAATTTTAAATTTTGGCCAAAAAAAAAACCCCGGTTTTGGGGTTTTCTTTTTTAAATTTTTAAAAAAGGGAAAGGGAAAAAAAAAAAAAAAAGGTTAATTTTAAAATTTAAAAAAAAAGGGAAAAAGGTTAAAAAAAAATGCCCTTTTTAAAAAAAAAAATTAAAATTTTTGGGTTTTTTTTTAAAGGAAAAAAAAATTTTGGGAAAGGGAAAAAAAAACCCCCCCCTTGGGGGAAAAAAAAAGGGGTAAAAAAAAATTTTTTTAAAAAACTTCCCAAAAAAAAAAATTTTTTTTTAAAAAAAAAAATTTTTTAAAAATTTTTAAAAAATTTTTTTTTTTCCCCTTTTTCCCAAAAATTTTTTAAAAACTTTTGGTTTTTTTCCTCAAAAAAATTTAAAAGGGGTTTTTTTTTTCCTTTAAAGGAAAAAAATTTTTTAAAAAAATTTTTTAAAATTTTTTCCCCCCTTTTTTTCCCCCTTTTGGAATTTTAAAAATTTTAATTTAAAAATTTTTAATTTTTTTAATTTTAAAAAATTTTTGTTTTTTTTAATTTTTTTTAAATTTTTAAAAAAAATTTTTAAAATTTTTTTTTTTTTTAAAAATTTAAATTTAAAATTTTTTCCTTTTTTTTTAAAAAAAAAATTTTTTTTTTTTTTTGGAAAAAAAAGGGAAAAAAATTTTTTTTAAAAAAAAAAAATTTTTTTTAAAAATTTTTTTTAAGGGTTAAAAATTGGGTTTTTTTTTTTTTGGGTTTTAAAAACCCCTTTTTTAAAAATTTAAAAATTTTTTTTAAAAAATTTTTTTTATTAATTTTTAAAAAATTTAAATTATTTTTTTAAAAAACCCCCCCCAAAAAAAAAAAAAAAGGGGGGGCCCCCCCCCCTTTTTTTTTTAATTTAAACCGGAAAATTTTTTTTTTTTTGGGTTTTTTTTTTTTCCCCCTTTTAAATTTTTGGGGGGAATTTTTTTTCCCCCCAAAATTTAAAAATTTTTTTTTTTTTAAAAAAATTTTTTAAAAAGGGCCCCGGGTTTCCCTTTTTTAAAAATTTTAAAAATTTTTTTTTTAAAATTTTTTTTTTTTTTTAAAAAATTTTTTTTTTTTTTTTTTAATTTTTTTTTAAATTTTTTGGGGCAATTTTTTTTTTTAAAATTTTGGGGTTTTTAAAATTTAAATTTTTTTAATTTTTTTAAACCGGGGTTTTAAAATTTTTTTTCCCCAAAAAAATTTTTTTTAAAAAATTTTAAATTTGGAAAATTAAAAAAAAAAAAATTTTTTTCTTTAAATTGGTTGGAAAAAATTTTTTTAAAAAAGGGTTTGGAAAAAAAAAAATTTTCCAAAGGAAATTTTTTTTTTTTTAAAAAAAAGGGGGTTTTTTTAATTTCCCTTTAAAATTTTAAAAATTTTTTATTAAAAAAAAAAATTTTTTTTTTTTTTTTTTTTTTGGAAAAACCCCCCCCCTTTTTTTTTCCCCCCGGGAATTTTTTAAGTGGGTTTTTAAAGGGTTTAAAATTAATTAATTTAAAATTTGGGTTTTTTTTTTTTTTGGGGGCCCCTTTTTCCTTTGGGGGTTTTTTTTTTTTTTTTTTTTTTTTTTTTTTTTTTTTCCCCCCGGTTGGGGGGTTTGGGGTTTCCGCGGGGGTTTTTTTCCGGCAAAATTTTTTTTAAAATTTTTTTGGGGGGTTTTTTGGAGGGTTTTAAGGGTATCAAAGGAAAAAAACCCTTTCCCGGGTTTTTAAATTTTTAAAAAAAAAAATTTTTTTTTAAAAAAATTTTAAAATTAAAATTTATTTTTAAAAAAAAAAAATTTTAAAAGGGGGTTTTTAAAATTTTTTTAAAAATTTTTTTTTAAGGGGGAAAATTTTTTTTTTAAAAAAAAAAAAGGGGGGGTTTTTTTTTAAAGGAAAAAAAAAAAATTTTTTTTTTTTTTTTGGGAAAAATTTGGTTTTGGGGGGAAAATTTTAAATTTAAAAGGTTTAAAAACCTTTTTTTTTTTTTTTAAAAAGAATTTTGGTAAAGGGTTTTTTAAAAATTTTTTTTTTTTTTAAAAAAAAAAAAGGGGGTTTTTTTTTTAAAACCGGGTTTTTTTTAAAAAAATTTTTTGGGTAAAACCCAAACCCTTTAAAACCGGAAAATTTCAAAAAAAAAAAATTTTGGGGGTCCTTTTTTTTAACCAAACCTTTTTTTAAAAAACCCAAAGGTTAACCCCAAAAAAAAAAAATTTTTTTTAAAAAATTTTTTTGAAGGGGGGTTTTTACCCCCCAAAATTTTTTTTTTAAAAAGGGAAAAAATTAAATAAACCAAAAATTTTAAAGGGGGTTTTTGCCCTGGTGGGGAAAAACCCCTTCCCAAAAAAAAAAATTTTTTTTTTTAAAATTTTTTTTCCCGGGGTTTAAACCCTGGGAAGGGGAAAAAAAAATTTTTTTAAAAAAAAAATTTTTTTTTCCCCCCCAAAAAAAATTTTTTGGCCCCCAAAAAACCTTTTTTTTTTTAAAAAGGGGGTTTTTAAAAAGCCTTTGTTTTTTTTTTTAAAAACCAAAAATTTGGGAAAGGGAATTTTTTTTTTTTCCCCCCGGGGGAAATTTTTTTTCCAAAATTGTTTTTTTTCCCGGGGGAAAAAAAAAAAAAAACGGGGGGCCCGGTTTAAAATTTTTTTCCCCAAAAAAAAATTTTTTAAAAATTTTTGGGGGTTTTAAAAAAAAATTTTTTCCTTTTTTTAAAAAAAATTTTAAAAAGGGTTTAAAAATAATGGGAAAATTTTTTTTAAAAAATTTAAAAAAAATTTTTTTTTTAAAATTTTTAAAAAAATTTAAATTTAAAAAAAATTTTTTTGGTTTTAAAAAGGTTTTTAAAAGGGGGCCCCCAAACCCCTTTCCCCGGTTTTCCCCTTTTAAACCCAATTTTTCCCGAAAAAAAATTTAAAAAAGGGGGAAAAAATTTTTTTTTTTCCCTTTATTTTTTTTTTAAATTTTTTTAAAAAACCCCGTTTTGGGTTTTTTTTTCCCCCCCAAAAAAATTTTTTTTTTTTTTTAAATTTTTTAAAATTTTTTAATTTTATATTTAAATTTTTAAAAATTTTTTAAAAACCCCCCTTTTCCGGGTTTAAAAAAAAACCCCCCCAAAAAATTTTTTTTTTAAAAAAAAATTTTTAAACCCCGGGGCCCCCCCCCCCTTTTTTATTTAGGGGAAACCCCAAAAAATTTTTTTCCCCCCCTTTAAAAAGGCCCTTAAATTTAAAGGCCCAAATTTCCCCCAAAAACCCCCCAAAAACCCCCCGGGGGGGTTCCCCAAATAGGGTCCAAAAGGAAAAAAGGGGGGAAGGGGGGGTTTTTTTTGGGGGGTAAAAAAACCCTTTTTTTTTTGTAAAAATTTCCCCGGGGGGAAATTTTAAATTTGTTTTCCCCCCAAAAGGGTTTTTTTTAAAAAAAGGGGAAAAAAATTTTTTTTTTTTTGGGGAAAAATTTAATTTGAAAGGTTTTTAACCCTTTAATTTTTTGGGGGAAAAAAAAAAGGGGGGGGGGTTTCCGGGAAAATTTTTGTTCTAATTTTTAAAAAATTTTTTTAAACCCAAAATTTGAAAAAATTTTTTGGGGGTTTTTTAACCTTTTTTTCCCCTTTGGGTTTTTTTTTTTTGGGGGGGGAAAAGGGAAAATTGGTTTTAAAAACCCAAATTTTTTCCCCTTTTTAAAATTTTTGGGGGTTTTGGGAAAATTTTTTTTAAATTTTTAAAATTTAAAAAAAAATTTTTTAAAAAAGGGGGCCCTTTTGGGAAAAAAGGAAAAAAAAAATTTAAATTGGGAAAATTTTTTTTTAAAGGTTTTTTGGGGTTTTTTTTTAAAAAAAAAGGGAAACCCCCTTTTTAAAAACGGGGAAAAGGGAAATAATTTTTTTTTTTTTTAAACCAAAAAAAAACCCCCGGGTTTTTTTAAAAAAAAAAAAAATTTAAAAGGTTTTAAAAAAGGGGCCCAAAAAAAAGTTTTGGGAAAAAGGGGTTTTGGCAAAATTTCAAAGCTTTTAAAAGTTTAAAAAATTTTTAAAACCCCAAAAAAACCCCCCCAGTTAAATTTTCCTTCAAAAAAAAGGGTAAATTCCCCAAAAAAAAAAAAATTTTTTGGGGTTTTCTTTTTTAAAAAAAGGGAAAAGGGGGTTAAAAAAAAAAAAAGGGGGTGGATTGGAAAAAAAATTTTTTTTAAAAAAACCAAATTTTTTTTTAACCAAAAGGGGGAAAAAAATTTTATTTTTTTTAAAAAAACAAAAAAAAAAGGGTTAAAAGGGAAAAAGGGAACCCCTTTAAATTTTTTTTTTTAAAAAAAAAAATGAAAAGTTTTAAAAACCAGGAAAAGGGAAACAAATTTTAAAAAAAGGGAAAAAGGGGGGGCCCCAAAAAAATTTTTTTTTTCCGAAAAAAAAGGGAAAAAATTAAAAACCCAAAATTTTTCCCCAAAAATTTTTTTTTAAAAAAAAAAAATTTTTTAAAATTTTTTTTTTTTAAAAATTAAAAATTTTAAAAAAAAAAAATTTTTTTTTTTTTTTCCGGAAAACCCCTTTTTTTTTGGCCCTTAAAAGGTTAAAATTAAAAATTAAAAAATTTTTTGGGGTTTTTTTTTTTAAAAAGGGGGGATTTTGGTTCCGTTTTTTTTTTTTTTGGGGGAAACCAAAAAAAATTTTTTTGGGTTTGGGGGAAATTTTCCCTTTTTTTAAAAACCTTTAAAATTTTAAATTTTTTTTTAAAACCCAAAAAAATAAAAAAAAAAAAAAAAAAAAAAAAAAAAAACCCCCCCCCTTTTTTTTTTTTTGGTTTTGGGGGGGGTTTTTTTTTAAGGGGGGGGGCCCCCTTTTTTCCAAAATTTTTGGGGAAATTACGGTTACGGTTCTGTGTATCTGTGTATCTGTTATCTGTTATCTTGTATCTGTGTATCTGTTATCTGTGTATCTGTGTATCTGTTATCTGTTATCTGTGTATCTGTGTTATCTGTGTATCTGTGTATCTGTATCTGTGTATCTGTTATCTGTGTTATCTGTGTATCTGTGTATCTGTTTGTATCTGTATCTGTGTATCTTGTATCTGTGTATCTGTTATCCGTTATCTGTTTATCTGTTATCCGTGTATCCGTGTATCTGTGTATCTGTGTATCCTGTGTATCCGTGTATCTTGTATCTGTGTATCTGTTATCTGTATCTGTGTATCTGTTTGTTATCTGTGTATCTGTGTATCTGTGTATCTGTTATCTGTTATCTGTATCTGTGTATCTGTTTCTGTGTATCTGTTTGTTCTGTGTATCTGTGTATCTGTGTATCTGTGTATCTGTGTATCGTTATCTGTTATCTGTGTATCTTTGTGTATCTGTGTATCTGTTCTGTGTATCTGTGTTCTGTGTTCTGTGTGTCTGTGTTCTGTTTTGTGTTCTGTGTATCTGTGTTTTGTGTATCTGTGTATCTGTGTATTGTTATCTGTGTATCTGTTATCTGTGTATCTGTGTATCTGTTATCTGTGTATCTGTGTATCTGTGTATTGTATCTGTGTATCTGTGTATCTGTGTATCTGTGTTCTGTTATCTGTGTTCTGTGTTCTGTTCTGTGTTCTGTGTATCTGTTATCTGTATCTGTGTATCTGTTTGTATCTGTGTATCTGTGTATCTGTGTATCTGTGTATCTGTTATCTGTACCTGTGTATCTGTGTAGGTATCTGTGTTATTTGTATCTGTGTATCTGTGTATCTGTGTATCTGTGTTTATCTGTTATCTGTGTATCTGTGTATCTGTGTATTCTGTGTATCTGTTATCTGTGTATCTGTGTATCTGTGTATCTGTATATCTGTGTATCTGTGTATCTGTGTATCTGTGTATCTGTGTTTTGTGTCTGTGTCTGTGTGTCTGTGTTGTTTCTGTGTATTGTGTGTATTGTATCTGTGTTGTGTATCTGTGTATCTGTGTATCTGTTATCTGTGTATCTGTGTATCTGTGTATCTGTTATCTGTATCTGTTATTGGTATCTGCGTATCTGGTATCTGTGTATCTGTGTATCTGTGTATCTGTGTTATCTGTGTATCTGTATCTGTGTATCTGTGTATCTGTTATCTGTGTATCTTTATCTGTGTATCTGTGTATCTGTGTATCTTGTGTATCTGTGTATTGTGTTTGTGTATCTGTTATCTGTGTATCTTTGTATCTGTGTTATCTGTGTATCTGTTATCTGTGTATCTGATCTGTATCTGTGTATCTTTTGTATCTGTGTATCTGTATCTGTGTATCTGTGTATCTTATCTGTTTATCTGTGTATCTGTTATCTGTGTATCTGTGTATCTGTGTTATCTGTATCTGTGTATCTGTGTATCTGTGTATCTGTGTATCTGTATCTGTGTATTTTATTGTGTATCTGTGTATCTGTTATCTGTGTATCTGTGTATCTGTGTATCTGTTATCTGTGTATCTGTGTATCTGTGTATCTGTTATCTGTTATCTTTATTTTATCTGTGTATCTGTGTATCTGTGTATCTGTGTATCTGTGTATCTGTATCTGTTATCTGTGTATCTGTGTATCTGTGTATCTTTATCTGTGTATCTTGTGTATATGTTATCTGTGTATCTGTTATCTGTTATCGTGTATCTGTTATCTGTGTATCTGTTATCTGTGTTTCTTGTATCTGTTATCTATGTATCTGATATCTGTTATCTGTATCTGTGTATCTGTGTATCTGTGTTTCTGTATCTGTTATCTGTGTATCTGTGTATCTGTGTATCCGTGTATCCGTGAATCCGTGTATCCTTATCCGTGTATCCGTGTATCCAAATCCGTGTATCCGTGTATCCGTTATCCGTGATCCGTGTATCCGTATCCGTTATCCGTGTATCCTATCCGGTGTATCTGTATCCGTGTATCTGTGTATCTGTGTATCTGTGTATCTGTGTATCTGTGTATCTGTTCTGTGTATCTGTGTATCTGTGTATCTGTGTACCTGTGTACCTGTGTATCTGTTATCTGTTATCTGTGTATCTGTTATCTGTGTACCTGTTATCTGTGTGTCTGTGTTCTGTGTGTCTGTGTTCTGTGTTCCTGTGTCTGTGTGTCTGTGTTTGTGTGTCTGTGTGTCTTCTTACGATCCAAGATCTCAGAGGCCATTAGAGACCTAACCGTAATTACGTAAGCGGTTGATATCTCAGTCCCATTGAAAACATTTCCCCAACCGTTCCCACGGCAATCGTGAACTAGATCAAAGAGGAAAGGCGAATCTATAGTCAATTCCCTCGCCTTAATCATACGAAAATCAAACAAACACGCCGAAGACTCCTGGACCAAAGCCTATAGAAACGGAAATTCTTCTGATAACAGTTCGATAGACTTACTAGAAGGAAAGTGAACTCAGAATCTCACCTAACCGACCCACAAAGCAACCTAATCTCCTCCGACCAAGGAAAGGCCTACTTTTTGGTCTCCATCTTCCGATCCCAGAAGGTCCCCAATTCGACAACCAGTTCAAGGCACCCCTTGAGAGGCGTCTTGAAGAGTTAACCTTAGCCTTGAAATTCCACTCCAGGCGACTTAGGGACCGCCTTGAATTCAACGAACTTCTTTCCAATAGCCAATTACAATCCCAACCAAACTTCACGATCCCTTGTTGAAGCTACTTAAAACCAAGAGCATTCAACCATAAGCAATGCAACTGGGTGTTTTTGAGTATTAAACAAGCATTTGACAGGGTCAGGCACGCGGTCTCCTCCACAACCTTAACCCGACCCCTTCTCCAAACTCCTACTGTCGTACCTGACTAATTGGTCAGTTGGAGTCAAAGGAAACACTTTCCATTCATTTCAACCTACAGCAGGCGTAGCGCAAGTTTCCGCCCCCGATCCTTTCCTATCTTCGCATCCGACATTCACGATGTTACACGGCACCGCCTTCCGCGCGGTTAATCAAAGCAGCGGAACGGCATCCCGCCCATATCCAAAACCCTCCGGAACTTTTCCAACTGCGCGAACCGGTGGAAGTCTCAGCCAATTCCACCAAAACCCAAACAACCTTTCCAAAATCCTAACTACACCTCACCCTGAATCAAGATAGACTCACTCAACAACATGTCACCTACTTAGGAATCCTCTTTACCAAATCCCAAATTGGCTTCTCGATATACAAGGAACTCTTAACAGGATAAGAAACCGAGCAAATCTGGGTGCTCTTAGAATCAAAGGTTGCCACCCCAAAATACTACAACACACCTACAAA
The DNA here is from genome assembly GCA_036346205.1 of Vesta saturnalis. NCBI lineage: Eukaryota > Metazoa > Arthropoda > Insecta > Coleoptera > Lampyridae > Vesta > Vesta saturnalis. Next base: position 43,850 of record JARFJB010001020.1, on the reverse strand, counting down.
ACGTATGCCGTTATGGATTTGCGAGCACCCATACAAGCAACATGATTCCCAATCATCTATCCTCTATCGCTTCCTGTGAACGCCAAATACTCAGACGCATACACAGGTTACCTTACAGGTACCCTAACGACCGCACAATACCATACGCAATCATACCATCCATCACACATAGAATACAGACATTACAAAGAAACTTTGCACACAAAAGAATTTTCGGCGACACAATCCCAACCAGAGAATCCTTACCAGTACCTACAGCTACCGATTTCTTCAATTCCACGGAAAAAAACAAACTAAATTCAACCCCACCCCCACCCCCGAATCCTAACACAATTCCTTGACAATACTCCATATGCCCTACAATACCCCGCCTATTCGATGACGACCTATCATGAAGCGGCAAACGAATCGGATTAACCGCATACACCGCCACCCCCAACGAGCACATTTAAACCAATTATTCAACCAAATATTCAAATAAATCTAAACCTTTTTTTCTTTTTTTTAACACCAAAAATAACCACATCTCATGATTGTAAACTATACAATTACACAAAACAGGGCAACACTAACGAGAAAAGAATGACCAAGGCTGAAGAGGAGAAGGACTCCTGAACATTCGACGCACAAGATCCTAGATAAGCTAAACTAAAATAAGTAACTAACTAACCAAAGGCATGAGCATACTAAAAAAAAGTGTTGAAATCCGCCAGTCAGTTAGTTGTAATTATTAGACATGAAATTAGCAGGGTTAAATCAAAGCATCTTTGCAAACCCTTTAAAAATGTGGGATCTCGAGATATCTAAAAAGTATAAAGTGGTAGATGTGGCTGTAATTAATAAAGTATGGCGAACGTATAGTAATGGAAACATCTGAGTTTAAATATATACCTCAGCGCTTTTATGAGCATTTCAAAGAAGAAATTTATTGAAGAATTTAAAAGTTGCTAAACATGAAGGATGTATTCCTTAGTAGTTTAGGAGCGGTTGAAAAAACAACAAACATAACAATAGTAGTGCTACAACCCCACCAATGTAAATTAACTAGAATAATTTCTTAAACAGTGTTTAGTCGTAGTGCAATTGCGAGCAAGTAAAATCGCTATCTAAGTATAATGGAAACAATAAAATCATTTCTGGAACGATCAAAACTCAGAAGTTCACCGTTATATGTCGACACCCCGCGTAGTTTCAGTAACAACATGAAGAGAAACAAGATGAAGGTTATTCTTCTAACGACAACACTGACTGGCCATCATTTCAACAAAAAGATGATGATTTATCAGGAGTGTACCAACAAGCAGCTAAGGAAAACTTAATTGATTGTGTTTATTATAAACTGTCGCATGATACTCATTATGCAAAACATGTTGAAATTGGATGTAGTACACACCTCAACCTTGCACCAGTAGTGCGTACAGGGTACGGCAAGTGTGAGCAAAGCAATTATGTGACATGAAGGAGTGGAATGAACTAAGATGGCATTCATATGTAGAATTACGATTCTACCGATCTCAAGAAATTGAAAATCAAATTGATTGGTCAAATGTAAACGAAGGAGAAGATATTGTCTATGAACAGCGTTATGAATCTCTGTCCACCAATCTTGGTATTTATTACAATTGGGAATTGATTGGTGGATATGACAGAATACAATGTTCATAGTGTAGAAGAACTATTCACTTTAAAGGATATGATAAGCTATCGATTGGAATTTCTTGAATCCTACAATCTAGCGTCATTCTATGAAAAATTTATACTACAAGTTGTTGACTACCGTCGTTTTCGTGAGGATGACATTTATAAAGACATTGAAGAATGCTAAGTATAATATTAATTCACATAACACTGCATGCTTAATGAAAGTTTTGTATTATCGTCGTGCTTATCTAACGTATAGCATTTACTAAATATTATCTTGATAACGAAATATTAATAACTATAATTTGTTTTTTTTTGTCTAAGAATTGGACTCAAACAGGTAAACATTTTTGCAATAACAATGAATCATAGAGAACTAATAAAATATTTATTTAAGTTGCCATGGCTCGCGACAATAATAAAACTGATTTGATAAACAAGTATTAAATGACATTGAAATAACTATAACTCAAAAGCTAAAAAAATAATAAACAAATAATAATTGAATCATTTGGTCGCTAATAAATATCAGCAAGTCCGGCGAGGGGCGCGGAACCAGGAATCGCGTGTAAAGCAGTATGGTTGAAACGCGTGGTGTGATTGAAGGGTAGGTAAGAAAAAAAAATGTACATGTATATATGTACATTTTAAGATTCATGTAAGTATACGATCTATTTTTATGCCTATCTATTATGTCGTGACAGTAGACAAATAAATGTCTGGTAGTAGGATGATACCATTAGTAGGGAATGCTACATCGTCCGGGGCACGATTTGGCCAGTAACCGGTCTGCTCGCTATGGTATTACTCAAGAAAACAATACAATTGCCTCGGATCGACCTGGCTACAAGAGGCGGTTGCTGACGACTGAGCAAGGAATGAATGGCGAGTCGGTACCTGGAATGTTAGTGGTATGCGTGGTAAAGAATTTGAAATTGCGAATGTAATGTACGAAAGACACCTTGATATTCTGTGTGTCGGAGACAAAGCGCAAAGGAAAGGATGCTGTGGAGATGGAGGATGGTATCCTGACACTATAGTCAGTAGTTGAGACGGAAATGCATGGCGCAAAAGGAGTTGGGATGATCATAAGTGAAAGAGCGAAAAGATGTGTTAAACAGTACGAATTGGTATCTCCCCGGGTAATATGGGTTAGAATGAAAGTGGAGTTTCGAAGAATTTTTCTTATTGCATGCTATGCACCGGTGAATGGAGAAAGAGACCAGGAGCGTGAAAACTTCTGGAATGAAGTAGAGAACGTATGTAAGCCAATCGAAAGAGTGATTATAGTGGGGGATATAAACGAATGGGTGGGTGTACAGAGAGAACATAGTGAACGCGTTCTAGGAAAGTTCGGAGACCAAAGAGTCAATGAGAACGGTGAACACCTGCTGAACATATGTGTGGAGAGAAGCCTGTTTGTATCCAATACGTGGTTTAGACATAAAAATGTGCATATGTATACATGGCAAAGAGGTGAATCAAAAAGTATGATAGACTTGATAGTATATGGTGAACGGCTTACAAACTTGATGAAAGACACAAAAGTAATGCGCGGATCGGATTGTGGATCGAACCACTTTTTGGTTGTATCTAGAGTGTGTTTAGGACAGAAGTGGGTCTGGAGAAGGAAAGCAAACGTAGTGTGAACGTCCAGAATTAGGGTTGACAAACTAGTGGATAATGGTGCGAGAATGAAATACGAAGATGCTGTGAGTAAAGAGTTGAATGTGAATTAAGCAGTGTGGAACGAACAAATAAAAGACACTGACGTTGAAAGTGCATGGATAAGCTTGAAAAACTCTGTTGTCAATTGTGCCGTGCGAATATGTGGAAGAGTGACTGTAGACAGAAAAATGTGGGTGGAATGAGTCGGTAAAAAGGCAGTATGTAAGAAAAAAGATGCGTACATGGTAATGATTGTGCAAAAAATGAGACTGAGAAGAAGTGATTGTATGAGGTGTACAGATTAAGAAACAAAGAAGCAAAGGAGGCAGTGAGAATAAGTAAAGAGGTAGTGATGGCTGTGGAAGGAGAAAAATGCAGAATGATTTTTAGGAAACAAAAACTCTTCTGGAAATGGGTCAAAAATACAAAACGTGGCTCAAAACAGAACGCTGCAGGAGTGATGAATGCTAGAAACGAAATAATATGGGACGATTGTGAAGTGAGGAAATGCTGGCAAGAATATTTCGGAAAGCTGTACAGTAGTGAGGAAAGTAAGACTGAAGGGTTAAATAAGGAAAATATAGAAGAAATGATGAATGAAACTGAGAAGAATATTGGAATAAATGAAGTTGAGAAAACGGTAGGAAGGTTGATAAACGGCAAGGGAGCAGGCGTAGATGAAATCACTGGTGAAATGCTCAAGTATGGTGGTGCAAAGCTTATACGAAGATTGTGTGAATTATTCAATGTATGTCTTATGTGTGGAAAAGTGCCGAGGGATTGGAAGAGCGCGATCATTGTACTATTGTTTAAGGGTAAGGGGAAGAAGAGTGATTGTAAGAACGAAAGAAGAATAAGCTTGCTCAGCGTGCTTGGTAAAGTATTTGGAAGAATACTGATTGATAGAGGACGAGAAACTACACAAACTAAGATGTGGGATGTGCAAGGTGGCTTCATGCCAGGGAGAGGATGTGTCGATCAGATGGTTGCTCTCCAGCAGGTGATCGAAAAGTGTTTAAAGGTAAAAAGGAAGTTGTACTGTGCGTTTGTAGATCTGGAGAAAGCATATGACAGAGTAAATAGGGGGAATCTGTGGGAAATATTAAATGAATTTGGCGTAAATAAAGGTCTAATAAATGGAATAAGGGCAGTATACAACGGTAGTCGGGCATGTGTTAGGGTGAGAGGAGGTGTGAGTGAATACTTTAATATTGAGCAAGGAGTGCGACAAGGCTGTGTGATGTCACCGTGGTTGTTCAATGTATACATGGATAAATGTCTTAGACAAGCATGTACCGATACAAATGGTGTAATGGTTGGTGACGTAAATGTACGACTTCTGGTGTATGCAGATGACACAGTCTTATTAAGTGACAGTGCGGGTGAGCTACAAACCGCTCTGAGAAAGTTTGATACAGTCTGTGAGAGCATGGACCTAAAAGTAAAGGAACAAAACTAGTGGTGTTCAATCGGAAGGTGGAAAGGAGAGCAGAGTATTTACTCTGCAAGATGAAATTGTGGAGCAAGTGGACGAGCTGGTATATCTCGGTTGAATGTTTACTGCAGATGGTACAATTGAGAGCGAGATTGGACGAAGGGTCAATGCTGGAAGGAAAGTGATTAGAAGTATGTGGACGATAATGAGAAATGAAAGCATGAGCCTAGCTGCGAAACGAGCAATTTATAATGGCGTATTCGTCCCGCAAGTACTGTATGGAAGTGAGACATGGGTATGTCAAAAAAAGCACGAAAGAAAAATAAATGCCGTGCGTATGAGATTCCTGAGAAGCGCATGTGGTAAAACGAGAAGGGACAAGATAAACAATGAATGCATAATGACGGAGTGTGGTGAGGAAAAGACGATGATGGATAGATGTAAAAGTTGTACATTACGTTGGTTTGGTCACATTGAGAGAATGAACAACGCAAGATTAACGAAAAAATATATGTGGGTGAGGTTAAGGGAAAGGCCGGGCCTGGTAGGCCGCGTAAAACTTGGCTGTATGTAGTAGAATCTATGATAAAGGAAAGAAAGATAAGGAGTTTTAAAAATAAAAGGTCATGTCAGAGACTATGTATGAATCTTGCGGAAGCTAGGGAGGTATGCGGAGATAGGAAAGCATGGAGAAAGATTGTGAATGAAAAATAAATAAGAGGCAGGGATTGTTTTGCCTACCCCGCAAGGGAATCGCGTGAAGGTTAAGTTAAGTTAAGTTTTTGACTCGATTTAGGTATAAACCCCCTGCTTTATCCATCTAGGTAAACAATAATCTTACCTAAGTTTACTTTTTTGGTTTCACACTTTCCTGCATATGGAAAAAATAATTTGGGGCTTAACTGTTATCCGTTATTAGGAAACCGCCATCAGTTCTTTAGAAAACAACCACTTGTTTCTGAGAAACGGATTACTCTCCCCTACCCCATTGCCGACCCGTTTTTGGTTTACTGTTACCAAAACTTTATATGTAGTCCAAAGTATAATACCTATTGGCCTAGATGACTTCATATTACGAAACAATTATTTGCATCTAATTAACGTTTTAGAGTTTTAATACAATTTAAATTGTTTGAGCAAAATAATCATTTACCAATTGCTATACCGTCCATATAAACATTCTAATGGTAAAATGATATAGACGATTTAGAAATTTTTTATACAAATAGATGAGTTCATACTTTTAAAATTTTCTGATGGATACACCTCTATCTTCTGTTTAGATAAACATAAATGAGGAATAAAGCCAACTTCCTTCAAAATATTTTTAAATATAAGTTCAGGATTACTTTCATTTTGCAAGGGATATTTATCGTTTTCAGGGTTGTGTAAAAATGGGTTCCATTTGTTTACCCCACTTAAGTGTGTGTAAATATACCACATTACACTATTTGCTACAAAAGTTACCAAAATCTCTCCTCCAGGTTTTAAAGTATTGTACATATTTATTAATGCTTTCCTAAAACAAGAACCGTAAATAGCTAAAATATACAGAATCATGTTAATCACCTGTGATTATGAACAAAATGTAAGCAATAAAACGAAAAAATGGTGTCAAAGGAACCGTGCATGCCTTGGAATAGCCTTTCATCCTGAATATCCATAACCTGGAAGGATAACTTTGGGCTTGTCTGATAATTTTCTTGAGCGAATTTTATCATTTCTGGTGAAACGTCTACAGCCACAACTTTATTAACATTCTTGGGCAAAAGGGGTAATAAATAATCACTTGTAATCTTCCCAGGACCACATCCTACTTCCATAATATTTGCATTATTTTTTACTTTTAATAACTTCATATAACGTTGTAAAACATATTTTGCATCTTGGCGTGATTGACGTCCATTTTTTAAGTAAAGCATCGGTTTATTCATTCTACAACTTAAATTTATAAAGTTATTCATTTTGTATATTAACTTTAAACGTTAAAGTAGCGAATATATCTTTGTATTAGTAAACTTAATATTATATGTAGCATTTTATCATTTTGGCACTCTCACTTTCACAATTGAAGTTTGTAGCAATTTTTATCTAATCTTTTCAATCATTGATTTAGTAGATTGTGATACATATTCATGTTTTTCCACTTTAATGTTAAATGTTCAAACGTTAACTTAGGAAGCATAATTAAATATTATGTTTATCAACCTTTATTCATATTACACCTTGTATCAGTAACTAACTTTACTCGATTTGGTAAATTAATGAAAATAAAATAAAGTGCATAGGTATACTTTGGATACATGACAGTTGGAAAATAACTGTTTTGTACAGAACATTATTGGTTCAATGTAATAGAAAAAAACAAATTAAAGGTATTTCAAAGGTTATATTATAGATTAAAATTAGAATTTCATTTCAATCAGAAATTGGTGATGCATCTTCAATTACCATTCTATTAGGTACTAACGTGCTAACTATTTTGTTGTATTATGCACAATTCAAGAAATATATTAATATACACCATTAAAAAAGTATTTTATTATATTATTTCGTTAGTAGTAGACAAACACCCTCCCCACCACTTTTTTTATATCACAAGCCCCGCTCCCTTGGGACACCTCGCCTTTAACTTTTTGTGATGTCATTTGACCTTGAGGATTTCCGAAGACGTAATTAGTTCTGGGAATTTCCGATGACGTAATTCAGCTTGGGGTTTCCGATGACGTAATTAGTTCTGGGGATTTACGCCCTTCACTTTTGACTTTGAGAAAGTTGTTTACCTTGAGAAACAGGTTTACCTTGAGAAAATGCCCCAGGACTTGGACTTGCGTGGGAAATTTGAAATTGTTTTAATGGAAGTTCTTGTCAGACAAGTGTAGGAGCTATCTCATGGACCTGGTGCTGCGCTGGGAGATTATTTTAATACAGGTTCTTGTAAGACAAGTGTAGGAGCTTCCATGCACCTAGTGCAGCGCTGGCAAATTGTTTTAATAATAAGGAGGTTCTTGTAAGATAACATGTATCAAAGTTATCAATATTTTTATACAAGGGTTAACCTTGGGATTTTTAGAATTCCTAAACTACAAACTGGTAAAACCTCTTTTTACTCTATCAGGATAGAATGTAAACATGAAAAACTCAAGCGCTAGTAAATTATTTAATCTAAAAGTGGCTGACCTTGAGAAAGCTGTTTACCATGAGAAAGTGGTTGACCTTGAGAAAGTTGTTTTTTACGTTGAGGTAGTGGTTAACATTTGACCTGACCTTGTGAATTGACCTTGGAAAGATACTATAAAAACGTACATTCAAGCTTAGTTCATTTAGTTCTTGTCTGAAGAGCATATCATATCATGGAATCTTTCAACGTTAATCAAATTTTGGGGTTGTTTCACGATGGATTATTATTAACCGATGAGTTGCTGATAAAGGCGTACAATATTATTAATTATAAGATTGTGTTTGAAAATGACACTATCGATTCGTTGGAAGAGTACGATCATCTTGTGGAGGCTGTACGAAGAATTGGTGGAATGTAAGTATATGTTTTGTTTTTATTTTTAAATTTTAATTATTTTTTTTAAAGCCCTGCCCGCGTAAACATGGAGGAGGTGTTAGGATTTCCAGCGGTGGGGTATTTGCGTACGATAACGGTATGTTTTTTATTTTCTAATGTTAGTTAGTTTAGTGAATGGGTACATTACAGCAGCAGCAAGGCCAATCAAGCTCAGGACTATCAACCATGCATCAAGAACCCGGACCATCCTTTACCCAAATGAATCATATTAATATAATAGGGGAGTCAAACTGTAAATTTATTAAAAAACCTAATACTACGTGTAAAACGTTACGATTTACCTTCAACGAAGAAACATGCAAGGATAATCCCTTAATATGGCTGCAGGTAAAAAAAAATCACTTCCTAAAATGTTATTTATCTAACATATTTTTTTATAGAGTGAATTCGAGGAGTTGTATACATACACTGTCAAGGATGCGGCTTCGTCAGACCGTGCTGGTATCACGTTAAGAAACCCAAACTTCCCAGATAAACCAATTGGCGTTTCATTTAGAAGAGTGGACCAGTTGTCTGTGAGGGTGATAATGTCACTACTGGAAAAGGTAATGCAGAGCAATGCTAGTTTTCTTTCAAGTGACTTGTTAGTTTTAAACGTGGATAGAATATCGGTACCTGTTGGCTATGGACAGGTCTAAAGTTTGAAGACTTTTGTAAAGCAAAAAGGCAGGGTATTATTGTTGTACCGTACCAGCCGCAATCAACGAAAACAATTGTTTAGCTCGCGCCCTAGTCTTAGCAATACCTTTTAGAAGTAACGATTCGATTCGTCATAGTATGGAAACGGAGTGCCCTTTATTTCAATAGCGAGCCATGCAACTTTGTCGGAACGGTGGTCATTTAACTTCATATACCATTGTAGTTTATAATTCGCGAATAGGTTATTCAGTTTATTTTAAGGGTCCTAGGGATCCTAGCAGAGTTGTTTTAAATTTAATACTCGAAGATGAGCACTACAATGTCATTACCAGCGTCACTTCAGCATTTACAGTTATTACAGTGAACAGTGCAGAAAACGTGATAATGACAAAAAAGATCATGCGAAATGTTTGTATCGTGCCCTGCGTGTCATCAAAAACCCCCTGCTCCATTCAAAACCCGAAGATTTTTTGTAATGATTGCAAGAGATTTTTTTCCGGGGCGGGATGCCTTAAAACCACATGGACAGCGAGCTATGTAAAAAATTACCTAAATGTTTAAAATGTCTCAAAACCAGTGAAGTAAAGGGTAAATAAACATACATGCGGATACAGCTATTGTTCCGCGTGCAGGGATCACAAACCTATACGGCATTTTTGCTACATGTCGATTAACAAGGTTCGAGATGACACTGGTAATGGTAAAGCATCAATGTTTATCTTTTATGGTTTGGAATGCATGCAAGAGAAGGTGTGGAGGAGGATGATTGATTCCTGCATGAGCCCAATCTATACGTGGCCGCGAATGTTTGCTCTGTATCCAATACACTGACAATTTAGATGAGCGATGCCCGATGTGTAGCGAAAGAGTGCATATTTTCAGGGAACATGAAGGGGTACGATGGTAGTTTTGTGCTTAGATTCATGCTAATAAAACCGAAAGTATATTTTAATTTAAAAATTAATTATAGTATTATAACGTACGTTGAATTAATGGGATGCATAATGTCATTATGTACAACATGCATTTAAAAATGAGTTTCACCGTATGATAAATTGTTTGTAGAATGCAATATATCCAATATATATATATATATATATATATATATATATATATATATATATATATATATATATATATATATATATATAAATATACTGCTAGGTGACTCCACCCCGATTAAAAAATACTCGCTGTTCCTTACAGGTAGATGACTCAGCAACAAGCCCTAATTACCCCAGAAATATTCTGCTAGGTAGTGCCACCTTTATTACAGAAAATACTCATTAGTCTATACCCCGTTAGATGGCGCCACAAACAAACCATGATTAACCCCTGAAATATACCACTAGGTGGCACCACCTTTATTACAGGAAATACTTATTAGTCAATACCCCGCTAGACGGCTCCACAAACAAGCTCTGTCTTACAAGTTAGCATTAGAGTCCCCGTACTATTTCCCCATCAAGGGGCGCAGACCTAACACAAGCCCATTTCTTATGAGGTAGCATTAGGGGTCCGTACTGTTTCCAATCAGGGTGGCGCAGGCCTACACTTGTCATATGAGGTAGCATTAGGGGCATTATTCAAAGTTCAGATTTCCCGCGCAGGTCCGGGTCCAAGGCCAGCCCCAAAAGCAAACCACTTTCTCAAGGTAAACAACTTTGTCAAAGTCAAACGTGAAAGGCGTAGTCATCGGAAATCCCCAGAACTAATTACGTCATCGGAAATCCCCAAGCTGAATTACGTCATTATCGGAAATTCCCAGAACTAATTACGTCTTGGGAAATCCCAAAGGTCAATTGACGTCATCGGAAATTCCTAGACCTAATTACGTGATCGGAAATCCCCAGACCTAATTACGTCATCGGAAATCCCTAGACCTAATTACGTAACCGGAAATTCCCAAGGTCAAATGACGTCACAAAAAGTGAAAGGCGAGGTGTCCCAGGGGGTGGGGATTATGACGTAAAAAAGTGGAGGGAAGGGTGTCCGTCTACTACTTTCGTTATTGTAAAAATCTGTTCTCTATCCTGTAAGCCACTTTCGCTTACTTTAACGTTTTCACGACAGGTGACGTAGATATACGTTTTCTAAAAACGTCACCACTGGCCTAGTGACGTACTAATTTTATTTGAAGTGTATGGCGTGACCGGATGACGTACGTGATATTTAGAAAATGTGCTTTTTGATAGCCTCATAATTTTTTTTGCGTAATGGTACGTTATACATCTAATTTGTCATGTCTGAGTACCGGCTGACCTATTTTTTGATAAAGCTCTAATTTCACAAATTGTGACTGAAACTAATGGATATGTAAATCAGAAGGCAAATAGTGGTCAGCCACTAAAAATGTTTTCGACCTATAAAGAAGTTGATAATTCGGAGATGTACTGCTTTATTGCAATAAACAGTCTTTTTGGATTGGTGGAAAAACACGATTAAAGATTATTGGTCAAGAAAAACAAGCATTGCAACCCCCTTTTTTGCAACAGCTGTTGCCAGGGACCGATTGGAAATAATTTTGCGTGGTTTACATTTTGTGAATAATGCCATTCCAACGATTTCAAAAATTATGTACAGTCGAGAGCTTGCTCCTTTGGAAGGGAAGACTAAAATTCAAACAATGTATACCATCAAAAAGAAATAGATTTGGCATAAAACCATTTGTAGTGTGGGACTCAGAAACTAGTTACATTTTGAAGATAAGTGTGTATACAGGTGCCACCGCAAATATAATTCAAGATCGCATTCATGAAGTATCAGGATGCACGATTTTATAAATAAAGGACCTATCCTTTATAGACAATCGGTACACAAGTCCCCTTCCAGTTCAATATCTTCACGATAACAAAACTGGAACTTGTGGAACCGTTCGCACTATCAGGAAGAATTTACCAAAATTCAAAAATAGGATGGGGAAAAATGAGGTTGATGCATTTCTACTGACATACAGCTTGCTATAAAGTGGCACGATCGGCGTGACGTACACATGATCACAACAGTGTCGACGGTTTCAATGATAAGCATTGGAAAAACAAATCGGGATACGAGATTACCAATCCAAAAACTAGAGTGCATCCTTGATTCCAACCATAACATGGGCGCTGTAGATAAGTCCGATATGCAAGTGAGCTTTGTTCAAATAATCATGAAAACGATCAAGTGGTATAAAAAGTTATTTTTCCATTTGTTGGACCTGACCTTACACAATGCTTTTGTTCTTTTATCAAGTTTCCACTGGGAAAAAAATGTCAATGTATGAATTACGTAGAAAAGTAGTCGAACAGCTGATTGCAAAGTATAAAACGTGGACAATATCACGGACGAGAAAGACTGCGAACAACCCTTTCAGGCTGGTTCAAAGACATTTTTTCAGCACTAATTCCACAAACAGCTAAGAAAAGTAGATCACAACGCAGATGTCACGTGTGCGCCAATACAAATTTAGGGCCACGAAAGCGCAAGGATAGTACCGTTTGTTGCAAAAAATGTGGTGTAGCCCTCTGTGCGGTTCCATGTTTCAAAAAGTACCATACTTTGAGCAAATATTAGCAAAACCAACTTTTTTACTTATAATTTGTTTAGTTCGTTGAAATATCCATAAAACAATTTTTTTTATCATTTGTAACAATTAATAATTGTAATATAATTAAAGATATGAACAAAAAGCTATAAAACTGTGTTTCTGATATTTTCTCCCGACTCCGGCCATAACGCGCGCGTTGCGATTCTTGGCTCCGTCGTGAATAGGTTAATTAAAGTTAACTTTAATTTGCGTCGGTCTAGCCCAACCGGTTTTTAAATTCTATAGAAAGGGTATTTGTTCGTTGTTGCTGAGGTTGGTCACTATTACCAGGTTCGTGTACACTGAGCAATCTACTTGTAAGGGTTTTAGGGGTATATTATTCCCTATTTGGTTTATAAAATCTAAATATTTAATACTATCACAACTAACAAAACGACAAGTAAAAAAAAAAGTACCCAGGTGAAATACACAAAATATAAGGAAGTACCAATGATCGGGACTTCTCGCCTCCCTCAGGATGTTGAGGGTTGGTTCAGGATTCTCTGGGTGGGCGTCTTTTGTATACGGATTGAAGCGGAGGTCGTTAGGCCGCTTCTATCCTTATATTTCCTGTGTAAATACGGTTAGCGAGATGTTTATACGCTCGGAAAAGAACTGATCCTAATTTATACTACGATATAACGAGATTTTATTTATTTGCAAAATCAAATTAAAATTGTAAAAGCCGGACCTGTCGAGTATCGGAGCAAAATTTTATACAGATATTATAACTGTGTTTATAATAGTGAGCTAGGTTATGCGGTGATAAGATAAGTTCTCTACCTACTTTTACGGTCAACAGAAAATCAATACTTTCAAAGGGAGTATTTTTGCTTAATGTGTTTTACAAAGTATACGAGTTTAAATTTAACAAATACAACTCTTGTACCTCTAATTTTTATGAAAGTGCATTTTAAAGAAACTAAATAATATTTACAGGGTTTTCATTCAGTAACTATCTATTTACAGTAGGTTATTAATTACAGTGGAATAATATATTTTTAATTACCCTTAGTAATTTACCGAAAGTTTTAGTAAAACAGAATTGGTGGTGTTTACGAGTTATTACACTTTTTGGAATTGAAAATGAATACCTTCGAATTGTATTCTAGGTGCGGGCACGCTTAAGGAGGTGGCCGCTTAGTAACTCGTTGTGCTTCTGGTTTTGACAGCGTCAATAGTAGGTACCTGGGGTGGCTCTAACCCAGGGCCGGTTTTAATAATAACAATGATAAGGTATTTAAACCTTCCGGAACGATTTAGTTTAAAGATTTTCAGGTGCAAGATAAACTAAACGTTTTACAGGTACAGTAGACTTGAAGAAGGGTTTATTCTGCAAGTTAGAATTATTACTATAAGCGATCAGTATCGGATACAGGTTCAGGACCATTAAGAAGTAAAGTTTTCTCCTAGCCTGGGACGTCGTAGGATCTTGAAATCTTTCGTGCCTTTCTGTATCCAGTGCTGTTAAATAAACAGGCTGACGGCATTTAACAAAGATATTAAATCAGGATGTTGCTATCCTCTGGATCTCTCACGATAAGTGAGTGGGTAGGAAAGCGGTTTATTACGTTTAGCAAGATTGAAATGTAATACTAGCGGTTTATTACGTTTACCAAGATTGAAATGTAATACTCACTGCTACGTACTGGGTTCATAATTCACGAAACTGGGAACCAAAATATGGTCTAGTGACGGGCGGCTTGCTGCTTTCAATCTGTCGGCTTCCTGTACTTCGGTTTTTAATTATTTTGCCTAGTGTAGGCGGGTGTGAGTCAGTGTGCGGTGTGGGTGGAGTATCAATTACAAGAATTTCGGCAGATACCCGTTGCGCTGTTTAATTGATACCACAGAGATTGGCAGAATTTAGGCAAGAACTTTTATATCCAATAGAGTAAGTAAAGACTTCGTCGGGTATTTTGCCCGACGTGAAATCGTTCATTGGGTGTGTAGGTATGCTTCACTTACATGGGTGACCGCATGTTGAAGCAGTATTAACCCTATTGTATAAGATGAGAACAGGTCGGTCTGGGCTTATCGAAAGAGATCCAGCGGAATGAGTGAACAGGAACAGGCCTGAGTCTCCAAAGGGAATGGAGACACGGTCGATCTGAGCTCTCGGAAGAGACCCAGCAGAATGAGAGCGTCTGTAGCGCGTCTCGCGGTTTTATTTAGAATCTGCGAAGGGCGAAGACGGCTTCTGGTTGGGATTCTAATGCCGTCATTGGCGGATAGACTGGCGGGGACTTTGACGTAACAAAACCCTTTAACGTTTTTGAAATTCACGTCATTATTTGACGATTTCTGTAAATTTTAATTAAACAGAATAATTAGCAAATATTTAATTCACAGAAAATTTGATAAAGGGGATGGCTCTTTACAATCCTTTAAAACGTAACAGGTAAGAACGTATAATTTTACGTTTCCGTCGATTCCTGAAAATCAGACGACAAAAATTATCGCGCGCGCAGGATTTTACCTGTTTCGACTTATTTTCATGCCCTTTAGGCTTTAGGTTTTCTTCTAGTTGAGAGATCGACACGACAAAAACTTTCAAAGATACCGAAAAACTTAAAAATTAAGGTTAAATTTGCAGGATATGAGAGGACACTTACAGCAACGAGGTCAATATGAAAAGTGATAAATCAGCAGAAGTCACAAATTGTTTCAATATACTTCAACAAATTTACTTGCTTTTTGCTTCATCAACTTATAGATGGGCCACATTATTAAAATATGTTAAATGTTAACTCTAAAATCACTGAGTGATACTCGTTGGAAAAGTCGCATAGAAGCTCTAAAACCCTGAAGGTATCAATTGGAAATTATTTACGATGCTTTATTAAGTATTTATGACAATACTGAAATTGACACTATTAACTTTCTTTATTTTTTTACAATACTTCAAGAATCCAGATTTGATTCGATGAAACCTTTAACAATCATTTTTAATTTTTGTTCAACATACATGATTTGAAAAATTGAGCTAAAAACGAGTTAATTAAATACTGTAAGGACTTGTAAATACTATTGTCTGATCGTGAATCGGGAGTTGCTAACGCACTTGGGCTTCAATTGAAGTATTAAAACTTATCACTACTTTAGATGTTGCTCCTAACCTCAACATTGCCTTAAGAATCTTATTGACCTTACCAGTAGGTGAGGCAAGTATTGAAACGAGCTTTTCTAAATTGAAAATAATCAAAAATTTCATATGTTCCGCAAGCACCCAAAATCGACTAAACGGTTTGGCTACATCGCTATAGAACATGAGTTAGCAGAGAACATTCATTTTAAAAATATTATTCAGAATTCAAATGCCACGGAATTACAAGAGAAAGTCTGAAGGAGGGCTTGTTTTCCCAGTATTGTTGCTGCGTGCAAAAGAAAAGTGGAAAACCGTGGCAAAGCTATGTGGTCTGTCGCAAAGGATTTTGGAATTAATTATTTCACTAACAAGGTATTGTGAAAAAAATTTACTATCGAAGAGATAAGTAACACGGCCGTATCAATACCATCTACAAAAGTAGACTACCAAAGGAATCGACCGATAAACCGGAGGAAGAATCAGAAAAATACATATGCCTGGCTTCAATTATTTTTTCGGGTTGTGTCCCGAGGATATTCGAAAAGTAGCGTTCGAAAGTTATTTCCAATAACTTGAAAGTCCCAAAGTTGTGGGAATCGAACAAGATAGCTGGCTCAAATTGGTTTAGGTCATTTTAAGAGACACCCTTCTCTGGCCATTAGCACACCTGAAGCTACCAGTTTGGCTCGAGTCCAGTTTTAACCCACATAATGTCAAAAGTTTTTTTAAAATTTTGAATCGGTAATTAAACGATATAATATTGTAACCGCCTATATCTATAAAGGTGGTTTACGTAATAAAAACTTTCGCAGTGCCCGTTAACTGTCAGTCGGAGATGAGGCAGCTCGTGATTTGATGAACAACAAATGATCGCCACAAACACCATCTTTATTTCCTATATTTTTATAAGGCTAAATATTCAACTTAGATCTAAAATACTTGGCTTATACTAATAATAACAATAACAACATATAAACATCTTAACAAACAAAACAGGATTCCAAGGTAGCTCCTCCAGAGGATCAGTCAGGCCTGTGGAAGAGCCTCTTGAGTACCAGGATATCTGTAGATTAAAAGCGTTAACGTAGTGCACCGGGATTTACCGTAGTAATTCCCCTTTAATTAATACTTAATTACTACTTTAAAACAAAAGATTCACTAAAATAATTAAAATCAAACTGTAATTTTAACCGTATCTGGGTATGTAACAAAAGGGGTGATAACACTTTTATGAGTAGAATGCATTTATGTAGATATCGGTCACTAGGTCAGATGTTTTAAAACATCGGCTTTAAAGTGAATATTTCTCCGATTTAATAAACGGGTATTTCTGGCTTTGCAATAATGTTCCTTTGCTTTCTTTTGATTAAATAAAAAATTAAGAGGACATGGATCATAAATTCGAATATAGATAAAGGTGTCATTTTCACGCTTCCTTTTTAATGCTTTTACGAAATATGATATTCTCGTAATTATTAAAATAGCATACATGAGTTCTAAGCGATTGATTTTATCGCTTAATGGAAACCCCACGTTATACAAAAGGAATGCTTTTTCTAGGGAATTAAATCGGAGTTCTTAAGAGATATAAATTGGATTTAATGTTTAAAGAATTTATTTTCTTTCAGGAAGCGGCTTGTCATTACATCAATGTTATTCTGGATACGTACAAACGAATGTCAGTATTAATGACGGATTATCAAGATTTTATAATGGTTTTTTACAAGGAAATCGGGCTGTACGTAGGTTTGTAACGATTATTTAATCGATCAAATGTCTGCAGGTTTTACTGGACTTTCCAGCTCGGTCGTGTAAGTGTTTAGGTATTGTGTTTTAGGAAAAATTACTTAGCCTAACGGGCATACGCTCCATTGGTTAAGTATAATGGTGTTAGATCGAACAGGTTTACGCCTTTCGGACAATCAAAGCTAAAGGAATCACCTCTACAGACATACGCCTTAGGGGAAAATCCGTCTAGGAAACCTCAGTACTTTTCAGGACTACTCCTAAAAGCAAATAGGAGGATTTTGTGTACAGGATGTTTGTTTTCAGCGGGCTTAACGCTCCACAGAAAAATGTTGGTATTGAGGTGTTTTACAGACAAGATCGATTTATAATCTAAACTGAGAACTGGTCGGATAAATCTGATAGAAAATTATATAACTTGCCCAAGTGTACCGACAGGTAGAAGTAAAATAAATGCGGCGGTTCAGTAGATCGGTGAAGCCCTCAGGACGGAAGCGGCAAGATAGGTGAAGACTTTAGGACGGAGGTCAACAAGATAATTAATCTCGCTTTTTTTGTTAGTATGCTTATTCTTATGGTTAGAATTTGTTTATTTATATCTTATGTATATCTTAGACGTAGACTGTTCAGGAGTCCTTCTTCTCTTCAGCCCTAGTCAATCCATTCTTGTTGGTGTTCGTGTTATTGTATAGTTTACAATCATGAGATGAGGTTATCTTTGGTGTAAAAAAAAGAAAAAAAGATTTAGATTTACTTGAATATGTGATAATTGGTGTAAGTGTGCGTGTTGTTTAGTGGGGTCTAGCGTGCCTAGTGTGGTTAATCCGATTCGTTTGCCGGCATCATGCTAGGTGGTTAACGCATAGACGGGGGAATACGGAAGGCATATGGAACGTTATCTAGGGAGTCTTCTATCTCTTCGGGGAGGTCGTCAAGGAGTTGTTTTAGGATCACGGGAAGGGGGGGTGAATTTTAGTTTGGTTTTTTCCGTAGGAATTGAGGAAAACGGTAGTTATAAGGAGTAGTAAGGGTCTCTCAAGTTGGGATTTTGCCAAAGATTCTTTTGTGTGCAAAGTTTCTCTGTAGTGTTTGTATTCTTGTGTGATGGGTGGTATGTTTGCGTGTTGTATTGTGCGGTCATTAGGGTACCTCCAAAGTAACCTGCGTATGCGTCTGAGTATTCGGCGTTCGCAGGAAGCGATAGAGGAAAGGTGATTGGGGTTTATGTTGTTATATATGGGTGCTCGGAAATCCATAACAGAGGGGATGTATGTTTTATAGGTGTGTTGCAGTGTTTTGGAGTGGCAACATCTGATTCTATCCCGGAGGGCGCCCAGTTGGTTTACTCTGTTACTAATCCTATTAAGTGTTCTCTGTACATCGGGGTGCCAATTGAGGGTTCTAGTGAAAACGATTCCTAGGTAGGTGAGTTCGCGTTGGAGTGGGGGTCTTTCTTGGTTTAGGACGAGGGAAACGTTTCTGTCGGCAAGCTTTGGGAATTTATCTTCGGTGTAGTTAGGATGTCGGAAGATGATTGTTTGGGTTTTGGTGGGATTGTCGGAGACTCTCTACCGGTTCGCCCAGTTGAAAAAGTTCCGGAAGGTTTTGGATATGAGGCGGGAAGCTGTTTTGCTGTTCCGATTAACCGTCCAGATGGCGGTGTCATCCGCAAACTGTGAAACGACTACTCCGGGTTGTGTAACTTCGGAATGTCGGATGCGAAGATAGTGTAATGGATCGGGGCTAAGGCAGAACCTTGCGGTACCCTGCTGTAGGTAGAAAGGGACCGGAGAAGGTTTTCCTAATTTGACCCTAACTGACCGATTGGTCAGGTACGAGTGCAGGAGTTTGGACAAGGAGTCGGGTATGTTGAGGTTTCGTATCTTGTATAGGAGACCCTGTCAAATGCTTGCTTAATGTCCAGAAATACAGCCAGATTGCATTGATTGTCATTGAATGCTCTAGTGATCTCTAAGCAGCTTACAACATGGGACCGTGACACGTTCGGTTGAGACGGAAGCCGAAGTGGCTACTGAGAATCAAGTCGTTGAATTCGAGGTGGTCCCTGAGTCGCCTGGCTAGAATCTGCTCAAAGCATTTTCCAAGACAGTTCAGGAGGAGATGATTCTATAGGAGGAAGGGGTTGGTCGGAGTGAGGTTTGGGTATGATGACGGTGGAGCCGATTTCCAGTCCGTTGGGAAGTGGGATAGGATTAGGTATTGGTTGTAGATGTCGGTGACTAATCGGAGGGCTGGGTTGGGTAGATGCCGGAGGATTTTACGATTCAAGCCGTCATGACCTGAGGCTGAATTTCGGTCGGGCGTGATGGGAGCAAAAAAGAACTCTCGTTATCGAGAAGGGTAAGGTTGCGGACTTCTTCAAGGTGACTCTCAAGGAGTGCCTTGAACTGGTTCTCGAATTGGGGATCTGCTGAGGATCGGAAAATGTATTGGAGGTGGTGACCAAAGAAATCAGCCTTTCCTTGGTCGGAGGAGATTAGGTTGCTGCCCTGAAGGTCAGTTAGGTGGCATTTAGGGTTTACTTTCTTTCTGATCAGTCTATCTAACTGCTGCCAGAAGAGTTTTGCATTTTTGTAATCTAACTGGGAGGTGGCTTTGGTCCAGGAGTCTTCGGCGTGTTTGTTTGCATTCGGTCTTGAAAGCCGGATCCCTAGATCGCAAGAATTGACGATAGATTCGCCTTTTCTCTTTGATCCAGTTCACAATGTGCCGTGGGAGCGGTTTGCGGGAAATGTTGATATTTTTAATGGAACAGAGATATCGACCGCTTCCGTAATTACGGAAGTTAGGTCTCTAATGGCTCTCTCGAGGTCTTGGGTGGTTAGAAGATGGGGTGTTGGAAGGTTGTTGGAGATGTCGGAAAACACATTCTAGTCTGCTTTCGAAAAATTTTTAATGATTATGTTTTGAGGAGGAGCTGGGCAAAATGAAGTTTTGACCAGTAGTGATAGATGATCTGAAGTGACCCTGTTGCCTAGAACGCACTCACGATCCAATTAAAATGCTATGGGTTCTGAAACAAGGATGTAGTCTACTATTGAGGCACCTAAATGTTCTAAACATGTGAGCTGTGTGTTAGCGATTCTTAAGAGCGGCAACTGCAACAGAGCTGATAATAGCCTGTTACCGTTGCCATTACTTGCGGAGTCCCCGAATTGGTTGTGACGGGCATTGAAATCACCTAGGATGACAGCATTAGGGAGGCTGGAGGCGTAGATTAACAGGTCATCAGATAGGGTGTTGTGGCTGGTCGGGTTGCAATATGTGATAAAGGCTATCGGGGTGGGGAAGTGCACCATTACAGCAATATATTCGAGATGCAGTAGGTGCGCAGGAAGTTGAAAAGGGATGGATGGGAAGCAATTTTTAATTAAGAGGGCGGTTCCGTGGTGGCTGTTGGTTAGGAAGGTGTAATATGTGTTGAAGTTAAGTGTGCATATGTTTGTGAGTTATTAACGGTCCCTGCTATTATATCCATGTTGATTGGGAGTTAAGGATTGGTTTGTCGGATTACGGAAACCTTCATCTGCGTACCGCATACGCAGACGCCAGTCTTCTGTTGGAAGAACGGTTGGGAGAGTGACACAAGGATGCGAGCAACCTTATTTCGCCGGTCGGGGAACATACAGAAAAGGGTGTGTGTGAGCAATGGTAAGGGAATCGGTGTCGGGAGTGGGTCTAAGGTGAGCTGTCTTCCGAGTCGGACTCTTCGGAAGACAGGATGGGTTCGAGAATGGCCATCTTTGACGGGAAACTGGGAGGTTCCCGCCGATTTCGGCACATGAAGGAATAGGAAGGATGTGCTTCCCCGCAGCTATTAAACCTTGGGTTAGCCGAGGGTTTGCAAGAGGACGATCTATGATTTTCGCCACCAGTGTACAAATGAAGCAATACTTGGAGAGAGACTGAGGTATAAAGGAACGTTCGCAACTGTAGTGTCTCTCGAACATAACTACACCGCGTGCGAGGAGTTAATCAAGGGTGGTATTGGAATCGGTTATGATGCGGACGAGGGATGTGGGAGTGTTCGTCGCCTTAGAGGTGATGCGATCCGCCTTCCTCACGTGTGGAAGATCGATCGCATCCCGGACCTCTTCGGCTAGGATGTCCTTATCTACGTGAAAAATCACACAGGGAATGGACGGAGGTCTAGGAGAGAAGTTGGAGGGGCGGGGACCGGACAGTTGGGATAGGGTTACGGTGGGATCACCCAAATGTGTCGCAGCTTGAGCTGTGTACCATCCGGTAAGGGAGAGGAGGTCTCTAGGAGACAGATATGGTTGTAGTTAAGTTCAACCAGGGAAGGTTAAGGAATTTAATGGAATTGAATAGGGATACCTGGGTTGTTATGCATTTCGGGATATTTCGGATGCAATACCTCGAGGATTTAGAGCGGGTGGGATTAGGATTGGGGGAAGCGGGTGTAGGGATCACGGTAGGCACGTGTGGCTGGGCGGGTGTGGGTAAGAGGGCGGGTTTGTGTGTGCGTACTGGTTCAGTGGTTTGTGGAGGCGGTGGAACGTGTGGAAATGTAGGAGTGTGTGGATGAGGTGGAGATAGACGAGGTGTTTGAATGGAAGCGTGTACGTGAGGATGGTGGTGGCGAGGCTAGTGTGAGTGCGTTTGTGTGTGTTGGTGTGTCAGTGTAGGTGGTCGGGCGGCGTCGGAGGTTGGGGACACAACCCCCAGTGTTGCACGGTGGAAAACCATCACGACGGGTTATGGAATTGAAAGAAATTTTAAAATTGCCAGGGCAGCTTCACACCCCGAGAAAAAAAGGCTTGGAAATCAGAGACCCAATAGAAATAGAGGAAAACAAATGTTAAAATAAAACAATAAATAAATTTTAAAAATACGTATTTTTTATTAACTGGTACTTATTGCTTACTTCCAGACGTCGATCCTTATGTTGGCGGTGTCCTGGATGCTTCTGTTCTCTGTATGCAAGCAGTGACAGATCTAACCCCGAAGCGGCGAAAATCACAATGCGCGGAACGTTGAACGCGAAAACGATACGTTTTTTTTTTTGGATTGCTTTAGAGTGTGCAAAAGAAATCGCAAGAGCTCTTAAGCGTGTTAGGGACCTATGTTCGACCGAAGTACAAACTGCCTTGATAATCTGGCGTCGTGGTTCCGCTTATTTAGTCCGCGCTCTAACGTGATTGGATTAAAAAAATAATGATTTAATCTGCGGCCGGTCGGGATTGGACAAAAATGAATTGAGATTTTGGTGGGAGTTCCTGCGTTGAAATCTGAAACGATTTCTTGATTACGGAAGAATATTATATTAAATACATCGGAGCATTTTTTGTAACATAAAGGAATAAGTTAAGATAATTAATTTGCTAATTTATGTAATGTTTTCTGGATCTTTACAGTATTCAACCACACGACATATGAAACATTAACGAAAATGTGTTGACTACGGTGCAAAAACCGGTCAAAGTTGTTGCTAGAAAAGGATTTAAGCAAGTTGGTGCTATTACCTCTGCCGAGAGAGGCACTCTAGTCACCCTAGCAGTTGCTACTTCGGAATGTGGCAATTCAGCTCCACCATTATTTATTTCGCGAGTGAAGTTCAAAGATAATTTCATCAGAGATGGGACAATTGGCTGCAAAGGAGGAAGTAATCCTTCTGGTTGGATGACAGAAGAGCTACTTGTCACTTTTCTGAAACATCTTCATAACCACGTGAAATCAACTAAAGAAAAACCATGTCTCTTGTTGTTAGATAATCCCAGCTCTCACCTATCCATTGAAGGACTAAAATTTGCGAAAGAAAATGGTATAATAGTTCTGTCCTTCCTACCACACTGGCAATATACGAAATACCAGGAATACTGCGCAGGCTTTTCCATTGGCAGAAACACCATCCAATATTCTCACTGGGTTTAAAACCTGGCGTATTTGTCCATTTAATCAGGATATTTTTCAAGAGCACAACTCAATGCCGTCGTCTGTCACAGATAGACCACTAATTACGGTTCCTTATGACGAAACTCTACACAACGCCACCGAGAATCAAAACGATAACTCTGACCTTAATAGTCGTACAATGCCTGCAGATCATTACACTGGCCCTAATGAGCCTGCAATACATCTAACCTTGATGACCCTGTGTTAGCTCAAAATGATCACCCCGGCCTTAATGTTCGTGCAATGACACCACAAAATTTGCCAGGATATCCAATTCCAGAGCTATCGCTGCAGCAGCAAGCTATAAACGAATCTATGACGATCACTAGGCCTTGGTCGAAGTGGTTCAAGGAGTTCTCTGATAATATCTCCGCAAGTTTTGAAACCTCTACCAAAAGCTCCTCCGCGCAAGTCGCAGCGAGCTTATAGAAGGAAATGTAAATCAGCAATTCTAACAGATACACCGAAGAAGTATCGAAACGTGTATTTAGAGAGAATAAGGAAACGAAAGAGGTTTGTAAAAGAAAGACAATATTAAAACAAAAGCGTTTGACTACAACGAAGACAAGGAAGAGCATGAAGAGTTTTGCTTGGCCTGCTTGTCTGCATACGCTGCTAGCAAGTCAAGGGAAGTATGAATTCAGTGCCAGGATTGCAAGTTATGGACTCACGAAGAATGCACACGTGGGCTACCAAATTATATTTGCCAAAATTGTGATTCTGAATATTCAGAATGATTTCTCTTATTACACTGTGACAATCAAAAGTCACAATTTTCTTTTTTCACAAAAATTGTAATATTCCTCAATAGATAATGTTAGCCTTTATTTCTTTTTAAATTAGAATAAATACACTATCCATTGATATGTAAATGTCATTGTTGAACTAAGAACACGGACACTAAAAATACAAAAGAAAAAATGTGACTTCCAACCCCGGTCTCCCCTGTCCACTATTATCGTATAATACTATTATTACTGTTCGAGTTTAATGTAAAAATTGCTCAGTACGTAAATATACAAAATTTAGTTATATTACGCTTAGCGCCCTTTCTTTCTAGTATAAAAATTCATGAATGCTTGGGTGACTTTTATTTTGAGGGGGGGGGGGCGACCAATTACATTTTTGCACCGGATGGTAAAACTGCTAGCGCCGGTCCTGACATGCTTATAAAATTGTTCATTTTTTATATTAATTTTAAATGCTAAAATAGCTTATATGTCTTTACATAACTAAAATTCGTAATTAAGAATTCATTGATTCTTTCATAATGTTATCTTTTATCACAATTGCACTTATGCATGTAAGTAACTCACTAAAATAAATCTGATAAAATAAATTGCGATGCGTAATAAGTGGTGTAATTATTCAATACACGATAAGAATTAAACTTATCATGATTTTCCATTGTCATGTTAAATTAATGCGTTCTCGTAAGATCTATATCGCACCGCCTCAAGAAAAGTGACAAAAGTCAAAAACTACGATTTTGAGAAAAGCTTGTTCTTATAAACCTTTGCTTACATTTACCCGTATTAATCGATTATGAAGCGAGTGAAATTTGGCATACAATCAAGTAATATAATTAACCAATAGTAATTTATATAAACCCTAAAGGCAGTATTTCAACCCTCTTTTTGATTTATGTCACTTTTCAATTAGCATAAATAAATATGTTTTTTGAGTTGTGACGAGTGATGAGTTAAATAATATACATATCATTATTCACACAAAACGTTAATTTTATTATACTAAATGACATTTTATTCACAAATAAAAGTCTGAGTAATAACTAGGAATGTGATTAGATGCCAATAAACTTAGAAGGTCTTCCTTCTTTTTCTCACCCAATGGCAACTTGTTTAAGCAGGTATTAATGCAAATTTTGCCTTATAGTGGCACTCTCTTTAAATTCGGGATCCGAATATGATGTTTTGTAAAAGATCGTAAACAGTCTATTTTTTTCTACTTTCAATACTCTTGTCTCCTATTTTATTTTCAGATATAAATTTTGAGTTGACATTAAAATACCTATCATGTAGTTCCTTAAGATTGAAGAAATTTGCAAATCCCATTTCTTTAACGCAGTCAGATTTCTCAGTCTCCTTCCCAGATCGTATAATTGACACGTACTGCGATGGTGTAAAAATTGGTCCAGATTTTAGAGGTTGCCTTTACCGGCAAGTGATGGCGATATTTTTCCTCCAAACTTTCATCTCCTTCCCCTTCTATATTTTCAAATGCGACACATAAATCTCATTGGAAATATGGAATTCGGAATTAAAAATTCGGGAAAACATAAGATTACCATGAGGGAGCTTTATAATCCCGAAACAAATCGCTTAAATTTTTTCCTCCCTCAATAAACTCTCGCGAACTTTGCTGCCTCAGGTAATGACTTTCAACTCGTGGGATTATATGCTTCCGTACTCCATCTCTATAGCCTGATCAACTTTTTTATGTTTATTATGTTGGAACTCTTAATTCTTCGGAAGCAATCCCCATCTCCGTTTTAGAAATATCAGTACGACTGGGGTCTGCCATTTATGTCAAGGGTCGCTTTGAAAAACTGTTTACAAACGCGGACGCGCTGACCTTCTATCTCAAAGAAAAATGCATTATTCAACCGCCTCCCGGTTTCAATTTTTATATACCGATAAGTTGGTTCGATTTGTTGAACACATTTGCTGACAAATTCACGTTGTGGTGTTATATCTTTTAACCCCCAATACAGTTCAAACAATTTTTCGCGCATTTCTGGACTAACATTTAATTTTTCATTTCTCACTGTAAGGTTCACAAAGTTTAGTTTTCGTGCATCAAAGCCCTTTTGAGTTTTGGGGCTTGACACGTAACTTTTTCCTGAGTTTCTTAGTATTTTTGTTTTAGTTTTGCTCCATTCTAATGACTTAGCAATACGTTTCTTTCCTTTTTGCACTATTTGGACGTTAGTTATAATATTCTGGTCATTTTTATTTGGCATTTCTAACTGCACTTCCTCCGAAGCCAAGTCATCATCTGAACTTGATGTAACATAATAGGGATCTTCTTGACTATCATCCATATCTCCAGAATATGAATAATTGTCAGAGCTACTTTCTCCTTGAAGTCGAATTAATTTTAATTTTGTTTTAAACTTCAACTGTTCTGTTTTGTTGTTATGTCTTCAATCTCTCTGGGAGCAGTATTTTGAGAAATATTAATGAACGTTTTCGTTTGTTCCAAGTTAGTACTATACAAGGCATTTCCTTGTTCCTTTATATTTCGCTCAGATTGTGTCTGTAATTTATTCCCAAATTGATCATTGACAGTTGCCGCTAATTTATTTCTTTTTTCAATCCAACCACCGGCATTGTTTTTTATATGTTATCTATGATTTCAGCATTACTACTACTGATTCTTAATAGTTACTGATTTGCCTAAAGCAATTGCCAACATCAAACTGCCACGTGAAGACATTATTACTGTAGTCTGTACCTGAATAAAACGAATTTTGTTTAATATATTAAGAAACAATTTGAGAAACACTATGTCATAATATTCAAGTGAAAGACTGTTTGTCAAGTTATGATGAAAATGTCCTACATTTGAGAATTATGGCAGCATGCACATGCACAAGTATACTACTAAAGCTATATAGTCGACGAACGAATACACAAGTGATCTAGAAAAGTGCTATAACTTGAAATGCGACAGAGCTAATCTAGAAAAAACACAATTTGAAATATGAAGGGCAAACGTATCTAACTACTCTAGAACAATATCACAACTATTAATAATATTACTATCTAAGCCCCTAAATACTAAAATATTCTGATATGTCACAATAATTTAGAATTTAAGTATTTAGAATTATTGTAAATGCATGAATTATGAAACAAACACATCTTACCTGAATTACGAATAGTGCCACTTTTTGATTTATGTCGTTTTCTCCAAATAGAACAGCTTCACTGTATCAAAGCAGAAGTGTCACTATTCTTGTTTATGCGCGTGGGAAATTAAGACGCGGTAAAGTGACACATCTGCCACCTACGCGCTGGTATGTAATTACTACTTGTGTCACTTTTCTTGATTATAGAATGCTTTATTCAGGGTTATTATTATTATTATTATTATTACCATTTATTGAACACTAAATAAAGTTATTTACAAACAGAGTTAAACTTAAAAAGTGCAAAAGGTCGAAGTTCAGTCTTGCCAAATGTGAAGAACTGTTCTTAAACCTTAAAACATTACTGTCTGCTCATTAGGAGTTGGGGAGACAATTTTAAATTTATTGAATGGTTAATTTTATTCTTTCAGGTTAGAATTATAATTTATCGCTTTATAGGAAAAGACCTTTTAAACATTTGTGATTTATGAGTAGGAATTAGAAGTAGATTTTGTTTCTTAAATTGAAGTTGTGAAGTTCTGATGAAAATTCGATTTTATTGTACAGATACGAGGAGTTCTGGTATTAATTATTTTGTAGTATAAAATTGAATGCAAAACTCTTCTGTTGCCCATGTTAAGCCAGTCTATTTCATGGAGCTTGTAGTGGATTGACTCATGTTTTTTTATGCCAAAAATAAACCTGAGGCAACAATTTTGGATGCGTTGTATTCTTTTAGAGTCCAAACTATCAATACAAGGTCCCACAACATCACAAAAATTAAATTGGGACAGAACTAGTGTTCCACAGTAGTGCTCTTGTGCCACGATTCAAAAGTTTACGTTTATTATAGAGTACTCTTAAGTTTATAACAGCTTTTTAATGCAGTTGGATATATGTTTCTTAAATCGCTTAGAATCAATTACTAATCCAAGATTTCTACCCGTGTGAGATTGTAATATCCACGTCTTTGATTCGAATAACGACATTATTTTTTATACGTTTTGGAGACTTTTTAAAAGAGTAAAAGTACCGTTTTATTTGCATTAATTTTTAAATTGTGACACTCCGAGTATTTAACGAGGCAATTTACTTCTTGATTTACTTGTTCATTCACATAACTGGATATCGACGATTTTTGACTTGTGTCACTTTTCTTGTGGGTGTGCGATATGTTATAATTCAATAACAGTACTCACCGCTCAATAGTTATGACACAAATTTAACAATAGGTTGACATAGACACAAATTACATGGCTTGTCAAATATTTACTTTTCCTGGAATTAAAATAACAGTAAGATAGTAAGATTCCACAATTATCTTGCTTTTAGTCCTACACTTCTTACTTTATTTGAGAACACGAAGGACCATGGGATTTGAGAAAACACTTTATTAACACAATTGAACTTCAATACCCTAATATTAACAATGTCGACTAACAGAATTCGTCAAATTCTTACAAACGCAAATAGTAATTAAATACGCACGTAATTTAAGCGAGAACGAGAGAGATATTTTTCAAGCTTAGGATATGATTATATTTAGAGATTGTGCGTGTATTTTAGGAGAATTAAAATAAATTATTAAATATTTGTGAAAAACTAAAAACTAACCTTTACATTTTTTTTCCAAAACAATGCAATTTTTTTTGTTTATATACAGGTAGAAAAAATTTTCAACATCCTGTCCTCCTAGCAAACAAGGCTTCTAGTTAAATGGGGTTTCCACCTATGCTAAAACATGTATTCCTTTTTAATTTAATTTTTAATGGGAATAATAATTAATAAATTATTAATTAATAACAAAAAAAAACATCTTTAATCCGTCATCTTTTTCTTGATTTAACGGTAGCAAATTCTCTATAGCCCAGATAGTCTCTCTTGATGCATAGTTGATCGAAGAAATTTTTTTATTATTTTTAATTTAGAAAATGACCTCTCCCAGTAGCCACAGATACTGGTAAAGTTAAAAGTATTCTTAAGGAAATTGTAACATTTGCCAGAGATGAGGTTAAATTATGTTCAAACATATATTGCAATATATTCAGATGATTTGAAGAATGAGGAATTGAAAATAACTTTAAAGCTTTAATCTCATTAAACAAAACATCTGCCTCAATATCAGCTTCCATCTTTAGCGCATCAGTAAGCTTCTGTTGTAGAGCTTGGCAGTTCTTTAGGAGATCATCGTTACATAATGTAAAAATATTACTAAAAAAACCAAAAACATTGTCATAATTAGAGATCATATCAAATCTACTATTTAAAGAACTTAGTACTTTAAACGCGGTTTTGGCATTTTGAGGTGCTTCATCCCTACGTTCATAATCAAAAAACTTTGGTTTATATTTTCGTCTAGTTGTATTGATTGCGGGAAAATCTTGCTCTATCTCAAGATCGACGGCTAATTTTACCGCTTGAGCAATTATTTCCTCAAAGAAATTATCATTTCTATAATTTTTGAAATGATCGACTAAATTCTTTAAATAGCTTTGACATACTTTAATGTCAATTGTTATACCATCATTTTCAAAATATTAATCTGAAATAAAACATCATACCAAATAATTACACTACAATTAAAAAAGGGGAAAAAAAAACCCTTTTTTTTTTGGAAAAAATTTTTTAAAAAAATTTTAAAAAAATTTTTGGGAAAAATTTTTTTTAAAAATTAAAGGGGGAAAAAAACCCTTTTTTTAAAAAAAATTTCTTTTTAAAAAAAATTTTTTTTTTAAAAGGAAATTTTAAATTTTTTAAACCAAATTAATTTTAAATTTAAAAAAAAAAAAATTTGGGTTTTTTAAAAATTTTTTTTAAAATTTTAAAAAAAATTAAATTTTAAAACCCTTTAAATTTAAAATTTTATTTAAAAAATTTTTGGGGGAAAAATTTTTTAATTTTTTAAAAAAAAATTTTAATTTAAACCCGGGGGGGTTTTAAAGGTTTTAAATTTTTTTTTTAAACCCTTTTAAAAAAGGGGGGGGGGGGCCCTTTTAAAAAATTTTTTTTTTTAAAAATTTTTAAAGGGGGTTTTTAAAAAAATTTTTAAAAAAAATTTGAAAAGGGTTTTTTCCCCAAAAATTTTTTAAAAATTTTTTTAAAAAAAAAATTTTGGGGTTTTAAGGGGGCCCCTTTTGGAATTTTTTAAAAAAGGGGTTTTAACAAATAAAAGGGTTTCCCTTTTTTAGGAAAATTTAAAAATTTAAATTTTTTTGGGTGGGAATTAGGGTTTTTTAAAAATTTTTTTTTCCCCGGGGTTTAAATAAAAAATTTAACCAAAAAAAAAGGGGCCCCGGGGAAAAAGGGGTGGGGTTTTTTTTTAAAAATTTTGGGGTTTTTTTTGGGGGGGGGTTTTAAAAACCCCCCCTTTTTTTTTAAAAATTAAAAAAAAAAAAAGGGTTAAAAACCCCCGGGTTTTTTGGGGGAATTTTTCCTGGGGGTTTTTTAAAATTTTTCCCTTTGTTTGGGGGGGGGGTTTTTTTTGGGGGGGGGGAAAAAAACAAAATTTCCCAAAAACCCCGGGCTTTTTTAAAAAAAAAAAGGGGGGGGGGTTTTTTTTTTTGGGGGGCCCTTTTTTTTTTGGGAAACCCTTTTTTAATTTAAAAAAGGTTTTAAATTTAAGATTATTTAACCCAAATTTTTTAAAAAAAAAATTTTTTTTCCAAAAAAAAGGGGGGTTTTTTAAAAGGAAAAAAAATTTTTTCCCGGGGGAAAAATAAGGTTTCCGGGGAAAGGAACCCCAAAAATTTTTTTGGGGTTTTTTTTTTTTTTTTAAAAAAATTTTAAAAAGGGGGTTTTTAGGGAAAAAACCCCGGGGGAAATTTTTTTGGGGGGTTTTTTTTTAAAAAAAAATTTTTTTTTTTTTAAAAAAAAAAGGGAAAGGTTTTAAAAAACCTTTTTTAAAAAAATTAAAATTAAAATTTTTTTTTTTAAAAAAAAAATTTTTCCCCCTTTTTTTTTTTTTTTAAAATTTAATTTTTTTAAATTTTTTTTTTTTTAAAACCAAAAAAAAAAAAAAAATTTTTTTTAAAAATTTAAGGTTTAAATTTGGGGGATTAAAAATTTAAAAACCCTTAAAAAAAGGAAAAAGGAAAAAAAGGGGGTTTTAAAAAAATTTTTTTTTTAAAAAAATTTCCCAATTTTAAAAAAAATTTTTCCTAAAAAAAGGGGGAAAAAATTTTTTAAAATTTTAAAAAAAGCCCCAAAAAAGGAAAGGGGGGGTTTTATTTTCCCAAAAATTAAAATTTGGAAAATTTTTAAAAAAAATTTTTTTAATTTTTTTTAAAATTTTTTTTAAAATAATTTGTTAAAACCCCTTTAAAAATTTTTTTGTTAAAACCCAAAAAAATTTTAAACCAAAGGGAAAATTAAAAATAAAAAAATTATTTTTTGGGGTTTTTAAAAAAATTTTAAAATTTATTTAAAAATTTTAAAAAGGGTTTAAAAACCCCCAAAAAATTTTTTTTTTTTGGGAAAAAAACCCCCCTTTTTAAAAAATTTTAAAAAAAAATTTTTTTAAAATTTTGGGAAAAAAAAAAAATTTTAAAAAAATTTTTTTTAAAAAAATTTTTTTTAAAAAAAAACCCCGGGGAAAAAAAAAAAATTTTTGGGAAAAACCCTTTTTTTCCCAATTTTTTCCCAAAAAAAATTTAAAAACCTTTAAAAAAAATTTTTTTAAAAAAAAAAGGGGTTTTTAAACCCCAAAAGGTTTTGAAAAAAAAAATTTTTTTAAAAGGGGTTTAAGGAAACCCCAAAACCCAAAAAAAAAAAAAAAAAAACCCAAAAAAAGGGGAAAAAAGGGGGAAAAAAAAAAACAATTTTAAACCCCAAAAAAATTTTTTGGGGTTTTTTCCCAAAAAATTTTTCCAAAAACCTTTTTTTTTTAAAAAAAAAAAAGGTTGGGGGAAAAAAAAAAATTTTCCGGCTTCCTTTTTTTTTTTTTTGAAAAAATTTCCCCAAAAAGGAAAATTTGGGCCCCGGTTTTTTTTTAAAAGGGGTTTTTTTTAAAATTTTTTTTTTTTTTTTTTTCCCCAAATTTTAAAGGGGTTTAAAAAAAACCCCCTTTAAAAGGGGGGCCTTTTTTTTTAAAAAAAAGGGCCCAAACAATTTTAAATTTTTAAAAATTTTTTTTTTCCTTTTAACCCTTTTTGGGTTTAAAAAAAAAAAAATTTAAAAAAAAAAAAAAAATTTTTTTAACCCTTTGGGGGCCCCCCTTTTAAAAAAAACCCCTTGGGAAAACCCGGAAATTCCTTTTTTTAAAAACTTAAGGGGTTTTGGAAAATTTTTTTTTTTTAAAATTTAAAATTTTTTTAAAAAAAAAAAAAACCAAAAAATTAAATAAAAATTTTAAATTTTAAAAAGGTAAAAAAAAAAATTTTTTTGAAAAAAGGAAAGAAAAGGGGGGGAAAAGGTTTAAAAAAAATTTTTTTTTTAATTTTTTCCCTTTTTAAAAAGGGTTTTTTTCTTTTTAAAAAATTTTTTTTTTTTTTTAAAAAAAAAAATTTTTTTTTTTTTTTTTAAAAAAAATTTTTTTTTTTAAAAAAAAATTTTTAAAATTTTTTTAAATTTTAAAAAAAATTTTTTTTTTTGGGTTTTATTGGGAAATTGGGGCCCCCAAAAAAAGGAATTTTTAAAAAGGGTTAAAACCCTTTTTAAATTTTAAATTGGGGTTTTTAAAGGGGGGGTTTTTTTTTTTTTTTTTTAATTTTTTCTTCCAAAAAAAAATTTTTTTTTTTGGGGTTTTTTTTTTTTTTTTTTTTGGGGAAACGGGGGCCCAAAGGTTTGGGGGTTTTTTTTTGGGGGAAAAAAGGGGGGTTTTTTTTTTAAAGGGTTTTAAAAAAAATTTTTTTTTTTTTGGGGGTTTTTAACCCCCCCCGGGGGGTTTTTCTTTTTCCCCTTTGGTTTTTGGCCTTAAAGGGTTTGGAAAAACCCCCCCGGGGGGGGGGGGAAAAAAGGGAAATTTTTTTTTTTTTTAAAACAAAAGGAATTTTTGGGTTTTGGGGGGGTTTTTTTTCCCCCAAAAAAATTTTTATTGGGGGGGTTTTTTTGGGAAAGCCTTTTTAAAACCCAAAAAGGGGGGGGAAAATTTTTTGGGGGGGTTTTCCGGGAAGGGGTTTTGGGCCCGGGGGGGGGCCCCAAAGGGGAAAAAAAAGGGTTTAAAAGGGGGGGAAAAGGGGGGGTTTTTTTTTTTTTTTTTTTTTTTAAAATTTTAAAAAATTTTTTTTTTTTAACCTTAATTTTTTTTTTGGGAAACCCCCCCTTTTTTTTTTTAAATTTAAATTTTGGAGGGGTTTCCCTTTGGAAAAAAAAAAAAAAAAATTAATTTTAAAGGGGGGGGGGGTTTGGGGGGGAAGCGGGGGTTTTTTTTTTGGGTTTTTGGGGGTTTTTAAAGGGGGGGGGAAAGGGGGGAATTTACCAAAACCCCTTTTAAGGGGTCCTTTTTGGGGGGGGAAAAATTTTTTTAAAACCCAAAGGGGGGGTTTTTAATTTGGGGTTTTTTTTTTAAAAAAGGAAATTTTTTGGGGGGGGAAATTAAAAAGGGGGGGGGGGGATTTGGGGTTTTTTTCCTTTTTCCCCCGGGGGTTTTTTTTTTTTGGGGGGGGGGGGGGTGTTTTTATTTTTGGGGTCCCTTGGGGGGGGCCCCCCCCCCTGGGGGTTTTTTTTTTTGTTCCTCAAAGAAATTATCATTTCTATAATTTTTGAAATGATCGACTAAATTCTTTAAATAGCTTTGACATACTTTAATGTCAATTGTTATACTGGGCATCATTTTCATTACAATATTAATCTGAAATAAAACATCATACCAAATAATTACACTACAGATAAATTTAATTGATTGGATATTTAATAGTAAAGAACTTGCTTTATGCCTACTTTCTATGTTAAAAGTATCGTTATCCGCTATTTCTAGAAGACTCTCACAAATTTTAATTAAATGAAATTTTAATGGCTTTATATCATCTACCCTACTTGACCATCTAGTATCACTTAGGGGTTTTAGATTTAATTCAGGAACATTTTTTTTAATAATATCCCATCTTTTTGTGGAGGAAGAGAAAAAAACGTAGAGTTCTTGTACTATATTAAAAAAGTTTACTGTTTCATTTGGTACTTTAGCAGCATCATTTACTGCTAAATTTAAGCTATGTGCAGCGCATGGCACAAAAAAAGCTCGAGGATTAGCGTCCAGTATACGTTTTTGTAAGCCAATATGCCTTCCACGCATATTGGCAACGTTATCATACCCTTCACCTCTCATGTCTTTAATATCTAAATTTAAATTTCGTAAACGTTCAACTACAAAATTAAATAGTCCATCTCCTGTAGAATCGAACATTGAGCTAAAAGCTAAAAAACTCTCTTGCATTTGAACTTTTCTACAATCATGATTTAACTCCACATAACGCAAAACAAAGCTTATTTGTTCTGTGTGATTTGTATCTGGCGTACAGTCCATAATTATTGAATAATATTTGGAACTGCGTACCATATTTAAAATATTATTTTTTACTTTAGAAGACATTAATTCTACAATTTCGTTTTGAATTTGATAGCCTAAATAATGAATTTTTTTTAAAGAATTTTTCTGAGAGTTTTGCACTCTACTAAGATGTTCTCTCATCACAGGGTCAAATGAGGAAATCATCTCGACAGCCTTAAGAAAATTTCCGTTATCATGTTGAAAAAGTATTTTAGAAGAACCCTGAAAAGCTAGACATTGTCGGGACAAAAATTTTGCGACTGCAACAATTCTTTCCAGAACATCATGCCAATATTTTTTTTCGGTTTCTAAAACCCGTAAATGATGATCGTTTACAGTAATAGATAATTTTAACATTTTTTTCAAACTCATCCATGTATTCATATGAACATTATGTACAATTGATGTTTCATGTCTTTTTATAGCCAACGATAAGTGTTGCCAATCAGAAAAACCATTTGAATTAGAAAAAGTATTGATAGTTTTACCGAAAACCTTACAACAAAAGCAAAATATAGAGTTTTTTGAAACTGAATAAATAAGCCAAATTTTCTCTGTTGTTTCATCATTCTCCAGTTTTCTGACAAAGTACGTACTTGAAAATTTTCTTTTGTCTTGATTTGTAGGAAATTGATAATTGCGTCCTATCAAAGGAGGTCCTCGCTCAACCAACCTTCTGACTTCCTCGTTGTTAATGGTTCTAGGCCACAGACCAGGATCCTCTGATAGAAGAATGGTACTTATCATCTCAGAACCCATTTCAGTCAAGGCTTCGGTTTCAGCTTCACTTGTAGCCTCTATTGTTGAGCCGGTGGGTTCGACCGATTCTACGTTTTCACTGAGAGTTGATGTACTCGTAGATGGTTCAATGCAGGAACAGGTCAATCAGCGACCGCTTCAGAACATTGACTCTCTAAAGCTTCTGTTTCTACAATTGGAAACTGGAGTTTTCGCCAAGAAATCTTTCATTTTGCCAGTCATCTTCTCCCTTTCTTGGGCTCTAACTTTTTTTGCTCCCGAAATTTTGCGCCAGAAGGTCGTTTTCTCTTCTGTGGTTCCTAGAATTAAGCAAGTGAAGCTAATATAAGCTAATATTCTAGATCAATATAATATTTATTAAGATGTACTAGGCTCAGAAAACATTTAAAAAAGAAACTTGGTGAGATCGTTGGATGATAGACGAATAAAATATTTTGACAGTTTTGGCACTACCGGCTATACCGGAAAGAGATGTCAACTTCGGTAATTTGAATGAAACACCCTGTATATTATTACCTATTAAGGTAACACGTAAAAGTCTAATTACCTAGATTTTTGTATATTTAATATCGTATACCTATTTTAAATGGTTTTTAAGAAATTTTAATTTTTATTTCAGAAATTACATCTGCATTTTTTTCCTATAAACATGACATTTATTATTTAATTTGAATTTTTATAGGCAATGACTTGGCATAACAAAATTTGTATAATATTTGATTTAAATTTTAATAGTTAAAAGCTATATTATTTGAAATAATGAAAATTAAAATATCCCAAGAGCCATTAAATCTTAGAGATTATCCTCGAGTTTTACGTAGAATCTAACTACGTAACTATTGTATAATAATATAAAGGGTGACTATTTACACTGACAAAAATTTTAAAATAAACTTTGATATGCCTTAAAAAACTAATTTTGGATTTTATTACTTTGTTAGAATATGTCCAATTATTTATATTATTTTTTGTACGATATAATATAATACCATTTCACCCTTAATTTAATTTCCACACCAAAGACAATAATAAAAAATATAAAACACTTGATCGAATCGAATATTTTCTTTCTACCACTTTAAAACACGTTTAATTTATAATTTATCTTCCGTTTTCTTCTGTGAATATCAAGAACTGATTAGCTAACGCCTTTCGCAAGTCTGGACAAGTTTTCACGTTTATAAGCTTGACGATTTACGAATACTGCATAATATTCGGATTTGGTTTAAAAAAATGCAATTCTTTATTTACAAAAAAAAAAAATGTTAAATATTAACAAAAATTTAAAATAAGGGTTTAATTGTTAATAAACGATTTTATTTAATATCGGTCGACCTGTATCGTTGTTTATAGTTTGTTTTTAATCTTGCAATAGATTTTTGAACTATTGCTACTCAACCGATTCTTACAAAACTTTCCGCACATATTTTAGGTTTCCGTGAAAATATTATATTATCATATTTTATGTATCAACCCCTGAGCGAGGGTAAGAGCTGCCCTTAAAAATTTTAAATTAAAAGGAGATCAAGTGATACCTTGTTTTAAAGGTCTTTTTATCCTGAATTTAATGTTGCAGTGGTAGAGTAGAGGTAATTCTAGTCAAGTGAAAAACTAAGAACCAAAAAATAGAAAGTGTAGGTAAAAATATTTCCGAGATATCCTGACCTCTGGAACATTTAACAATTAAAAATAAAAATGTGGGAGCGCATGTTCGCTAAAAAAATATTTTAACCTACATCCCACATTTTAAATTAATTGTTAATTTTTAAAGAGGTTAGAATCTTTAGAAAGTCTCATAATGTGTCCTAATAATTATTTTCCCGTTTTTAGTGCACCAGATTTTATTTAAAGTAGTAGTTTAACTTAAAAATATTATTTATGTATATTATATACACATATTGATAAAATTATTAATTTCATCTCTAAGTGTTTAATAAAACCTTAAGTTAAAACTGTATAAAAATTTAATATGTCGTAGCACCAAAATAAATATTTCTTACATTGGGTCCGGTGAATAAAAACAAGTTAACGCTTTTACCCGTCAATCCGAATGTTAATACTTGTTAATCCTTAACAAACTAAATGTGGCCACTAAGTATTTGCTTGAAACTTGACAAGTAAAGGCATTTACTTATTTTTATTCCACAGTTCGATGACAACCATAGCGAAGCGAATACGAGCAGCAGTAGAACGGTCACTGGAAACACACCGACCTCAAAGCGGCAAGTCAAGCGGCCTAAGTTTCCAAGAACTAAAACCCGAGCGAGCAGTTGAAAACCGAAAGGCGACAAACAGCAAACTAGTTAAATATTTGATTTTTTTAATTCTCTCTCTATTTTTATTCACCCGGCGCATTATTATTTAAAAAAATTTTTTTTTTTATATTTTCTTTCTGGATTAAAAAATTTTTTTTTGTCAGACCTTCAGTTTGGCGCCCCTTTGGGGTGGCGCCCGCGTGCGTTGCATGCCCGGTTACGGGGGGCGTGGTCCTACAACATAGTGTGCAGTAGCATCATGTGTAATATGAATGGATTTTGTGACACCGTTTTTAAGCTGTGCATTTAGTAAGTTTTTGCCATAAGCGCAATGTAAAATTCAATAAAGCGCCATTATTTAGTCACGAAACACACTCGCAGGAGTGTGTAGTATTGCCCACAGATGACAGCACTTGTCAACTTGAAAAGTTTGTGAACACGGATGCTTTACATGAAATTCGTTACGTTCTCCATGCAGTACTTTTTTTAATAAACAAAGACAGAAATTTCTCGGTGAAATACTAGTAACTGATAACGAACCACTTCTTTATAGGTTTTGGATTACAGATGACGAGCATGTTTTTTTTGTGTGCAGACGTTGCACGTGTAATGTAACGTTATCCATTTCTTGCCTTTATTATTTTTATGTAAAACAATAAAACAAATCATTTTAAATTTATTTCAGCAATACAAAGTAGAAGTTATGTTATTGTTGTTTATATTGTGAGTTAAGATCTAGGGAACAGAAGGTAATTAACATACAAAATCCTTAAAAACTAAATAATACATTGCTTGTTATAAAAACCATGACTGAAGCCAATTTCTTGAAATTTACCGGAAATAGCCTTACTTATTTATCGTCGGCCATATGAAAAGTGCGTAAGTCCGAATTTTACAGGAGACAAAAAATTGATTTAAAAGAAACATTTTTACTTAGCGTAGCTTTTATTTATTATGGTAACTTGAAATAGTGTTCTCCATATTTTTTATAAAAAAAAGATTTATTTTTTAAATATTGTTACTATTAAAATGGAGTTAGTCAAATTTCATATCTTTAATACGAAAAGATTGTGGACTTATGCACTTTTCGTTTTCATATGAGGCCAACGTTGTGGTGATGGAATATTTTAATAACAGCCACGATCTTCATATTAGGATGGCCTATAAAAAATAACATTTTTGTATGCAAAACTTTATTTAATGATAAAATAACAAATGAAAACTTTTATTCACTAAAGTATAAAACTTTGTAAAGTAATATCTTTCGCCATCTTTCTGCAAGATCTTCATTGCCACGACGGCACCATGTAGCACAGGGATTCTCAAACTATTTTGGGCCAGAGACCGCTTTTGCAAAATGAACTGATACCTCAGACCTCCATACCCAAATTACTTTAAAAATCGTATCTCTAGTTTTTTCCCTATTGATACAAAATACTTACCAATTTAAAAACTTTGCGGTTGGTTAAGTGAGTAAACTTGACATCATTTTCTCATCAAAATTTAACAAAATAAATGGACATAAAATTCAGTAAATATCAAGTATAATTAATAATTATTAATTTTGATTAAATACTTCAAAATACTTAAGTAGGTAATTATTTTTTGAAAAAAACATTAAAATCGCAAAGTAAAAATCAAAAAAATTAAAAATTCAGTGTTATGGATGAACCTGATGCTCTTCTACCAATCTAGCTAAATCTGGTTCAATATTGGTGAGTTGCAGCCTTAAATCTCCGCGTTCGTTGATTTTCAAACAGTTTCTTTGTTTTGTCAAAATGTTTGTAATCACACTGAAGCCTTTTTCGACTAGGTATGATGATGGAAAAGCGATAAGGTATTTTTCAGCAATGTTCCACAATGTAGGATACTGTTTTTTAATGTTGCGCTGCAACCAGAACTTCTGATAGCCTTGGTTGAACTTCTACTCAAGATCCTCGTCTGTGTTGATGGTGATCAATCCTTCTTGCATTATCACATTGGCTTCTTCCGTGGCTGTGATATTGTACGAATTTATTATCCATTGAGGAATTTGTAAATTTAAGAGATCCTCAAACCTCTTAGTAAAACCCTTGTGTAATGCGTCCAAGTGAGTGACATATGATAAAATAACATCGTCTTGAAGGATTTCTGGTAAATTTGGAAAATGCGGAAACCGTGAATATTCTTTTCTCCTTAATCAGTCAAGTAATAAATATCTGTTTTACAATTGTTCAGATTTTCTTTCAAAATTGGATCTTTTTCTTGTAAAAATTACAACACAGATTCAAAAATAGCTGAAAATCTTGCTGAGCAAGAGCCTCTTGATAGCCAGCGAACTTCAGTGTGCAGAAGCAACCGAGTAAAGCTTCGTCGTTTTCCTCACATAGCCGAGAGTTCAAAGAATTGCTTCGAATCTTGTTGACAGCATTTATAACATATTGTAAAGACTGGTTCAATCTAGGACTCAAATTTTTTGCTACAAAATGCTGTCTGTGAATCACGCAGTAAATGACCAGTACCTCAGGCAGTTGTCGCTTTAAGT
Organism: Vesta saturnalis; assembly: GCA_036346205.1. NCBI lineage: Eukaryota > Metazoa > Arthropoda > Insecta > Coleoptera > Lampyridae > Vesta > Vesta saturnalis. Next base: position 3,656 of record JARFJB010001020.1, on the reverse strand, counting down.
GAGCTATAAAACCACGATGACGACCAACCATAGATACTGCACCGTCAGTCGCAGCAGAAACACGGTTCTTCCATGGAATAGCTTTGTCGATAAGAAAACGTTCCACGGCCTGAAAAATCGATTCTCCTCTGGTATCAGTCTTTAAATATGTAGCAGTAGGTAAGTTTGGAGACTTTTAGAACATACCACAATTCCAAGGTCCCACATTTCCAAGGTTACCACTTTATCAAGGCTACCACCTGATCAAGGTTGCACAATTGCAGTGTCTGACCTACTTTCACAAAGCCCCACACGCCCAAGGTTATACAACAGCTCCCCACTTTACCAAGGTCACACACCAGGAAGGCCACTCGTATGCTCTACTTCCTCGAGGTCCCACAAGCTTACACAATACCAAGGCCAGTTATCTCATACATTAGCGAGGCCATTTGTGATGGCCACACACTGAACGCTACCTATTCACCTTACTTTACGCTGAGCTGATATACCCTCTAGAAACCAAAAAAAAGAAAACGATATATTAATATGAAAATGTAAACTTTCACCATTAACACTCATAATAAAATACTTATCTTTTTTGGGATTTTTTAATGGTGTACTTTAAATTATACAATCTAAACGTTTCGATAACACTTACAGTTATCTTCGTCAGTAGTAATGTTTCTTAAAAATTGTTAAAGATGTAGTAAACAATTTTGTCAAATTTGAAAAATTCAAACATAAACATAAGCCTGCTATTAATATAACAGTTTGAGAAACGTATAAGCCAACTATAAAATTGTAGTAAAGAATAACTAGGTCATTAAAATTAAATATTGTTAAACTGCCTCAAAGATGACAAACCAGAACACTCTCTACGACGAAAGCTAACGATGAAATTTGCCAGCCAAAAAACACATTTAACAAAATTTAATCGAGTTATGATGTAAGTGTAAAGTTGTGAAAAACTTCAATTTTAAAATGATAGAAGCATTCACAAATCAAACATTACATCAAAAATAACCCAGTTAAATCTAACAAAGAGATATCTTTATCAATAATTGGAAGTGTTATTAACAATGAAAAGCACAATGCAGAACGTTCTTGTAATTTTTAATTTCAATTTAATTTCAACTATTTATGTTAAATTATAGTGCTGTGGAAATTTAACATATAATTGGTAAAGCATTTGCTTCAAGGTCTAGGAAAACACAGCAAAAACCTAGAAATACCAAAGTTGAAAACAAATTGAAATCAACGCGTATCATTATGCTCTTTTTAATTATAAGATGCCAAAACCTATTTAAACGGAGATTTTCTTCTTGTCTATTAAAATTATTCGGGTGTTTATATATTTCAATAGCTTCACGTTGCAAACGAACATAATAATGGGTTTGTCTTGACAATATTTTCATATTGTCAAATTGAATGTCATGATTTAGATTATTCAGGGCATGGTCAGCCACAGCAGACCTCTCTGGTTGACCCAATCTGCAAAATCTCATATGTTCTTTGCGTCTTGTATCAAAGCTACGTTTTGTGGTCCCGATGTATACTTTTCCACATGTTAGTGCAATTGGTTCTCCTACATATCACCTTGCAAAACATCTTACATTCTTATTACAACCTCATATAGGAAAAACACCCCATTACATTAAAAATTCTGCCGACTTTGTTGAAAAAATGCATAATTTCAAAATTGAAGAGGGTGATATAATGGTTAGTTTGGATGTTATTTCACTTTTTACAAAAGTACCTCTAAAAGAAACTATTGAATACATAGATCATCTTTTTCCAAAGGACATAACCATTCTTTTTCAGCACTGTCTTACTACAACTTATTTTCAGTGGAATAATAAATTTTATGAACAGATTGAAGGTGTAGCAATGGGTAGTCCCCTTAGTCCTGTTATAGCTAATTTTTATATGGAAAAATTTGAAACATTAACGTTACAAAATACACCTAAAAAACCTTCAGTTTGGTATAGATATGTAGATGACACATTTGTTATTTGGAGACATGGAGAAGAAGCACTGCATGAGTTTTTGGTTTTATAAATGGTATACATCCTAGTATTCAGTTTACCATGGAAAAAGAAACTAATGGAAGTTTACCATTTCTTGACATATTAATATCTAAAATAATAATTCACTATCTTTTAAGGTTTACAGAAAGCCGACACACTGATAGATACCTTCATAAATTATCCAACCACCATCCACGTCAAAAATTAGTGTAATTAAATCTTTAGTAGATCGAGCAAAACGAATTTGTGACCCTGAATTTTGAATGATGAATATAAATATTTAAGAAAATCCTTACAAGATAATGGATATTCACTTACAGATATTAATAATGTTATTACACCTTCTAGGCGTAACCTTAAAGAAAAACCAGTTCTTAATGTTGGAACTGCTTTTCTTCCTTTTATAGCTAATGTTACAAATAGAATTGAAAAAATCCTAATCAAATATGGCATTAGGACTATTTTTAAACCTACAAGAAAAATTAAAGAACATTTAAGATCACCTAAAGATGTGTCAAACCCTTTATCATCTTCCGGAGTGTATAAGTTATCCTGTTCATGTGGAAAAGTATACATCGGGACCACAAAACGTAGCTTTGATACAAGACGCAAAGAACATATGAGATTTTGCAGATTGGGTCAACCAGAGAGGTCTGCTGTGGCTGACCATGCCCTGAATAATCTAAATCATGACATTCAATTTGATAATATGAAAATATTGTCAAGACAAACCCATTATTATGTTCGTTTGCAACGTGAAGCTATTGAAATATATAAACACCCGAATAATTTTAATAGACAAGAAGAAAATCTCCGTTTAAATAGGTTTTGGCATCTTATAATTAAAAAGAGCATAATGATACGCGTTGATTTAATTTGTTTTCAACTTTTGGTATTTCTAGGTTTTTGCTGTGTTTTTCCTAGACCTTGAAGCAAATGCTTTACCAATTATATGTTAAATTTCCACAGCACTATAATTTAACATAAATAGTTGAAATTAAATTGAAATTAAAATTACAAGAACGTTCTGCATTGTGCTTTTCATTGTTAATAACACTTCCAATTATTGATAAAGATATCTCTTTGTTAGATTTAACTGGGTTATTTTATTTGATGTAATGTTTGGATTTGTGAATGCTTCTATCATTTTAAAATTGAAGTTTTTCACAACTTTACACTTATCATAACTCGATTAAATTTTGTTAAATGTGTTTTTGTAAAATTTCATCGTTAGCTTTCGTCGTAGAGAGTTCTGGTTTGTCATCTTTGAGGCAGTTTAAATATTTAATTTTAATGACCTAGTTATTCTACTACAATTTTATAGTTGTTATAGTTTCTCAAACTGTTATATTAAAGCAGGTTATGTTTATGTTTGAATTTTCAAATTTGACAAAATTGTTTACTTTAACAATTTTTAAAACATTACTATGACGAAGATAACTGTAATGTATCGAAACGTTTAGATTGTATATTAAAGTACACCATTAAAAAATCCCAAAAGATAAGTATTTTATTTTGATATATTAATATATTTATTTTGTATAAACAAAGACATGTACAATTGTATTTTCAAAATATGATTCTCTTTAGAATAAAACATATTGATTTATACAATAAAAGGTTCTTTTCCACTTGTTTTATTACTTTTGG
>JARFJB010001019.1:17500-48618 GCA_036346205.1 Vesta saturnalis | reverse complement strand
GGTTTGATTATAATTATCCATCATAATGCATTACCTATATATTTGTAAGTAAACAAATACTTTTTTATTGGTGTCCCATTTTACCTATTTAAAACACGTCTTAGCGTGTTTAAATCGAAGTTCAAAAACGCGCGTTTACCATGGAAACACCGACAACGCAAGAAACGTTAAGTCTAAATGACAATTTTTCGATTATTGGTCTGACCGCAGTACCTTGTAACGTCAAATAAAATATTACTAACAAATTCAAAACCTTTATTTAAACATTATTCAACACTTTTAATTTTATAAATGAATATAGAAACAGACAACAGTTTTTAATTTTTATTTACATATTTTACATTATTAGTTCTGATTTCCATTTTGTAATAATAATACTAATATTTATGATTTCAAGGTGCACCAATAAAAAATAGCGTAAATATATATATATATATATATATATATATATATATATATATATATATATATATATATATATATATATATATATATATATATATATATATATATATATATATATATATATATATATATATATATATATATATATAAAAAAATGTGTTTCTACCTGTGTCCGTTATAAACTTTGAAATCATGTATCCGATCGTCACGAAGCTTTGGGAAGTTATTGAGTGCACTCCCGCGAAGGTTTCTAGCATAATTTTTTTTAAAATATAGGCTAGGTTTCATTAGAAAGGCAATAATGCGATGGTTTTAGATCAAAAAAGTTAATAAATAAATAAACAGAATTTTCTTTTTTTCAAAAAAAAAATGTATTTATTTTTAAGCATAATAGAACACGTAGGGTAGCCGCTATGTTTTATATTTGATCAAAATAAGAAAAATAACTCGTAAAAATATATGTAGCATAGTGCGGAATTTTAGTGGAGTTTCAAAGTGGGTTAATCCAGGGGTATTGAATTCATCACGGGTAACGCCGTGTAGGATCGGCTAGTTTATAATAAACATAAATAGTTTATTAAAGTATACGTGTATCAAAAGGTCCTTAAATCACGCGCGATTAAATAGAGCGGTTAAATAGTAAGTGTTTTAAAGACCAGTTACTCAGGAAAGTAGGTAAGATTGGAGACTTTTGGGACACACCACATTTCAAATTACATTTCCAGTTGCCACAAAACCGGTTTCACCGTACCAAGGTCAAAAAGCGCAATGTGTGACCTAAATGCATATCATTACCACAAACCCACGGTCACAAAATTTCCTGTTCCACAACTACAAGGCTATCCGACCACGCTTTCCTGTTCCACTATTACAAGGCCAGACCACGCTTGCCTGTTCCACTATTACAAGGCCACGACCGCGCCAGTATATCTCGGTAGAATGTTTACTGGAGATGGTACAATTGAGAGCGAGATTGGACGAAGAGTCAATGCTGGAAGGAAAGTGAATGGAAGTATGTGGACGATAATGAGAAATGAAAGCATGAGCCTAGCTGCGAAACGAGCAATCTATAATGCATATTCGTCCGTCAGTACTGTATGGAAGTGAGACATGTATGTCAAAAAGCACGAAAGAAAATAAGTGCCGTGTATGAGATTTCTGAGGAGCATGTGGTAAAACGAGAAGGAACAAGAGAAAAATGATGCATAATGAGGATGTGGTGAGAAAGACGATGATGGTAGATATAAAAGTTGTACATTACGTTTGGTGACATTGAGAGAATGAACAACGCAAGATTAACGAAACACATATATGTGGGTGAGGTTAGAAAAGGTCGCTTGGTTGGCCGCGTAAAACTTGGCTGAATGTAGTATCTATGATAAAGGAAAGAAAGATAAGGAGTTTAAAAACAAAAGGGCATGTCAGAGACTATGTATGAATCTTGGGAAGCTAGAGGTACGCGAGATAAAGCATGGAGAAAGATTGTGAATGAAAAATAAATAAGAGGCAATTGTTTTGCCTATCCCGCAAGGGAATGGCGTGAAGGTTAAGTTAAGTGAATTGTTAAACTTTAGGACATGGTTTGATTATAATTACATACCATCATAATGCATTACTACATATTTGTAAGTAAACAGGCACTTTTTTTATTGGTGTCATTTACCTATTTAAAACACGCCTTAGCGTGTTTAAATCGAAGGTTCAAAACGCGCGTTTTTGTTACCGTAAAGGACAATTTTTCGATTATTGGTCTGACCGAGTACTTGTAACGTCAAATAAAATATTACTACCAAATTGAAAACCTTTATTTAAACATTATTTAACAATTTTAATTTTATAAATGAAAATAGAAAACGTACAGTTTTTAATTTTTTTACATATTTTACATTATTAGTTTTCATTTCCATTTTGTAATAATAATACTAGTATTTATGATTTCAAGTGCACCAATAAAAAATATTTATTCCTGGTAGGTAAGATTGGAGACTTTTGGGACACACCACATTTCCAAGGCCCCACATTTCCAAGGTTGCCACAAAACCGGTTTCCCACCGTACCAAGGTCAAAAAGCGCAATGTGTGACCTAAATGCATATCATTACCACAAACCCACGGTCACAAACCCCGATTTCCTGTTCCACAACTACAAGGCTATCGACCACGCTTTCCTGTTCCACTATTACAAGGCCACAGACCACGCTTCCTGTTCCACTATTACAAGGCCACCCGACCGCGCTTTCCTGTTTCACAATTACAAGGCCATCCGGCCACGCTTCCTGTTCCACTATTACAGGCCATCCGACGCATTCATGTTCCACAATAACATCCGTGTGACCTGGTTGCGCCCACTTGTATGTTTTTGCTCCTTTTTTGCTCAACCTTACTTTTTACCAAAATAAAAGAAAAACGATATGTTAATATATTTAATTGATGTAGACAGACATGTACTAATTTATTACTCAGATATATGATTTTCTTTAGGAATAAAACATTTTGATTTAGTACAAGTGCAGAAGGTCCTCTCCACTTCCGTTTCAGTACATCTGCGCGGACGTGGTGCGAGGAGCTGAGCATACGTGCAATGTGGTGCCCATCGTAGATGTTCCTGTAACGGATTGACATCTGGCTGCCATCGGTTTATTCTAACCCCACATGAAACATTCAACCGTATCGTCTGAAGATGTGGAAATGAATCCTGCTGCAGCAAGCGATGAGGGTGAGTGAACTCCAGACCATGTTCGATACGTTAGTAAGCGTTTATCGAAACAGTTGTAATACTGAGGATAATAAAAGTTTGGGTCACACATGTTAACATCAGCGAAAACAGTATGATACTGACAGTAAATAATGTATTCTATACAATATATACAACATATATACAACAGATATACAATATATACAATATGTACAATAAATAAAAATAGATACAGTAAAAGACTACTCGTCTGCGTAGCACCTCATCACACAGTATACATGAGTCATCATCGTACACATCGTATAACTGTGTGAGAGCGCTACGACGAGCACCAATAATATTCGTACGACAGGTGGTACCGCGCAGTCCAGCGCTCCATATGCATATGATGGTCCACTACGCGGTAATCTCCTGGTTTCAATCGGGCGAAACAGCAATGACACAAATTCATGAAGTCCACCAGATGGTATCGAACATATATTGATACAATGTGGGCATATGCTGTTACACGGCTTGCCGCAAGTGCTCGCGTATTACCTTGCTCATTTCGGTATACCACGCTGAATTCCACTGAACCAGTTCATAATTATTTCGTAGCACTTTGGTTATGGAAGCCGGTAGTATTCCTTCCTTTTCAAAATTTACCCAGTTCGGAATTAATTGACATGTCCGTCGCGTACTAAGTTGAAATAGGGTTTGTGGTTGGTACACTGCAGAGTCTTCCAATCGTCTTGCACTGGAGTAACTGACATAGTGAAGATCGGTAACTATGGTATATGTAAAACCCTCCCTTTAAGTATACGAATAATACTGAGTGGGGATATGTAACCTTGTGTGGTGACCTTGCTGTGGCAAAGTGGAATAACCTTGGAATAAGTATGCCTAGAAATCCTTGAAGTAGTGGAACGAAAAGAAAACCTTGAAAAGGTGTAACCGACAAGACCGCTAAAGCAATGTGTGGTATAATCGTGAAGGTCACGTAAGTAGCCTTGAGGAGGGTACATAGTGGGAGAGTGTCATATATAAAAGTGCTATAAGTTCAAGTAAATATTGCGATATTTTGCTTAATAATGTGCATTATTTCTTAAATAAAAGTAAAACAAAGTTTGTTAGTGTCGGTCTATCACCCAAATTTGGATTTGAGCCAGTCGTAAAACTAGGTGGAACGAAGAGTGGTGGAGTGGTGTTTGACAAGCAGGAATGGCGTATACTTATGGATAATCAAGGGTGATTACTAATTATTTCTACAGTCCTGAAGGAACATGGCTACCTACCAAACTGGGATCGAAGACTGTCTCGTACGAAAATATTAACAAGAAAAAATTATACGCCTCTGTGATAGTGACGAAATTGATGTCTATTTAGGATGGGAGTCTATAGAACAGTTATGGAAGCTTTTGAAGATAATATATTACCGATTGGAGTTGGCAGATACTGTGAACTTTCCAGAGTTTTATAAAAACCTAATACAGTCGACAGCGACAATTCCTGAATGTAACATTCACCAAGTTATAGGTCCATTGCATGATGTATTTGAGGTCAACATAGCCTGCCTTCTGGAAATGGAAGATTTGCCAAGGAGAAACTATATATGGATATGGATCTTGCCAAACCTATAACCTGAAAGGGGGATAACGCGCTTGTAGTCAATAGGGATAGTATTAGATGTTAGTCAATATGTGGATGTGTTATAGTGCGGAGTCGTGGCCTAAAGCTGTAGATTGTGTTAGTGCAGTCCAAAGACTAATATGCCAGTTACAATCATTAGAATTCGATGCTGATCATGAAAAAGTGTATGGAATGGGTAGATTTAGTGATGACTATTTAAATAATCTAGTTAATAAGTATGGGGGAGGAATACGCCTTTGTGAAAAATACTTAACATCGCATGTAGATGATATAGAGTGTATTTGTTGTATAAAGCGATTAATAGAAGACCTTAAAGAAATATCATTGGAGCAATTTATACACGAAATAGAAAGATATTTACCGAATTTTGAGTCATCAGATGACGACTCACCCAGTGAAGAAGGTGCGCATTAATGAGTCCAAAACGTAGTTCACTATTAGTAGTATGGGAGTTGGCATACAGGCATGCGCGAAAAGGAGAATGGGAACAATTAGCTAGAGATTCTGCACGATTTAAAAAGAATAGATGACTGTGTAATATAATTTCACCAATTCTCGAAAAACAGCATCGTGAGTGTGTGTTTGTCAGACGCTTTAGTAGTATGTAGTGATGTATATGTATAGGATAGTATAATAAAAAAAATTAAAAAAGATCTGTTTATTGCATATTAATATTACAGTATATATAATTAAGGTTAATTAGCGTATTACACAATGTCTTTGGTAGAAATCCAGGAGTTGTGAGAAGTATCAAAACCCAACCACTTAACGAGAGCTTTATTCCCTTGACGTCGGATGACACGTTCAACTAGATGAATGTCTGGATGTTTAACACTTTGTAGTTCGGGCTCATAGAACCGACCTTGAATCTCTTCATCTCGACTATCACGTAATGTGTAGGTGAGTGGGCTTGAACGTTTAACTGTTGATATTCGAAAGACTTCGTAACTCCAATTAGGTGTGTACCCTTAGAGAATATGCTTCTATGTTTGCTAATGCGTACATGTTCCCCACTTTAAATTTAGGTGTTTTACGGTCAAGAACTTTTGACATTTTAAATGTTTTGAAATAGATGCACTATTTTTTCCGATACATCTACCGGTTTGTATCCAGTTGTTCTATGCTTTCTTGAATTATACTCGGCGACAATGTGCGGTAATATTGATAGCCACTTATAGGATCCTTGCATGCTGAATGTTTTCCACATTATTGCTTTAAGGGTGCGATTTACACGTTCGACTATACTACTTTTCAAGGTGGAATAACTACTGTAATGATTGATATTAAATTTTTCATTACTTTTTAAATTCAGCATTATAAAACTCAGTTCCCATATCAGTTTGTATATGTGTAGGTGTCCTTTTCAAACCAGACAAAAGTTTATCCATTACATCCGCGACCTAGTTTACCATTCTTGCGTTTGATGGGAAAAGCCCAGACATATTTAGAGAATGCATTTATTATTACTAAAATGTATCGAAATCCTTTATTCATCCGAGCATATGGTATCATTTCCACTAAATCAGCTTGAAATAGATCATTTAAACCTTTTAGTACAACACAACGCCGCGGAAAATTTCTTCTTGCTGGTTTGTGCAGTTCTTCAACAACATCGGCTTTACTCATTTTTTTTTGTGCTTTGGATTTTACTACGAACTCTACGTTGAATATCGTTGCAGTTGAAAACTGTACAAACTTCGGCATGGTTACACGAATTACATCGTTCCTCTTAAGATGTTGACCAATTACATCCTTTGCCAGATCAAATGTTATACCATCTATGTTAAGCTCAAGATTTGGATGACTCACCTGCAATGTACTATAGTACCTCGTTACAGGGATAGGTATATTGATCACCGACGCCGGTAGATAATACTAATTGTCTTCTTTGCGGCGATTCCAGAAAATGAAATGAAAGTTTCATAAGACAGATCGCTATGATCAACAATATGTTTCCCAAATTTATCCACTGTCATTTGATGATGAAGATGTCCGCCAAATTTATCTATTGGCATCACTGGTGGACTATAGTACTATCTGTAGTGATAGTCGTAGTAACAATGAAAGGAAATGACTTAGTGGTAGGTTTATAACAAGTTCTGTTACTTTATTACTTTTGCGTTACGTAGTTCATCAATATATATATTATTTCGTTGTGATTGCTAGTATTTCCTGCCGACATTGATCCTAATAATTCCCGTAACCAATCGACTAACTTATTCGGATTATTCCACGGTACAAACTCAATAGGTTTATTATTGTATCGCAATAGCTGCAGTCCACCACCTCTTTTGGATATAGAAGTTGTTCGAGATCTGGTGGCTGGAGGTGCAATAGAGATGTGGCAGAACGTTTTCTAGGTTGAAGTAATGGTTTAATGATTTCAAGTATTCTTACTATTAGTTCCTCGGATTTGATCATCAGAGTTATAATTGCGTCGGGCAGCATGCGTACGGCGCAAAATGTCATTGTATTGCTGTAGATCCCTCTTTTTGTATCCCGTAGGAACTTTTTTAAAAAGTAGTTCATATAATCCCGGTGTTCCCTCATAGTCTAAGGATGATCCATCAGGAAGAGCGATTCGAAATTTTCTCCAACAAAATCTAGTTCAGCATCGCCAATAAAAATTTCTCTTCTTCAGGAATAAAATGCACACCGTAGTTAAGTCATATTCATCTTCGGTATCTCTAAAGATACCTTCGACGTAGTATTTCGCTAATCCTTGGTATTGATTAAGATACTCTTCAAAGGCGGGTTGAGATCCAGCAGCTAAAGTTCCGATTTCAATTGTTGTAAAGTAGGAATTTCCACCTCGTCGTCATGTGTGACATCAGCAATTACAGATTCCTGAAGGTGTGGGAATGGTGTCAGGAACAATAGTACGCGGCTCCTTACGTATTCTAGAGGATTTCGGTGTATAATGTAAAAATACTTCATTTTCATGTGCAATGGACTCCTTTTTCCGACTTCTGGCGTAAGGGGTTCAGCTTTGATGAGAGAACCATCATTTTTAGTAATTAATTGTTTTAATGGTTGTGTAATAGGTTTAAAGTGTGCTCCATTGCACGTTCTGTAAGTGCAGTATCTTCTTTCAAACTAGCATATTTCTGTTGCACACTCTTGCGAGCACGCAAAATGTCTTGTACTAAGCGCTCCTCCATTACGACTGTACGTTACAGTCCTAGTAGATTATTTATACTGCAATGAAACAGTCAAATCTCTTACGGTAACGACCGTTATTAACATCGCTTTCTTTATCAATCACAAGAAATCCGAATTTATCACGCCAGCAACACAACACAAGTCTTTAAATCTTATCAAATGACATATCAACATTAACGTGATCATCATACACATGCTTGAGATTAGTGTGATCTTGTTGAAAAGAACAAGTAAATTCGCATTATCACGTATAAGCTGTTTTGGAATTGAAGAATACGTTTGACACAGATAGAAACAATCATTATTTCGATGTCTGCCAAAACAAAATGATCTCTAATTTCATTTTGTTTATGACATGCTACATCATCAAAAATCATTATTGAATTTTACGGGACTCACTAGGAGGTATAACATCACTATTATCACTGTATTCGAAATACCTAATTTCCTTTATGGGTGCCAGTAACTCCGCAGGTACTGGTATTTAGGTTGGTATAGAGATTTGCAATATATATATATATACATTTTCAAAACGTAAACCATTTGGATGTTCTAATAAGCTAATCATAACATTGGTTTTTCCACAGCCGGATGGTCCGACGATTATACCTCGTTTACATCCCCTTTTAGTAAACCGCGGTGTTTAGAGTACTGCTCCTTGTTAAGTAATGTCATAATTTTGATAGGTAATTCTGTATCTTGCGGAATGAAACGGATGTCACCCATTATGGTACTAAACCACGACTTGTATGACGCTTCTATATATACACACCACGTGCAGAAAGTAGTTTAGTAGTGAGTGTCAGTCAGTGTGGTATGAAGTATACATCCCAGCGTCAGAGGAAAAAAAGGTTCAGGATTAATTAATACTTTAATAAATAAATTACCCGTGGAGTTGCATATACCTCGGATATCGATATTGTGGGCCAGGCACCCGTTTACAAAAACGATTAGCTCGTGGCGACAAAGGTATTAACGCATTGGACGAAGCGTGTAAAGAACACGATATTGCATACTCCCAGTCAAACGATCTAGGACAACGACACAGCAGATAAGACTTTACAACAAAAGCTTGGAATAGATTTCGTTCTACAAACGCTACCTTTGGAGAAAGGCAGCTGCATTAACCATAGCTGGATAATGAAAGGAAAACGGACAATGGGAATGGGTGGCAAATCACGGAAGGACAAAAGAAATTAGAATGGGAAATAAATCACGACGAAGGAAGCATTCTCGCAGAGCAATTTCGTTTAACAAAGCAGTCCTTCTAGCCCGACGTCGTGTTGGTGGTAAACTTCGATCATCTTTAAAAGCAACAATACAGCAAGCCTTGAGCGCTCTAAAACACAAAAAATTATGTCACCCAAGAGCAGAATATTACCAATACCAAAACGTGGGGATTCATACCTCTTATTCCCTCTTTGCAGCATTAGGAGCTTTAGGTCTCTAGGTGGCGGTGCTGCGGCAGTCGCAAAATCGGTAACTGACGCAAAAGCTGCGACAAAAACGTTAAAAGAAACCAAACGACACAACCAAGCAATGGAAGCAGCTGCATTAGGAAAAAGTTTATACATAAAGCCATATAAACGAGGTTAGGTATATATTTACAACCGTATTCAAAAACTCCCACTGAAGCTACCACGTCACGCCTTAAGTAATGTTGAGCTATCAAAATTTGTGGATCAATTACAGATTCCCTATTTTAGAAGGATATATATGCGAGATAACTTACCTACACGAATCCATGCGAATGAATGTGGTATTGTGAATCTGGATGATCAAACTAACAGGGTACACACTGGACAGCTTACATTAAGCGTAACAGGCATATTACATATTTTGATAGCATAGGACATATTAAACCACCCTTTGAATTACTCCACTATTTTAAAAGTGATGGTAGCAGAAACACAATTGAGTATAACTTTACCAAGGTTCAAGATTTTGATACATACAACTGCGGTCATTTAGTCTTACACTTTTATATGACTACTCGTACTGATTTTCAGTAGTCGTTACGTGATCGTAATGTCGTACACATTTACATTTACCGGCAAAAGTGTATCTTGCAAGCAACCTTTAATCCACCGATTTTTCTTGATAATGAGTCGGAATACGTAATGGGATTGACTAGTTTTGAATCTTTCAATACTATACAGAATGTTACTTCAAAGAATAACCAACTCGTATTTGGAAACGATAAAATTACAATACCACCAGGATCATACGAAATCGCGGATGTGAATAAATATATTAATGAGTTAGTGAAAGATCGAGAGCATTTGCATTTACAAGCGAATAATAATACTATGAAAGCAAGTATGAAAGCAACCCATGACATTAATTTCAATGTGGAAAATTCGATAGGACCTATGCTGGGATTTAATAAAACTGTTTACCAGGCTAGAAAGTGCATACCTCTGATACTCCTATTAACATTATCAAAATTAACTCATTAATTATCGAGTGCAATATAACAAGTGGTAGTTTTAAAATGGTGAAACATCACACATAATTCATCAGTTCTTTCCCAGTGTACCAGCGGGTATAAAATAATAGAGTCCCTCAACATGTCATCTATCTACCTATCAATACATCTACCATTTCGACAATAACACTTAAAATAGTAGACCAAGACGGAGATCTCGTCAATTTTAACGGGAAGTCATAACGATAGGACTACATTTAAAGAAAATATGGTGACGCGGTATAACACATGTGCATGTAACCAGTGCAAATCAAACTATAAAAGATCAAAGTGTGGAAAGGTGAGTCAGTAAGCGTTCAGCGCCCAAAGCATTGACACCGCAGAACAAAGCATTATTGGAAAGTCTCGGCTTTACAGTACTACAATGAGTATATTAAACGTTAATGAAAAAGTTGTCGTTGATAATGCTATCGTTAATTCCGAACTGCACACCCATCAGCCATACACTACCCGATTTGGAAACAATGATGAAATCAGGATACCCATTCAGGAAGACATGTGCACTTTACCATCAGAAAGCTATGTCTACAGAGGGACGATTATTACGTCAGGATGGTACTGTCTCTAACACCGCAAGGTTCGTTAATAACGGTATCGCATTTTTATTCAGTGAAATTAGATATGAAATGAATGGAATAGTGGTAGATTCCGTAACGAAAGTGGGATTAACGTCGACAATGAAAGGATTGGTATCATTGACGTCCAATCATCTCGCCCGTCATGAAAATGCAGGTTGGTTTCCTACTGCAAACAGTACACTAACAAATGCTCAAGGATACTTTAATGTTTGTATACCTTTGCGAATGCTACTTGGCTTTGCCGAAGATTACAATAAAGTGATTTTGAACATTAGACAAGAACTGGTATTAATTCGTAGTAACATTGACACCGATGCAGTAATTTCAACTGTAGAAGAAGCATTAAAAGTTAACATAGATAAGATATATTGGAAAGTTCCACATCATTCCAGCATTAGCAGAGGAGTTGGCGTTAACGAAATACATTGATAAAAATGTAAATACGCCAGTAGCATTTAGAAGTTGGGAAACCCACATATATCCCGCCATTCCAGCAACAGATAAGCATACATGGGCAATCAAAACATCTACTAGTATAGAAACACCTAGATACATTATTATAGGATTTCAAACTGGGCGAGAGAATAATGTTATGCAAGATACGAGCAGATTCGATAAATGTGCACTAAATAATATTCGCGTGTTCCTGAACACGGATCGTTATCCGTATGACAATCTCAACGTTAATTATGATAACAATTGCTTTGCTACGTTGTATGAAATGTTTGCTAAATTCCAAATGTCGTATTACCAAAGAGATGGCAACCATTACTCACCCCTACGCAATTTACCACAGCTGCACCGTTGATTGTCGTAGATTGCTCAAATCAAAAGAAGCATTACACTCTAAAGCAGTAGTTCTTCGTGTGGAGTTTGAAACAGCGGCAAACATAGCTGCAAATACGACAGCATACTGTGTTATACTCCACGATCGTTTAGTTACATACAACGCGTTAACCAAAGCAGTACGACAGTTGTAATACAATGCCGTCATAATCGATGTACAAGGGTTTAAAATTTCAAAAGCTTTTATACCAAAAGAACTCGCCATTTATAATGGGAAACAAATTGCCCATTTTTTTTAAATCACCGTATCCCTGGCATACATTAGATGCAGAGTCGTCGTCAAGCTACTTGGTTAATGCAAAACCAGCACTGTATTAAATGGGAAGAAGGGTATACACCAGCACACCACTTTAGAAGAATTCTCGTGAGATTGATTCAGCCAAGAGGTTCCGTCTATGTCAAGGGCAGAGAGAAAGCAGATTACATCAGAAAATTTGTGACCCAGCCTGTTATTGAACTTGAGGAAAGTCCACCTCTTCCTGCTATGCAACCCGTTTGTTACTTTCATTGTAAATCATTATGTCACTGCGCTTTGAGTAGTGTATATCATTTATATAATATATATATATATATAATGCAATAAGTCTTGTACACATTTTTTAATAAAAAATAGTAAATAATCATTCTCGTATTTTTTATTTATGGATCACATAGTATTTGTATAGCATATATTCTCTTAATAACGAATTAGTACATAATATTAATATATGTTAAACAACTAAAGGAATAATACAAATTATTAATATTAGTTTCATTATGGAGAGAATATAGGAAAGAAACTAGCAAGTGTCAGTACCCAAACTATTCTTCTTCCGATTAATACAAATTCATTTGCTTAGCAACCTGCAATAGTTCGCTCAACGGATCAGCATTCTCCAATTCCGGTATTCGCCAATGCCCCCACGCCAATGTGGAACACGTATCACGTAGTCGATATCGTTTGTCATCCTGGGACCTAAAGGCAATTTTGTTTAACATTTCGGATATATATATATATATATATATATATCATGTAAGGTTGATCGAAACACAAGCATTTTACACATTACTGTTTTATCAGACCCTCCGCAACCGCTTTGTAGTCTACTTCCGTCAACACTTTCTGAATAACAACTTTCTTAACACCTTTCGCTTTCTTAACAACTTCATTATCAGCAAGCTTCAGACAGTATGACTTCGATCCAGCACCATAAAAATAATGAATTGCTTTCCTGCGTACTCATCTTTCATTCGTCCAACGACGGAAGCAGTCGTAGGAATACCATGCAACTCATTATGATAGTTGGAAGTATCATATTCGTCTAAATTATTTCGCATGTGTGCATACATATCATCAGTTACTATCTCAACAATCAAAGAATCCGTGTCAGTATAGAGCAACGTGACATTCTTGCCATAATGAGCTCGTAAGATATCATAAAAAACCGATACATTATAATTTTGGAAAGATCTAAAATACTGAATCCGACATAAACGGGTTTGTCATACGTAACTACCTGTTTCGACAATTCCGCCGCAAACAATTTTCAGTGAATTGAATAAAATTTTTAAATTGCGGTTTTGCAACGTACCGTGCTAGACCTACCCGACGACCGTTATTTTCCCAATGTGTTAACAGTTTAATAACTCTTCGTTTATCGACATTTTCCATTGTTTTACCAAACACGCCATTATTCATAATTTTATAGAAATCCTTTTCGAACTTGTTCAGTGCTGTGTTGCGGAGAGCTGTATTAAGGTCTACGTATGGTATTAGCCACGGACTCTGACGAAAGCGTAAAACCCTATGAATACGAGTAACAATTAAGCCATGCAGCCACAAAGTGACATACTGTGCAGGTTTCTTAAATACACACCAAATCTCCTAAAGTTTTCAAACCGTCAGCCAATAACAACACATCTGATTTTAAATAAATATCAACATAATCACCTAATTATTACATAAAGTGATCCCATACCGGTAGAACCGACAGTATTCGTCATCGGAAATATTTGCATCGCGCATTTTATCGTAAATTTGTCATATGATGGCACCGTGACGTCGTTCAACTTACTAAAGCTGTCTACGTACGCAAGGAAACTAGCTTTACTCCTAGTTGAAGTCTCTATCATTACTAAAATATTTCCGTACCTCCATACATTGATCATCTGATAAATTCTGGGATAGAGTATCTAAGGATGCAGCCATGAATCTACAACTATCGACGAACCGTAAATTAATGTATTTCTTTTCCTGATACCATGACTGTTTACATATTCATCAACAAATATCACCAAACGTTATATATTTTCACTGTTAACCATACTAATTTCTTCCGTTTCACTCGCTAACTGTTTAATGAACAGGTGAACATCATAACCACTGAGATTATGTAGAAAAACGGGAAGAAATCTAGGTACCTGATAGTTTAAGTTACACGTCGAATTGCTGCACCACGATACTTACCAGTAACGTGACAGTGATCTTGTACTTTCGGATTTGTCGGATCGTCCGTAAATTTACCGCATATGTAACAACATACACTGCATTCATACGTAACCTGTTCATCCGTTAATGGTGTCATTGGACAATAGCTTTGAAATGTTCATTATATATCCGTTTTACACTTTCCAATCGTCTTATAAATATCTCCCTGCATTGCTCCCTCTATGTCTAACTTAGACCACGCATCGTTTACACTACACTTAATATAATAACTAAACGAGTATGGTTCGTGTTTACACGTTTTATCGTGAACGGTTTTCGGGATCTGGTTCAGCCGTATCTACCGGTACTAACGCTTCAAAATCTTATATTACGAATGGTAGAACCATTTGTTTCTGATAGTTCGAAAGCAGTATATTTTCCGCATAAATTCCAGTAATGTCTTTTTTTGTTTACACCCGGTAATTTTGTATATCGAAGTTACAGACGTGTGACACGTGTCAGGTTAATTGCTCCTCGGATCTAAAGTAATACAAGCATTCCATACATAATGCATTATCTGTTTGGTTACTGACTAATAATAATAAATTAACATGGACTGCCTGTTTGGCTTTGGTGTATAAGAGGCCCCACTACCTCTGTGACACGTTGACCATCACGATAGGTATCGTCTAACCCATAAACATTAATGGAAATGTTGTTTTGCTCTCAAACGTTGAAATATTCGTCAACAACAGGGAACTGTACACCAGTCCAGTTGAATAACGTCTGGAACTCAGGGTAAGAAGATGTGCGTTGTGGTACTCCGTTGGTGTCACTAGTGCCGATACAACAGCCCATGCAAAGCAGCAATTATCATTATTTTTACATTGACTATGGCGTGTTTATGTGCGATTTCGGCGGGGACAGCCATATAGGATGAACCAGTGGTGGGAGAAATTTAAGCATGTTCACCTCTAAATATACGAATTGCACCCGGACCACCCTAAAACAGTTGTTACTAATCGATTACACCATGACTCACACTTACCTGAATCTTTATGCTGAAATTCGGATTGCTTTGCATCCAATATTTTACTTATTCTTTGGAAATACTCTTCTAACACCGTCCCTACACTGAGAATATCATACTTAGTCTGAAAGGATTTCAGTTCTGTGCTTTCCTACTGTTCAAAAGTATAAACCAAACAGCTCAACATTACAATTTTAATGAGTAGTGTTTCTGCAACTGATTTTGTACTACCTTCAATACGTTCCCTTTAACCTCTGCCATAAAGGTGGACACATCAGTATAGTATTGCATGGTGACAGGCGGTATGACACAATGCGTTGTTTAAACGCATTTCGAATCACTTCGACCCCAGTATCGACAAGGAAACATACATTTGCTTTGTGCCTATTGCTTGTGAGGTATCCTTGGAATGCATACCTAGGTACATCCATTGAACAATCTGTGCAGTGACACTTTCACCACTTTTTCGGTTGTACCGGTTCATCGCGTTGGTCAGGCTTCCGCTTGAGTTGCTCAACCCTGATGGTCCGGGTTTCGCATTATCCTTCAATAGTTTTAGATGGTCCTGCTTGCGCAAAGGAATCAGTAACATGTCTATATACTGCTTTGTTATCGTCGGAAGTGCTTCTTGCACCACATTGCTCCCTGTGGTTTGGTTTTGTAACGAAACCTCCTGCATGCCAGATGGTGGAGTAGATACTGACATCCAGCATGCTGTTTTTGATGTCTCAGTAAAATCCTTTCGACAAAATTTCTTGAGGCATTCACATTGGAACATTTTGCTGCAACAAAGAAAGAATAATAACTATATGCTGAAGTGTAGGTTGATGTGAATAAGGGTGTTGGATAGGAAGGGTAGCCGGGAGAGATGTAATACGAAACTAACACTTACTATTCTTTGAAGACATGATGTAACACCGCTTGAAAACTACTTGGTGGTGCATAAAGACGGACTGACACTGTAGTGGAACCGCTCCGTCTTAAATACTAAATTTGAAGTTTTTGGGGTGAGTGGGGGTGGAATGAGGGCAGAAGCGGTGAAACCGGACAGTTGCGTGCGCAACTGCCTGAATCCTACCATGTGGGAGTTACATATTAGCAAGGGTTAAACAGGAATCCGTTTTGAACTGTATTTAACCTGGTTTGAGCTGGTTTTGGCTGGTTTAGCTGGTTTGACCTGTATTTACGCTGGTTTGAGCTGTATTTCATCTGTATTTGAACTGTTTTTTTTATCTGTACAGATTCCTGTTTAATGCTATAATGTAACTCCCATGGGGCACTTGGCAAGACAGTTGCCGCAACTGTCTTCCAAATGCCCTCCCCGACTAACTCCAGAACGAAAAGACCCTTGCTTAAAATTTCTATTTAAGCTTCTTCTCATTTGGAATAGAACTGATTAAATTTCTGGCAGAACTCCAGCGACAAGAGGGAGTTTCTTAAGGTGTAATATTTTTAAGAAAAATTACTTCTAGATAAGTTTTATCTATAAAGTTGTGTACTACAAGAAGACGCAACGGTATATGATTTTTGTGTATGTTGGGTTGCCTAATCGAACTTTCTTATAAACGGTGATTATTGAAAGCAGCTAGTTGAAAAAAAACAAGATTTGGGTGCGTCATTGTCGCTTTGAGCCTGTATTACCTCGTGTTTACTTTATTACATGTATTACAAATATACTTATGATTTTCATGCTTATTGGCAAATCAATATATAAACACATAACATAAATAGTTTATTTCCACATAAAAGTGTTTCAAATTAATAACCAGTTTATGCAAAACTGTGAATGCGTCTGATCACACTAATTAATTATCTTTATACGAGTTGCAGGTTTGCCGATTCAAATTAACTTTTTTTATTTTCAGCATTTTTAAACATTACGAAAATAAAAACATGATTCCCTCTTTATTGCTTCTTCATTAATTACCATTAATTATACTCGTTCCATAAGATATGTATTTTGTACCTCTGATTTCAAATAAGCAAAACCGGATATAGCGGATTATGAACTTATGTAGTTCTCACGATATATCTTGTAATTTATATGCTGTTTAATATTACACAATTGTTTTCTGCATTGTGCAAAAATATGTACCTACTAATTATACATTGCAATTTTTCTAAGAGGACAGCATCTACCTTTGAAACAAATAAGATAACTTTCTGTATTCCCAATTAAAACTAGTAAAACTGGGTTAACCTTTATACAAATATATAAACGATGTAATTACAGGTTTTATCAGTATCATCAAATTACAAAATTTGAATATCATTTGCAAGTTTTGATATAAAACGTTCATGTTTTTTACTGTTTTATATATTTAAACACCTTAGATGTATATAAATAATTTTAGTACCTTATTACACAATTGTTTCTGCACTTTGTACAATATGTAACTAATTATACCAATTGCTATTTTTATATAAGAGGATAGCATCTACCTTTGAAACAAATAAGATAAATTACTGTATTCCTTCACTTAAAAAGAACTGGGTTGACGTTTATACGTTAAATTTAATCACCTATATAAAAACCATATAAGTACAGGTTTAGAACTGTCTCGTGAATATATACCTAGATTCCTTCATTAACAATTACACTGAAATTAAAAAATTGATATATTTGTATTTTTACAATAATAATTATACTTGCAGTATAATTAGCTAAATAAATTTATTTGTTTTGCAAGTCCTAGTAAATAAAATAATAGTTAATTATTAATTCTACTGCAATATTTGCCTGTTACAATGTATCTAAAGGTCAAATGTCTAGACTAAAATCAATACAGGTTATATTCCAATTTTTTTTATAAAGGATAGCATCTACCTTTGAAACAAATAAGATAAATTACTGATTTTCACTTAAAAGAACTGGGTTGACCGTTATACGTTAAATTTAATCACATATAAAAACCATATAAGTACAGGTTTAGAACTGTCTCGTGAATATATACCTAGATTCCTTCTTTAACAATTACACTGAACTTAAAAAAATTGATATATTTGTATTATTTACTAATAATAATTATACTTGCAGTATAATTAGCTAAATAAATGGTATTTGTTTTGCAAGTCCTAGTAAATAAAATAATGAGTATTAATTATTAATTCTACTGCAATATTTGCCTGTTACAATGTATCTAAAGGTCAAATGTCTAGACTAAAATCCCCGCAATACGGGTTATATTCGCTAAAAAGTTGTTCGTTATCGTGCATAATTATACCTCTAGGTCAGTCCCAGACAAATAAAAAACAGATTCGCGCGTCTGAAGGTATTTTCCTGCTATATATACAGCTGCATAAACCACATTTACATTATGATCTCGAGTGTTCCAAGTAATAATCGTCGTTTAGTACAGCTCCCAGAGACTGGGGAGTTGGCTCGAGATCCAACAGTTCCTTTGGGTTTCAAATCTAACTTTGCAACCTAAGGCCTTCTCAACCATTACGTTATGATCTCAGTATTCCAAGTATTAAACGTCAAGTACAGCTCCCAGAACTAGTTGGCTCGAGATCAACAGTGCCTTTGGGTTTGCAAATCTAACTTTGCAACCCTAAGGCCTTCTGAGCACCTATTCCGTCGTCGTAAGCATAATGTATGTGTGTGTGAGTGTGTGGATGTGTTTCAGTGTGTATTTCAGTATGTGTGTTTGAGTGTGTATTTCAGTGTGTTTAGTGTGTTTTTTAGTTTGTGAGAGCGCTGAACGGCTTGGTACCACATGTCACACGGTGAATACTGCCTCATGTTGCATAACACAACTGTTTTTTTTTTGTACGATGACGACTATTTTATATATTATGTGATTAAGTATGTTATATTGACTCTTTTTTTGTATCTCTTGACTATAGTGTATAGACTAATTATTTCCTGTCAGTCTAGTAGTATGTTCATCGCTGCTAACATGTGTAACCTAACCTTTTCTAATCCTCAGTATTACAACTGTTTTGATATAAACTACTAACGTATGTACTAAATCAACATGTTTTATTCCTATAGCAAATCATATATCTGCGTAATGTTTCTAATATAATTTGTGTCTGATTTAAATGTATATAAATGTCTTTATTTCTATGAACAATTTGTACAAGTCTTTCTATATGAATTAAATATATACATATCGTTTCCTTTTATTTTGGTAAAAGTGAAATATATAATTTGTACACGTCTTCATTTCTTATATATAATTTGTACATGTCTGTCTACATGAATTAAATAAATTAACATATTGTTTTCTTTTATTTTGTGGGTGAGCAAAAATTCATACAAAAACATAAAGTGGACAAAAAATACAAGTGGGCAAAAAACATACAAGTGGACAAAATACAAGTGGGCAAAAACATCAAGTGGGTGCAACCAGGTCACACGGATTTATTGTGGAACATGAATGCGTGGTCGGATGGCCTTGTAATAGTGGAACAGGCAAGCGTGGTCGGATGGCCTTGTAATTGTGAAACAGGAAAGCGCGGTCGGTGGCCTTGTAATAGTGGAACAGGCAAGCGTGGTCGGGTGGCCTTGTAATAGTGGAACAGGAAAGCGTGGTCGGATAGCCTTGTAGTTGTGGAACAGGAAATCGGGGTTTGTGACCGTGGGTTTGTGGTAATGATATGCATTTAGGTCCACATTGCGCTTTTTGACCTTGGTACGGTGGGAAACCGGTTTTGTGGCAACCTTGGAAATGTGGGGCCTTGGAAATGTGGTGTCCCAAAGTCTCCAATCTTACCTACTCAGGAATAAATATTTTTTTTATTGGTGCACCTTGAAATCATAAATACTAGTATTATTATTACAAAAAATGGAAATGAGAACTAATAATGTAAAATATGTAAATAAAAATTAAAAACTGTACGTTTTCTATTTTCATTTATAAAATTAAAATTGTTAAATAATGTTTAAATAAAGGTTTTCAATTTGGTAGTAATATTTTATTTGACGTTACAAGGTACTCCGGTCAGGCCAATAATCGAAAAATTGTCCTTTGCCACGGTGACTTCAAAAAACGCGCGTTTTTGAACCTTCGATTTAAACACGCTAAGGCGTGTTTTAAATAGGTAAAATGGGACACCAATAAAAAAAAAGTACCTGTTTACTTACAAATATGTAGGTAATGCATTATGATGGTATGTAATTATAATCAAACCATGTCCTAAAGTATAACAATTCACTTAACTTAACCTTCACGCCATTCCCTTGCGGGATAGACATAACAATCCCTGCCTCTTATTTATTTTTCATTCACAATCTTTCTCCATGCTTTCCTATCTCCGCATACCTCCCTAGCTTCCGCAAGATTCATACATAGTCTCTGACATGCCCTTTTGTTTTTAAAACTCCTTATCTTTCTTTCCTTTATCATAGATACTACATTCAGCCAAGTTTTACGCGGCCTACCAAGCCGACCTTTCCCTAACCTCACCCACAATATTGTTTCGTTAATCTTGCGTTGTTCATTCTCTCAATGTGACCAAACCAATGTACAACTTTTATATCTATCCATCATCGTCTTTTCCTCACCACACTCCCTCATTATGCATTCATTTTTTCTTGTCCTTCTCGTTTTACCACATGCGCTTCTCAGAAATCTCATACCCACGGCATTATTTTTCTTTCGTGCTTTTTTGACATACCCATGTCTCACTTCCATACAGTACTGACGGGACGAATACGCCATTATAGATTGCTCGTTTCGCAGCTAGGCTCATGCTTTCATTTCTCATTATCGTCCACATACTTCCAATCACTTTCCTTCCAGCATTGACCCTTCGTCCAATCTCGCTCTCAATTGTACCATCTGCAGTAAACATTCTACCGAGATATACCAGCTCGTCCACTTGCTCCACAATTTCATCTTTCAGAGTAAATACTCTACTCTCCTTTCCACCTTCCCGATTGAATACCACAATCTTAGTTTTGTTCACGTTTACCTTTAGGTCCATGCTCTCACAGACTGTATCAAACTTCCTCAGAGCGGTGTCATCTGCATACACCAGGAGCCGTACATTTACGTCACCAACCATTACACCATTTGTATCGTTACATGCTTGTCTAAGACATTTATCCATGTATACATTGAAGAACCACGGTGACATCACGCAGCCTTGTCGCACTCCTTGCTAATATTAAAGTATTCACTCACCTCCTCTCACCCTAACACATGCCCGACTACCGTTGTATACTGCCCTTATTCCATTTATTAGACCTTTATTTACGCCATATTCATTTAATATTTCCACAGCTTCCTCTATTCACTCTGTCATATGCTTTCTCCAGATCTACAAACGCACAGTACAACTACTTTTTTACCTTTAAACACTTTTCGATCACCTGCTGGAGAGCAACCATCTGATCGACACATCCTCTCCCTGGCATGAAGCCACCTTGCATATCCCACATCTTAGATTGTGTAGTTTCTCGTACTCTGTCAATCAGTATTCTCCCAAATACTTTACCAGGTACGCTGAGCAAGCTTATTCCTCGGTAGTTCTTACAATTACTCTTGTTCCCCTTACCCTTATACAGTGGTACAATGATCGCGCTCTTCCAATCACTCGGCACTTTTCCACACATAAAGCATACATTGAATCATTCACGCAATCTTCGTATAAGCTTTGCACCACCATACTTGAGCATTTCACCAGTGATTTCATCTACGCCTGCTCCCTTGCCGTTTTCAACCTTCCTACGTTTTCTCTACCTCATTTATTCCAATATCCTTCTCAGTTTCATTCATCATTTCTTCTATATTCTCCTTATTTAACCCTTCAGTCTTACTTTCCTCACTACTGTACAGCTTTCCGAAATATTCTTGCCAGCATTTCCTCACTTCACAATCGTCCCATACTATTTGTTTCTTCATTCATCACTCCTGCAGCGTTCTGTTTTGGGCCACGTTTTGTATTTTTGACCCATTTCCAGAAGAGTTTTTGTTTCCTCAAAATCATTCTGCATTTCTCTCCTTCCACAGCCATCACTTCCTCTTTACTTATTCTCACTGCCTTCCTTCGCTTCTTTGTTCTTAATCTGTACACCTCACACAATCGTTTCTTCTCAGTCTCATTTTTGCAGCAATCATTGCCATGTACGCATCTTTTTCTTACTTACTGCCTTTTTACCGACTCATTCCACCAAGCACATTTTTTTGTCTACCTACAATCACTCTTCCACATATTCGCACGGCACAATTAACAACAGAGTTTTCAACTTATCCATGCACTTTCAACGTCAGTGCCTTTTATTTGTTCGTTCCAACTGTTTCATTCATTCAACTCTTTATTCACAGCATCTGCGTATTTCATTCTCGCACCATTATCCATTAGTTTGTCAACCCTAATTCTGGACGTTCGACTACTTTGCTTTCCTTCTCCACACCCACTTTTGCCCTAAACACACTCTCGATACAACCAAAAAGTGGTCCGATCCACACTCCGCTCCGCGCATTACTTTTGTGTCTTTTACCCTTTTACCAGGTTTCTAAGCCGTTCATCATACACTATCAAGTCTATCATACTTTTAGATTCACCTCTTTGCCATGTATACATATGCACATTTTATGTTTAAACCACGTATTGGATACAAACAGGCTACTCTCCACACAGATGTTCAGCAGGTGTTCACCGTTCTTATTGATTCTTTGGTCTTTCCTAGAACGCGTTCACTATGTTCTCTCTGTACACCCACCCATCCGTTCATATCCCCCAATATAATCACTCTTTCGTTTGGTTTACATATTCAACACGTTCTACTTCATTCCAGAAGTTCTCACGCTCCTGGTCTCTTTCTCCATTCACCGGTACATAGCATGCAATAAGAAGAATTCTTCAAAACTCCACTTTCATTCTAACCTGTATTACCCAGGGAGATACCAATTCGTACTGTATAACACATCTTTTCGCTCTTTCATTTCTGGTCACCCCAACTCCTTTTGCGCCATGTACTTCCGTCTCAACTCCTGACCATAGTGCTAGGCTGCCATCCTCCATCTCCACAGCATTGTTTTCTGTGCGCTTTGTCTCCGATACACACAGAATATCAACGTGTCTTTCGTACATTACATTCGCAATTTCAAATTCTTTACCATTCATACCTCTAACATTCCACGTACCGACTCGCCATTCATTCCTTGCGCAGTCGTCAGCAACGGGGCCTGTCTGTTTCGACCTTGACCGCCCCTTGTAGCCAGGTCGATCCGAGGCAGTTGTGTTGTTCTCTTGAGTAATACCATAGCGAGCAGACCGGTTACTGGTCAAATCGTGCCCCAGACGATGTAGCACTCCCTACTAACGGTATCGTCCTACTACCGGACAGTGATGTCTACTGTCACGACCTAATAGACAGATATAAATAATAGATCGTATACTTACGTATGAATCTCAAAATGTACATATACATGTACATCTTTTTCCTTCTTACCTACCCTTCAATCACACCATGCGTTTCAACCATACTGCTCTATACGCGATTCCTGGTTCCGCGCCCCTCACCGGACTTGCTGGTACTTATTAGCAACCCAATGATTCAATTATTATTTACTTTTTTTTTTATTTTTGGTGTTTTTACTCTATATTGAATGCCACAGTTAATATAAATATAAACATTGTAAGCTATTCCTAATTACAAGCCCTACTTAAAAGAAAATCTGACGGATTTAAACCCAAAAAATCCCAAATTTTAACAAACGAGAACATTAACAATTTCCTAGAAAATGCACCAGATGATAAATATTTATTTATGAAGGTAAAGTATATTGTGCTCAACAGACTGACAGATATGTAAATTGTAATCTTCTTTTAGGTTGTTCTTATAATTGGTATAAGAGGTGCCTGCAGAAAATAAGAATTACGTAATATTAAACCATCGCAAGTTCAAGATACAGAAAAAAATCTAGTTATTAAAATTCCTGATTTCAAAACTAAACGACAACGTTCTTTTGTGGTTTCAGAATATTTTTACACCAACGTGAAAAAATATATTAACCTTCGCTCTGTAGTAGGTAAATGAGGCTACAGAATTACCTTTTTTTCTAAACTATATCAATGGAAAATGCACCAGGCAGGATGTTAGTATTAATAAAATAGGGAACGTACCAAAACAAATTGCTATATACCTGGAACTACCAGACGCAGCAGCTTATACAGGACACTATTTCCGGCGCTCGTCTGCGACTATTCTTGTTGACGCGGGTGGCGATCTATTAGATTTAAAAAGACACGGTGGATGGCAGTCATCGGCCGTAGCTGAAGGCTATGTTGATAATTCCCTAAACAATAAAACAAACAATTCATCTAAAATAGCATCTGCTATAGCAGATACAAGTAATAGTGATGAAAGTGAAAATGAAAATTTACTAAACACAGCTAATAATGTAAATCTTTCTTACGCTTTAACAAGCAAAAGAACCGATTTACCGTTTGTATTTAACTGTACTGTTACTATAAACAATTATTATAATAACTAATATTATGTAATTAAACGTTATACAATAAAATTATTAAAAATATTTTATTGTTGATGTTGTTACAGTATTATTAATAATAACATTATTAATACAAGTAGAAGTAGGTCGTAGGTAAAGTATAGTACGTAACACGTGTTGTAAAGCATTTTACGGGCTCACGGAATTACGCACTCGCCGCTACGCGGCTTCGTGCGTAACTTTTCCATTCGTGTGTAAAATGCATCTTACAACAAACGTTACGTAATATACTATTCTATAACATGTTTATTAGTATGTACTATAATATGGAACAAGA
Source organism: Vesta saturnalis (assembly GCA_036346205.1). Classification (NCBI taxonomy): domain Eukaryota; kingdom Metazoa; phylum Arthropoda; class Insecta; order Coleoptera; family Lampyridae; genus Vesta; species Vesta saturnalis. The sequence goes on along the minus strand of JARFJB010001019.1, from coordinate 23,632 downwards.
CACAAAGAATGATACAAATATAAGCTGTGTAGTACTTTTTTGGAATATAGTACAATAACATAATTGGACAATGCACCGCAGTGTAAGTGTATTTTGGTAGTTTGTTACGCATTATTTTGGTAGGTCGTAGGTAAAGTATAGTACGTAACACGTGTTGTAAAGCATTTCACGAGCTCACGGAATTACGATTCGTGCGTAAAATGCTTCTTACAACAAATATTACGTAATATACTATTATATAATATGTTTATTAGTATGTACTATAACATAACATAACATATATGATTTTAGTTACATCAAATCAAAATCTATAAAATAATTCTCATTTGGGAAACGTTTTTTAAGCATAATAATGTAAAAATTTATATTATTTTGCTGTTAAAGCCATCGCTCTTGGGCGTTTTTTAAGTACATAGTAGTTTTTTCGATTTTTCTCGAAATTTTCAAATATAACCACACCAATATTTTATCATTGCCAGAATAGTCAGGTTGTATCACAAGGCCAGAAGATGGGTGTGTGCGAGTACGAGTAAAATTTATGAGTACTCGCAAACCATTTTATGGCAGAGTGATACATAAGATTTTTTTGCCGACATCAATTGTTAAAATCAATAAACAATATTGTACTTTTTTAAAATTTTATACCTCTTGAAATTAAGTTGGCAATATTGACAACTGACAGTAACCATTTGAAAATTTCAAATTATTTATTTTCAAAAATCTGTGGAATTTTTTATTTTATTTATAAAGTAATTAAACTAGAATGTAAGCACAAATAGTACAAGAAACGATGATTCTAATACATGGATTCCGTACCCGAACATGTTAAACTAGCCGCAGACGGTGTTATTAATAATTTGTTACCCTCCAAATCGGCAAGTTGCCACTGGAAGAAATATGAAAGTTTTATTAAATGGTGAAGCGATAATTCTATGGCAACTTATAGTGAATACGCTTTGTTAGCATATTTTGAAGAAAAATCAAGAAGTTTGAAATCGTCAACTTTGTGGTCTAGTTATTCAACGCGAAAATCTATATTAAATATCAAGCACAATGTTAACATTGAAAAGTACACAAAATTACCAGCTTTTATAAAAATAAAAGTACTAGAAATTGAAAAATTTCTTCACGAAGCACGAGATAAGGAGTAAACATAATTCCTTAATTAAAACGTAATCTAACTTAACCTAAACTTAATCTAATTTAATCTACTATACACTTTCACTTTCAGGCGGCTTTAATAATCGGAATGTGTGCAGCTTGCCGCAGAGACGAATTGGCTACAATGGCGGTGCAAGATGTGCAAGATCGTCGAGATGTTATAACAATTAGAATTCTTGGTACGAAAACCAATAAACCACGCACATCTTGCATCACAGAGCTTAGTATAGTGAAAAATATACATCTTTACGACCATCGACAGTACAACTGGATCGTTTCTTTTTGTATTATGCCAACAAGTGCACCGCTCAGGCTGTTGGTATTCACACATTCGGACGCATTCCTTTCAAAATTGCCAATTTTTTAAATTGGATAACATTCGGCTTACACAGCACACTATTTTCGAGGGAGTAACGCTGCATTACTAGCCGATATAACTACTATAAAGCGGCATGGCGGTTGGAAGAGCAGCACTGTTGCCAAGTCTTATATAGAAGATTCGCTAAATGCAAGAGTTGCTATAGCGAACCAATTAGTAGGGGTAAACAGTTCCATATCACTGTCATCAACAAGCACCAGCAGGATTACAACACATGAACAGCTGGAGATGGTGACGGTATCTAACAATCTCCGTGTTGAAAACATTGAGCTATCTTCAAATATTATATAATAAATATTTCAAAAGCTGTTGATTTTAAGAGTACGTTGTCATAAAAAGGAGCTCAACTATCCTTTAAACATATGCACCTTCAACCTACCCACACGCACGACACACACACGCACGCACGAATGACTTACGCACGTACGCACGCACAAACAAACACACACATAACATTACAACATACACACGCACACACGCACGCACCACGCACGTTGCACAAACACACACCACACACACATTTCACAAAACAACACACCACACACACACACAACACACATACACACAACACACACTAACACACAATAACACACTACACAACACAACACACAACACAACAACACAATAACACAACAACACACCACATACACACCACGAACACACACACACACATCCGCACACACACACATAACACACACACACAACGCACATAGAACACATATACACACACACCCACACAGACACACACATAGTACACATACATACACACACACACAACACACACAAACATACAACACACAACAACACAACACACACACACTAAACAACACACACACATGGTAACTGTATTTGGTGGATAATGGCTCGAATATTGAAAATAAATTAAAAATTGTTTATACAAATGTTGTTCAAGTCAAGTTTTTCAACAGGAAATGTAAAATATACAGCTCGTAACCGAGATAAAGAAGTGACAAATGAAGAAAATGAATATAGGGTGTTGGCTGCAGTTATTGATGATCCATAAGTTAGTCAACGGACATTGTTCTTATTTGGGAATTTCTTCTAGATCAGTTGGTCGAATGTTAAAGAAAAACCATTTCCATCCATATAAAGTGCAACTACATTAGGAACTACTACCAACCGATTATGAGGCACGTAAAAATTTCTGTCAGTTGCTAATTCAGTGGGTCCAATTTTACAATTTCGTTTTATGGACAGATGAATCTAGGTTTCATAATAATAGGTTAGTTAATAGACATAGTTATCATCATCATTCCGATGCAAATCCACACATTGTTTTTGTTAAATGAATGGTTAGAAGATGTACCTTAAATAATAAGAGATAATATGTGGCTGCAACAGGATGGCGTACTTGCACACTTCAGTATTATTGCGAGACGATATTAGACGAACGGTTTCAGATTCCATGAACGGATGGATAGAAAGAGATCGATTGCTACGCCAAGATCGCCAGATATTAGATTTTTTCTATGGTTATGTGAAAATCTGGTGTATTAGGAACCACCAACTACTTCTGACAACATGAGACTGCGCATAACACAGGCTTTCAGACAGATTACGCCAGAAATGTTAGCGCGTGTACAAATTTTTTTTCGCGAGCGAATTCGCTTATGTTTACAACACGAAGGCGCCCACATCAAACAGATACTTTGAACCTTTCATTAGTATAATTTTGTATATATTTTTTAAAACCTTAATTCTAGTTTTGAAAATTTTTCAGAGACTACATATTTGCCATTTGGTTTTCATTTGTTTAAACGCCTACCGCGTCGTAAACAGCAAAAGTTACTAAAATAATATTAAAACTTAAAATAACAATAAAACGGTTAAAGTTAGGTACAGGGAATGTAATGGATGTTTGATAGACAAAACGAATCAAAAATGTATAAAAAATGTTAGAGTTCTATTTAAAAAGACGGAGTTACGTATGTTTGAAAACTTTAAAATTCGGCGCCCTCTATTTGGTACCCCCTGTTTTCGGTCCATTTTCCACAGATGGATAAGTTTGGCCAATTCATGCTTAATCTAATAGTTCAAACCGAACCTCTCTAAGTTACATATTTCCTAAGATATTCGATTTTTTAAAGACTGCAACAGACGTCAATTTTAAAAAAAAATTCTAAAATGAAACGAAGAATCAGAATTTGCAATAATATGCAGGATGTTCCATTTAAAACAAAAAAGTTAGGTTGCTCCTGGACTGAACGAAACGAAACTCAAAAATATGTTTACGTGAAACTTGACCATGAACAACTTTCATATAAACAGTTTTTATTTATTTTCAATATTTGAGCCATTATCCACCAAATACCAATTTATTTAGCAAATCAATCATTTCAAACGTTATACACTTATACTTTTGTTTACTTTTGTTCAGTTTAATTAAATATTGATATGAAAATGTTTTATTCTCGTTTACTTTCTCCGTAGCGCATACGGTTATAACTTTTTGCTTATAGTATTTTTCTTGCATTGTGAACTAGTGAAAGTGAAATCTAATAATAATTTTCTTTTTTATAATTCAGCCTGGCTTTCATATAATTTAATTTTTACTTCCTATATATGTGTAGCAAGTTTCAATTTTAATGGGAAATAAGTAATTATTAACTCATTAAAATTAAGATTTATTAGTGAATTACATTTATTTAATGGAATGTGGAGAAAGTGTAACTAAATGGAAAAAAGTAAAGGTTTTTGTATTTAGCTGTAATCTGCATGCAGTGTTTTTAGAATTAACTTTTTACTTTCCTTTCATTGTTGTTACCTTAATTCCAAATTAGTTTTTGATCTAATAGTCTTAAATCAGTACACTCGTCATATAACAATTAATGATTCTATAGTTTTATAGAAAGGTTTTTATTTTACCCTGAATAAATAGACGGTATTTTTGGCTACCTTTCAATCAAGTGCTTGTTGCGCGGACCTATAGATGTACATACTTAAAATGTTACAAGTCATATTAGTGATTCATTAGTAACAGTTTGATCCTTTTTAACAGAAGTATATATTGCAATTATACATCCTACGTATTTATCAGAAAATGAAAGCAAGTTAAATTCTAAATATGATTGTTGTTCATAGAGTAACAATTACAACAAATAATAGTACTTTTTCATTAATTAGCTGTTAAAGTCGGCTTTGTGTTTAATTTTGCCAATGATGAATTCTTGAAATAATAATGTACAGTTACTATCAGATATTTATAATACAAAAATTAAAAAGTCGTAATATTAATAACATTTATTCAACCACATACAAAAATCGAGATATTTGTACTTATAGACGAGGTAAAATAATCGACTAATGACCACGACGCTCCTATTGGAAATCTTGATCATTACCCCTGATTAATGTTAGACTTAACGCTGAACATGGATACAATCCCTAAATTTCATCCTTGATCACAACTCCAATTCTGCTTTTAAGTCACAACGCCCACCTTGACCATAACCCCCAATAAGGACGGTATTGATAATAATCAAAGCAGTCTTAACCACAACCTCCAGCCATATATTTGATACAATACAATAATAATGTGTGACGCAAGCGATAAATAAGACATATGTTTTAAATGTCCTCTTAACCAGTAACCAAAGGGGTTTTAGATCAGGTGACTAAGAATTAAGAGTTATTTAGAAACTACTTTAATCTCGTGTGAGTTATCCGCCTTCAATAACCTTCCTATCTTACATAATGACTTTTCAAATTTTAAGTTATTCCGGACAAAAGATCAAATCCACCCTGCTTACCGTTCCTTCGCAGCTCCATCCATTACCGCCCCAAAATTCACTAGAATCTAGATTTTGCTTAAATTGAGTCATTGCCAAACTTGAATTCAATCGCTATTTTCGTGTTATTGGTGACGTGAAAACGACATTTACTTCTCTTACACCTTCTTCGAAGTTCCTACACCAAAATTCACTGAGACATAGATATTACATATCAAACACTTTGAATGTATGACAATGAAAACTATTGCTTCATAATTAAAACACTTATTCTTTGTGTCTTTAAAACCAAATTTTACAAACTAAAAACGTTTCAATAACAATTACAGGTATCCTCAACAGTTACAGCAGTAAATATGTAAAGAAATATTTGAAATAGTAGACACCAAAATTTTAAAAGTGTTTCTGCCATATTAAATATGAGTCTTCCTTGATTCCGAATAACTTCCTTCCTAGTTCGACAGCATGTTCTATTAGTTTTTTTCCAATTGAGGTGTCAGATCATCCAATTTCTTGATGCCTCGTCTCTGAACTAAATATTGTATAACCCTATGTAACTGACAACGAGATTAACTCGTATCATTCGGTATGCTTTATAATTAAATTTTGTTTCATATCTGGTTTTGGCACAGAAGAGTTCGTAGCCAAAGGCCAGAATACATTTTTACCTTACCCATACTTAGTTATTCCTCACTGTTAGGAAGGAATACACTATCTGTTAAAAACAAAATAGTTAGCGTGAGAGTAGTTGTGGGAAATTGCACTCACAAGACAACTTTGCAAATTACCTAACCTCACAACTAGAATCCGTACTTCAAAATTTAAAAACGATATTGGGATAAC
>JARFJB010001019.1:0-12500 GCA_036346205.1 Vesta saturnalis | reverse complement strand
CACACGCACACGCACACGCACACTGCACACGCATGCACACGCACACACCACACGCCACACGCACGCACGCCCAGAAAGGCAATTTTAAAATGATCGTTTCAAGAACGAGAAAACGTGCATTATTGTAGAAATGTCATCAATTGATGGGCTTACATCGTAGCGTATCTACATATTTAATTATTTAGTTACGTAAACATAAGTTAAAATATTTAGTACCATTCATCATCATCAAAATCGAGAAAAGTATGCTATGGTTTTATTTATTCAAAATATTAAAAAAAACATTCAGTTGAGTTTTTGAAAATAGCTTTCATCTTTTTGCAGAGACCCGGTCTAGATGTAGCATAGTTGATTAATTACCTTCAGGCCATTAGTTTTAAATTCATCACTGTAAATTGTAACCGACTTAATTATTACCGTCATGTTTGTAATTTTAATTTAGGTTTTTCTATGAGGATGTATCTAATAGCTGTAATAGCAACAACGGTAAAAATTTAGTTATTTTTAAAAATCATTATTTTTTATTTTTAGTAGAACACGATAATTTGAAAGCAATGGAGAGCGTATTTATGTAAATACCATTATTAATTTACCAACTGCTTATCCTAGAATTCATAGAAATGTGCTTTTTTTATTGGTGTGCCTGTTAAAGTAGGTACTTGTTAATTCTTATAACATTTACGTTTTTATATATTCGTTATTTGGTTACTCATCTATCCCATTCATCTCACGATTATTCAAATTACTAGAGTAGTTAGTTTGTGGTGATTAAATCATTATAACCAAAGAGCACATAATAAATATAATACTCTTCGCTTAACTTAGTTTCAATCTTGCCATACACATATATGAATGAGTTTTGGGACATAACGATTGTTTGAACATGTAATGCATTATGTTGACGTGATCCGGTGGGGGTGAATAACCATAACATTTAGTTATGCCATCGAAATTACTCTATCAATAAAATAAAAGATACACAACTCATACATATATAAATCATAATCAACAATTCACAAAAATTAATAACGATAGGTTAAAAGAACTGTTATGTTGTAATAGTTGTAATGTTTATTGCAACAGTTAGAGAACAAAAATACAAATTTTCAGCCTTAATTTCATTAAACATCTTAGAGATGTAAATGAAAATTTGTACAGTATTTTAGATGACAGGCTGCATGGTCGTTGGTTACTCGTCGGTTTTTTACCATCCTCTCTTCCCTGTTGTAACAGGTGTAATGAATCTATGGTTCTACTACCTACTACCTTATATTGCTACGGTAAACAGAAACGAGTGTTGGTGGGAGTACTCCGTTTGAGCAAATTCACAGAGGAGCTAAAGGGTAACAAGTCAACTGATTTGTACCTTGTTAGTTTGTAATGGACTGCTCAGGAGTTTTTCCCTTTCAACCCTAGTCATTTTTTATGTAGTTAGTGTAGTAGTGGTTGTGGTATATTATTGATTACAACCATGAATGGTTTCGTTTTGTGGTAATAAAATCAAAAAGTCGGCATGTGTGGTTCGGGATTTAGCTTAGTTCGTCACGTTAGACGTGAGCATTCAGACTGCGGAGGGAGTGTTATCTTGGAATTAATTGAATTGATCGGCCTATATCAAAGTTTATGTTTTTTGAACGCGCTCCAATACACGGCCGGAGAATACATATATCGTAAAGAAAGCTAGCAAAGCGTTAGTCAAAGAACGAATCAGACATCATCGTTTCAGAAAGTACAAGTTATAACAACAATCTAACGAGAATAGAGAAAACATTCGAAATCAAGTGAACGAGCAGGGCGCTAGATGCGGTTACCAGAAGCAAACAATCAAAGACCAAAGCAAAGCACAAGGAAATTCAGCAGAATAAATTAGAACTAATGAAGAAGAAAAAAGAACCAACTAATACCAATCGCAAGAATACTGTCATAAAAATCTCTAAACGGCAGTTGAGCAAAAATGAAAGTTCTGGGCAAAGGCTTGAACTGTGCGATAACACCCAGGTATATTCATAAAGTAATCTGAATAGCAGCAATTAAACAGGCGGCTATGGAATTAGACCTTGAGGAAGCCGAACAATATAAACATAAGAATAAATTAGTCCTAAATTCATCTAGGCGAACTAAACCTAATCGATCAAGATTCTGTCTGCATGCAAAGGAAGCGCGACTGTAGTAATGGATATGGAGACTTGCAACAGTAAGATCTAGCAACTACTTGACAAACCAATAACCAAGGGCCCATACCATCAACCGAAAGACGGATATATCAGACGCTGGCAAAACACAAGGGAAAAGGGCACTAAACTTACTCACTATAGCAAATCTCCGCATCTGTACGGCCTATCAAAAATTAACAAGGAAGGAATTCCTCTGAGACCAATTGGGAGCTCGGGAAATTCGATTTGTCATCCATTAGCACACTTTTTATCGGGAAAAACCGAGTCTATGGCCAAGATGACGTAGCACTAGTGGAAACCATCAGAAACGTCCAAACCAACCACGATGAAATACAGGTGAACATCGACAGTGCGCGCCTATTAACAAATGTCTCCACCGACATGACAGTGACTAGATAAGGACTAGATAAGGATGAAACGTTAGACGAACGCATGAAACTCTCGACATACATAATAATGGATCTTCTGACAATATGCACAAGAACAACATACTTCTAAGTAGAGGTAACAAGAGCTTGGGATGGCTATGGTATTCCCGCTATCACCACTGAAGATTTCGAAGATTCGAATTCACGGAAAATCGGATGACACGGCTTATATGTGTGGAAGATAGCTCCGTAGTTTGGCAACATGGCAGGTAAAAGCAGGATGAATTTCTAGATCATCTAAGTAATCGTCCACCCTCCATACAGTTCACAATGTAACTAGACTACCACTCCTAGATGTACTTGTACAAGTATATACAGGAAACCCACCTACATGGGGATGTATCTACATTACAACTCTAACCATCATAAAATTGTAAAGATAGGCGTCCAAGATTATTGTGTGAAATTTGATCTCTTTTGTTTGTTTTGTTTGAGTGCAAATTGACGTGCAAAAATCGATATCGGATCTTTTCTTTGATTACTGTTCCTAACAACAAAACTAAACAAAACAGGTATCTGTGAATTGAACGTGAATTGTGATTTAATATTTACTCGTTACTTATTTCTCGACCATAATGATCTCAATTTTCTGCATTTACTGCCTTTACCATTTACGTTACAAATCGTAATAAAATAAACTATTTCTTTTATGGTATTCTCGGTTCTTGTTAGTTTTACATCACCTACTTACAGATATCTATTACTTTGCTCAATCACCACTAGATGGTGGTACCATTAAATAATTACATATCACTAAAATGCTTTGTTGGAAATAAATATAGATAATATTTCTATTGTAACCAAATTTGATAAGAAAATTTTGTTGAACACCTTTCCTAAGGTGTGGTCCTACTAAAACGGCCATTTTGTGTGATGTTTTAGATTTAGAAAAATTTCCATTGTTGCTATTTATTCGGTGCAATCACCAGTTTTATATGAGAATTTTTCATAGAAAATATTCTTTGCTTTGTAAAGTAATATAAACGCTATTGAAGTGCACGTAAAAAATTTATTTGCACAACAGGGGTAAGTTTTCGCTTCCTTCAACTTCGTTGTAATTAAAATATTTCTTTCAGGCTTAAAATACGGTAGTTAAGTATTGTTTCTTACAAGAATGATAATTTAGCCAGATCGTGTTAAATCATCACATAGAGCTCGTCTTCGATCTACAGATACGAATGCAGTATATGAATAAATTGCTACTATATACGTTACCTACTTTTCAGATTCTTCTTCTTTTCTTCTTCTTCTTGTCTTTATTGGTGTTGTGTGGGTGTGGGTGTGGGTGTGGGTGTGGTGTGGGGTGTGGGTGTGGGTGTGGGGTGTGTGGGTGTGGGTGTGGGTGTGGGGTGGGGTGTGGGTGTGGTGTGGGTGTGGGTGGGGTGTGGGTGTGAGGTGTGTGGTGTGGTGTGTGGTGTGGTGTGAGTGTGAGGTGGTGTGAGTGAGTGTGGGGTGGGTGGGGTGGAGGTGTGAGTGTGAGTGTGAGGTGAGTGGGTGAGTGTGAGGTGGAGGGAGGTGTGAGTGGAGGTGTGAGTGAGTGAGTGTGAGTGTGAGGAGTGTGAGTGTGAGGTGAGTGGATGTGAGTGTGAGTGTGAGTGTGAGTGTGAGGTGTGAGTGTGAGTGTGAGGTGGAGTGTGAGTGTGAGTGTGAGTGTGAGTGTGAGTGTGAGTGTGAGTGTGAGTGTGAGGTGTGAGTGTGGTGAGTGTGAGTGTGAGGTGTGAGTGTGAGTGTGAGGTGGAGTGTGAGTGTGAGGTGAGTGTGAGTGTGAGTGTGAGTGTGAGTGTGAGTGTGAGTGTGAGTGTGAGTGTGAGTGTGAGTGTGAGTGGAGTGTGAGGTGAGTGAGTGTGAGTGTGAGTGTGAGTGTGAGTGAGTGTGGTGTGAGTGTGAGTGTGAGTGTGATGTGTGTGAGTGTGATGTGTGTGTGTGTGAGTGTGATGTGAGTGTGTGTGTGAGTGTGAGTGTGAGTGTGAGTGTGTGAGTGTGAGTGTGTGGTGTGTGTGTGTGTGTGTGTGTGTGTGTGTGTGTGTGTGTGTGTGTGTGTGTGTGTGTGTGTGTGCTGCGTGCGTGCGTGCGTGCGTGCGTGTCGTGCGTGCGTCGTGCGGTGCGTACCGTGCGTGCGTGCGTGCGTGTGCGTGCGTGCGTGCGTGCGTGCGTGCGCGTGCGCGCGTGCGCGTGCGCGCGTGCGCGGGCGTGCGCGTGCGCGTGTGCGCGTGTGCGTGTCGCGCTCTTATTTTAAAGAGAAAGACTTATTAGTATTAAAATGCGCCCTTATTAGGAAAAATGTTGTGCACATGCTTTATCATTAGAAAATTTTAAATTATTGTTTATCTTCAGTAATATGTTTTTGCAGGATTGAATAATTTACGTAGGTATATACCATTAGATCAAACTTCAGGTAAAACTTGAATTCTGGAACAAGTTGTTTGCAATAGTAAAATAATATCTACACTTGCGTCTACAGATAGAAATATAAGTTTCGCTTCTTGGTTTGCGCATGCACAATCACGTCGATTTTAATTTTATTTTTTGAGGTTATGTTGCGTTTTTTAAATTTTTGTAATCTTATGGAGTATACATTTTAAATTTTCGTGGTGAAAGTACATTTGAGAAATTTTTAGCATTTGTTTTTGTTAAGTGGTTTATGATTAGTACATTTGTTGAGTGATTTGTGATTAGTACATTTGTAAAGTTATTCTAGCACCTAGTTTATTTATAAAATGGCAAATGAATGTTCTGTGTGCAGTAAACGATTTTCCAAACATTCTAATTTATGAAGTCACGTAAAAAATTTCAGGCTGGTAGGTTTTGTCTCAAAATTCATACAATTTGAAAATTATTTTTTTGTTCTTCTACTTATAAAAATTTCCTTCTTTTTAGATTTAATTTATGAAATTGAGCCAAAATAATTTGTTAAATGTGCAGCTGAATGTCAGACATGCTTCAAATCTTTTTCCAAGTATTCAAACTAACACACGTACAGAAATTTCTTCCTGGTGAGTCCATTATAATAAACTAACCTTTAATTTTTAACGAATAACGCTTTTTTAGATAAAATAGATCAGTTGACATCGACAAAAGTGTATCTCTACAATATGCAAAAAGAACTTCTCAGACATAAATCATAAAAACCACAAAAAAATACATCTGGATGAAGTAAATGATAATAATATATGTGCTACAAACTTGTTGCTTTATAACCATTTTGAACAAGACCATGGCATAAAAGTTTTAAGCAAAACATTGAATTTTTCAAATGTGAAGGATTTCAAAAATTGGAAAAGTAATTTAGAAGAGACAATACATTTATTATATGTTAAACGGAGTGCGTCCTATACGACCTTAGAAGCCAGTAGAACCGTGTATGTTTGCCAACGTTTTTTTTTTGGATAATTATACCTAAAAGTTACCAATATGGTCTATTTTCAAACAGTTTTATTATTTAAATTTGGCGCGCTAATGTGCGCATGCGGAAGCCAGGAAGCCAAAGTGATATCTATGTCTGTAGACGCAAGTAATTAATGTGCGTTTAGTAAAAATTCAAGATAACTCATACCTTTTAACACATTGTCATAGTAATGGTATGGTCTAACAAGTAAATGTAATTTTAAGATTTTGGCTAGGGCAACTTGTTTGTTTTGAAGTGGTTTTTCATATTACTTCTTTAGGTTTGACCCCACAGTGTCGTTCTTGTTGTTTAACTTAAATGTTTTTTGTGCTCTTTTTAAAGGCGTAAATAAATATAAAATAATCGTACTCAATATCTATGTTTTTGATAGTTTCCGAGTTAGTTCATTTAACAACCGCCCTGATATGCGCTTTTAAAAGGAAGTAACTCCACATACTAGATATTTTGATAAACTAAGTGCCCCAAAAGAATGAAAAAAGTCAAGCAACTGGATTCATTATTTACACTAAGAGAGTATAGGCAATAAAAAAACTTACGTAAATAGATGTAAAAGGAATAAGAATTCCTAAATTTGTTCATTAAAACAAAGGAAGACTGATTTTGTGAAAAACTAATTTTTATTTTTAATAAGTGAAAATAAGATTTCACCATGGCAACCAACATTACAACTTTTTTATAAAAACTGAACACCCAATAATATTATAATTGCCCAAAAATGCCAGTATCTATGGCTTCACAGCAGTTTTTAGGTTTGAGCAGCAGAAATTCCTTAGTCATCAACACTTTACCCTGTTTCTAGGATAGGTAGAACACTGAAAAATAAGTGAGGTTTGTTTATTCAAACATTTTCGAAATGGCATCCGTATTCAAGATACAGGGTTAAAAAATAATTTTTTTAATACACATTTTTTACTATCATGTCGAAACTACTGGAAACATTATAATGGAATTTTGTATGAATATGTTTTTGGAGCTGACACATCCCATGAATTTATTTTTATTTTTATATCTGGCGCTCATAGAAGGCGCTTGCTATACGGTTCGTAACGAGTAGTTTTAAACATAACTATTGAGGTCAGATTTTTTAGTCCAAATTTTAAGTCAACATTCATTCAATTTTACACCAAAAAGGTACTATTGGTAAAACTCGATACTGTGTAGCGTTTTCGGAATATTTTGATTTGAAGATGATGAAGTAATACGAGGGATACTGTTTATGTATTGATAATTGGCAACACTGGTATTGCCAGGTGAAATTTATTACTGTCATCCTAAAGTTTGACATTTTTGAGGTTATACCTACTCAGAACGTTTTGTCGTGCGAGCACTATTTGTGTTGTTTACAGTAAGTTGAAAATTTCATCTCAGCCAAAATATGGAATTAACTCGTGAACTTTTTCGAGCTATGATTTATTATGACTTTCGACGTGGTCTAACTCAAGAACAATGGATCTATCAACTGAATTCAACTTTTGGGTGGACGTAGTTCGCTCACGGATGAAGTTAAAGAAGGTCGTCCAAAATCAGTCGTTGTGCCGGAAAATATCGATACTGTGCGAAAACTAATTGAAGAAGATTGTCATGTGACATATCACGAAATCGAGAGATGTTTAAGCATTAGTATGACCATCATACATAAGATTTTTCACTAACATTTGTGTGTTCGGAAGCTGTGTGCACGTTGGATTCCACATTTGTTGACAGATGTCAAAAAATGCTCGCGTCGATTGGTGCCATAAAATGATTTCAAAATACAACTGTGGTGCATCCAAAGCGGTGACGAGTAGTGGATTTATGCATATGAGCCAGAAGAAAAGGCCAGTCCACAGTTTGGGTGTTTCAATCTGAAGCAAAGCCAACAAAAGTTGTTCGTTCTCGAAGCGTTAAGAAGCAAATGGTGGCGTTTTTCTTCACGAAAACCGGTCCTGTGGTAACTGCGGCTCTCGAAAATCAAAAGACCGTTCATTCAGCGTGGTATACGACCATTTGTTTACCTATAGTTTTCGGTAAATTGAGAGAAACCAACCCAAAACGACGAATCATTTTGCATCACGACGATGCCAGCTCACACACATCACATGCAACAAAGGAGTACTTGGACACACAAAAGATCGAATTGATGCGCCATCCGCCTTACAGCCCCGACTTGGCACCCAATGACTTCTTCTTGTTCCCAAAAATTAAAGATAAACTACGTGGACAACGATTTTCATCGCCCGAAGGAGCAGTTGAGGCCTTCAAAACGCATGTTTTAGAGCTACCATCTTCTAACTGGACAAAGTGCTTTGAAGGGTGGTTCAATCGAATGCAAAAGTGTATAGATCTTAAAGGTGATAATTTTAAAAAGCAATAAAATATTTTTCATCACATTCATTTGTTTATTCTTTCTATTCTCAATACATAAATAGCAACCCTCGTAACAGATGCTGGTGTAAAGTAGGTAATAACTGAAAAAAAATTAAAGATTAAACAAATGCACACGAATAATTATTATCTATAGATAGTTTGCACTAAAAGTATTTCAAACCTGATTAGCTAATCTCCCACTCTACTCTTATCGATAACGGTCAATGTGTAAACAGGATGACTTCATGATATTTTGTTTAAACTACTTCTTATTGTTGCCATAGCGCCTTACTCAATTCTCGCAATGAAGTCACCTCGAAACAGGTATTTTTAGTGTTAAATGCTTTGTTAGTTACACATCGTGTTAGTTACACAAATTGACGACGTTGTCTGCAAAGGCAATTGAGGTTAGATATTTGTGATTAGGTGCGCACATAGGAAATTTAATGTAATCTTATCTATTCTAGTCTAATCTTTCCACAATGCTATTTACAATACCGCGAGCGAGAAGGTCGGATCCTTCACAACGAAGCCGTAACGCAATTAGACTGCGGAATGTCGCGAAGCAATCCATTGCAGATGAAGAAGAAATCGCACGAGAAGAGCGCCGTGTTAGTATGGCCCGACTTCGTGCTTCCCAAACACTAGAACAAGACTAAGATCAATTGCAATGAGCCTTGAATGTTACGGACAGAAGTGGCGAATTTTGCAATTCAGGTCCATCGAATAGATCTGCAAATGTGTTACAAAAAGCAGCGATTTGGTGATTTTCGGCCTTCAAAATCCCAATATCAGTTATGAAATCACGCACTATCAAGTTGGTCGATATGTAAGCTGCAGTGAGGCGACTTGGCGTATATCCTGATTCCTTATTCATGAACGTCATCCCAATGTTGTATTTTTTTTTATTTAACTCCATCGAATGTTGCCCAACACCTCCAGCGACAACATTGAGAATTTCTTTTCCATTTGCACGAACGTTGCCTTACACTGTGATGCCACGTAATTACACTTGGAACGCTTCATCGAAGTAATTTCAACGTATGAAGCAATGCGAAGCGGTTCCTTATCATCCGGATGTGCGTTCTTCTGAGACCCTTGGTCGCATTTAGACAGTTCATCTGAAGAGTCACGAATGATTCTAGTTGCCGTTGTTGCTGGTGAATGTTCCTGGGCCCATATCATTTGAATCATTGCGAACTGTCAACGGTTTAGTTGCCCAACATTTCGTGCTGCGTGACAACAGCTCGATTTGCTTGGAAACGATAATCATTGGGACATGACAATCGCTGAAGCAATTGTTTCTGCATCTCCTAGTCAGATACGCTCATTATTTGCGATCATTATTTCGGCATGCTTCCTATCGAATCCAGGTGAACTGTGGAACAAGTACAAGGATGACATTTCTCATGACATTTTACATCGAATTCGTGTCAGTTGAAGGAATCCTAATCTGCAGTGAATGAGGAGATACACAATCAGGCTTAGCTTTTGATCGAAAACATGTGTTACGTCATGTGCGGTAGTTCGTTAGTCAAGTTAGGGATGCCATCGCCAAATCGTGAATTGAACGACGATTTTAATCGATAATTGGAACGTGATCGAGATGAATCGAACCAATTTTTTCGACCGAATGTACCAATGTTGAATCCTCAACAGAAGGAAGTGTACTATAAGTTAATGAAAGCAATTTATGATGGAAATAGTGGGTCATTTTTCCCCGATGCGCCCGGTGTAACTGGAAAGACATTCCTCATGTCATTGATTTTGGCCACAGTTCGTACCAGATGCGAAATTGCTGTAGCAGTTGCTTCTACTGAGATAGAGGCCACGTTGATAAAAGGATGCCGAACTGCTCACTCAGCGTTGAAATTGCCGTTAAACCTTCAAACTCAGCAATAACCAAAGTTTTAGTAGCAAGTAAAATCATCATCTGCGATGAATGCACAATGGCGCACAAACACGCATTGGAAGCACTTAACCGAACTATAAAAGATCTGCGCAATAACTCAAGATGTTTTGGAGGCGCAGTGGTTCTACAGTTTGGCGATTTCCGCCAAACACTACCAGTTATTTCAAAATCGACCGCTGGGGATGAAATAAACGCTGGTCTCAAATCATTGACTGTGTGACGCTAAATAAAGAAATTTGAGCTGATAACAAACATGAGAGTTGCAATGCTAAACGATCTCTCTGCCGAAGAGTTCTCCAAGCAATTGCTGGCTATCGGTAATGGCCGTATTCCTGTCGACAAATCGAACGGATTTATTTTGTTACCGCCGAATTTTTGCAATTTCGTCTCAACGAAGGACCAGCTCATTAATAAAGTGTTCCCGAACACCATTGCTAACCACGAAAATCACAATTGGTTGAGTGAACGAGCAATTTTAGCAGCAAAGAACAAAGATGTAGATGACTTAAACTTTACAATTCAAAATCAAATCGTTGGTCCACTGCATTCCTTCAAATCTATTGACTGTGTAACAAACGAAGACGAAGCAACCAACTATCCCACTGAATTTTTAAACTCATTGCATGTGCGCACAATTTACAACTAAAGGTTGGCTCGGTCGTGATCATGAACCAACCAAAACTAGGAAATCCTTGAGTGTTTGTGAACTGAATACAGTAAATAGTTGTTTCTCTCATGGTCAATTATACGTAGCATGTTCACATGTAGGCAAACAAAACGAAAAATATAGTATATCACAAGGTCCTTCGATGAAGATAATCGATACGAGTACAGCCCATTCAGGAAGTGGTTGCATTGCTCCCACATGAATTAGCTCCTTTTTGAACTTTTATCGAACTTAACTAATTTTATCTTAACATAAAAAGTTAATAACTCAGCTAATAACTTAACACAACATTTATTATTTCTAAGGCGGTACGAAGTTGTCATGTCAGCTAGTTCTTATTAAAAATCAAAAACAATAACATTATTCTAAGGCTAAAGTTATTAATTAAACAAATAATCACAAGAAGAAAATTAAAATCAATTTGACTAAAAACATGAAATATTCAATCAGTTAGAGTAAGTGTTCAATGTCAAACTAACTGACATTTCTTGATAGTTAACACGGTAATGTCAATAACATTTAATATCGTTGATAAATACATTAATTAACTAATAATCAAAATGTATTCAGATGTTGAATACACTGCCATGTTATTAACAATAGGCGCTAGTGCAACGGTTGCGGTTACGCGTTATACAGAAAGGTTTCCCGAAAAATTAAAAAAACCAAAATACCAAATAAAAAAAAACGGTTAGAGCCGTGGAACGACGTTCCCGAGAAATTGGGAATGTAATAAAAAAAATACTCTGGTAGGCCCAGAACAACAAGAACCATTCAGAAAGAAAATATAGTTTTAGATTTAGTTGATCAAGAACCAATAATTTAGCGTAAGGAATATGGCGCGACAAATACATCTTCTGCAAGCACTTGGAGGATACTTAAGGAGCAGCAGCTACAGACAAGTCGAAGAGCTAAACGAGCGAAGGTCTCTGTTTTTATGTATGATGGAGCACCCCCGCGCTTTGATAGGTGTCGTAATTGGTTGAGTAACCATTTATCGAATCGATAGATGGGTATAGGGGCAGAAGCTTCGATTCATTGGCCTCCACGATCATGCGATCTCAATCCTTTGGACTACACAGTTTGGTTGTGTCTTAAGGAAAGTCTATGCTACAGAGGTAAATTCACGTCAAGAGTTGCAAGACAGAATGTAACGATTTAATTCCACACAATTCCATTGTCAATTTTTAAATTTTTTACATGTATACGCCAACTTACGATAGAATAGTCATATACAAAAAATATGACAATAAAGAAGGCACTTCAAAAAGAAATGAGAAACGTTGTCTAAATAAATATTTTGAAAAGACGATTTACCAAAGTTTACTTCGCATTATTGCGGATTTGATTATTAAGAGTTCGGTGAACTTTAATTAAGTCATTTTGATTGAAAGGTCTTCTTAACAAGGCCTTTTGTCCGGACTTCTCATCTCAGATTTATTTGATACCAAATAATGAATTTCTAAACTACCAGAATCTTGGGAAACATGCTACAGATAAGTGTTTCTCCATTTTATTCCGCAAATCAAAATATTGGTAATTAGTTACATTAAAGGCTAACGAAGAT
>JARFJB010001018.1:30000-64654 GCA_036346205.1 Vesta saturnalis | reverse complement strand
TATATATATATATATAGTGATGCACAAATATTAACCAATAAATGTTTCTGTTTCTAGAATATTAATATGTAATTTGAATGTACATATTGCAATAAATTATGCATTTGTTTTGATTATTTTTAACCACTTTGAGCTTCCTGTTTAACCGGAAGTAATAATATCGACTTTAAATTTTTTAATGACACCCCGTATATTATTTTAAATTTGTATGGAATATTTTATTACGATTTCAATCATAATTGGTTTCGCTATATTTTATTTCAAAGCCGATTGAGATATTAACAAAATAGTACTTCTGGAGACAAAAGCAAATTAGATCTAGTAGTTCATGAAACAAACGCAAGAATCCCATTATAACACAAATGAAAGTCATATAAATAAAACAACAAAATTAAACAAGAGTACTTCACAAAGTGGAAACAAATTTAACGTATTGAATGTTCAAACTGTTCACCGTTTACTTTTGACAGTAAGCTATTCTGTTCGTAAATTCCCTTGTAACATTGGCTATTACTTCGGGTGAGATTTTTTGAGTCTCCTGGATTATTCTATGGGTAAGTTTTTGCAAGGTGCTGGGTCGGTGAAAATAGGCTAAAGAAGTACTATTTTCGTTAATATCTCATTCGGATTTGAAATAAAATATATTGAAACCCATATGTTTCAAATCGTAATAAAATACTCTATGCAACTTTAAAATAATATACGGGGTGTGTCATTAAAAAATTTAAAGTCCTCATCGCTAAAAATAATCAAAACAAGTACAATTTATATTAATATCTAACAACTCCAGAGATATTTACTGTTTCACACATTTGCCCATCACTATATATATTGTAATGTATTGTGCTAAATTAATTGTAATGGCTAATGCTAAAAAGTGGAAAAATAATTTTATATAAAAAAATATGCGCCGTACTAACTCAAAATCTCTTTTGGGGATATGGTTCAATTGCTATAAACATTGATTGTTGGCAAAATAAATTAAATTTGGGAATATTCATATAAATAATTAATTTGTATTTTGTAATAAGTAGTTACACTGTGAAACCGACTTTGTTGAGATCTGCACAAACTACGCATGCGTTGCGTACTTAATACTGAATTAAATGTAGCCTGTCAAAAATTTCTGCAAATGATCTAAATTATTGAGTACAATTTTAATTTTGTTTGAGGTAAAATTATTAATTTTATAATTACATCGATTCATTTACTTTTCAGATATTGACACGTGTATTCGTACAAACATTTATACATTAACAAAAAAAAATAAATACAGGACATCAAAAAAAATAATCAATGCAATAGGGTTACGATAGAGAAATTCAACTCACATGTGTTGCAAATTCCAAATAATGGTTATGTCAGGTTGCCCCACATTAAACATTGGACATAGACTGCCTTCCATAAATCGGTGATACTGCCTTGCTGTTCCAAATATGCTGCTTAACATTCCATAATTTCATCCAAATCAAATAACTGCTGATTATTCTTCATGTGGTAAATACGATGTACTTACAATGCTCAAATACTTTCAGACAAGCACTTTGTTTTATTTGTGTTTTTAAAATGTAGTATTAATTGCTTAATAATTTCTAGGATTTAATTTTGTATTTTAATTTTATATAGATTTTTGTATTCACTTTTATTTTAGATTCCGTTATGAAGTGAAAATTTATTTTATGATCTTAATCACTGTCAACAAAATAAACATCGAATACAAAATAATAGAAGAAATGTATTAACATAAAAAAAATGCACATCACCCGAGGTTTACACACGATTTTGAAAAACGAAACAATCACAATTTTATCGATAATTGTGATCGGTAACCTTATTTTGAAAGTTAGTTATAGGTTGAAACGATTGTTTCTGATATCTTAACTCTACGCCGATCGCGTTTTAAATCTGATAATGTTTACGAGAATTGTTACCTACTAACACTATGACTTGTTAGTCATAAAAAAATTCAAAAGCACGAAAATGCAAGAGTTCAAAAATAGCAAGAATAAGAGAGCGAGAAATCAGGAGCAATTCCTTTTATACTTTTCTCCTAGATACCAAATTTTCAATTTTTTCTCTACATTACACACAAAAGACTCTATCTTCTGATTGGTCTACTCAAAATTGTAAAATTAACTAAAACATAAATTATGCTATATCTTTTTTAAAACAATTCGGATTTCGTGCAAATAAAACTACAGAACCTGTCACTACAACATCAAAACTGTATTATTGATGTTTTATAGAAGCTTTTAAATTTTTTAAGTTAGCACCTGTATGTCTATTAAGTCTATCTGACATCCAGTTTTAAACGTCATTCTGGCATATATTATTGTTTTTGTTTTTAAAACGATGCCCATTTCCGTTATCAACGTGTAAAAAAGAGGTTGCATGTTGTCCTAAAAAATAACAATAAATTATGCTATATCTTTTTAAACAATTATTATTTTAATTACAGATTAATCAGGCAACTTTCCGATAAAAAGAACTACAAGTATTTTGTTATTATTTTATTTTACAACTTATAATCTAAATTTTATTTAATTTTTACAAAATTTTACTTACATCTAAATTTATAGTTA
Organism: Vesta saturnalis; assembly: GCA_036346205.1. Taxonomy (NCBI): domain Eukaryota; kingdom Metazoa; phylum Arthropoda; class Insecta; order Coleoptera; family Lampyridae; genus Vesta; species Vesta saturnalis. Next base: position 62,072 of record JARFJB010001018.1, on the reverse strand, counting down.
ACCTACATATGTAAATTTACTTTTAATTTGTGTGATAAATGTCTATAACACTTAAAATGTTCATAAAATATGTTCTTATATCTGTCTCTAACAAAAATACTGTTCACTTGTACTCCATAGTTCTTAATTTTGTCATTTCACATTTTCATATTGTTTAACTATTTTGTCAATTTTTGTATAAAATTTGCAATTATATATTAAATATCACACTGCACAATTTTTGTTCATGTTCTTAATTATGTTTTTAAGTCACTACCACTTCTTATGCACGTTTTATGCACTTTATCTTTGAATTTCTAATATACTGTGTTCGTACCATAACCCTTTCTTTCATATTTCAAATAGTTTATGCATTGTACCTAATACTATACATTCTACATATTATAATTATCATACTCCATGTGATCAATATCTGATATGTGTTCCAAATGCTAAAATTCGTTGAATAAAATGCGAAATTACATAAATATGTTACACGAAACCAATCGTACCCACTAATATGCATCGTGTTGACCTTTCTCAGATGCTACTGGTATAGCTCAATGCTTTTATGAAGAATAACAACCTTGTGCAAACCCCACAAAGCCAGTTTTGTTACGTCAAGACCATAATCTTGCACTCGTATACTATATTTTCTTTGAAAATGAACTGTATACTTCCTCAAATTTATCTAACTTGTCTACTATAGAGAATTTCAAACTCAGCACATTCTAGCCCCTCTATTATGTCTAATTCTAAATATCTATATATATATATATATATATATATATATATAATAATGATAATAATAATGCCTTTTATTAGTTTGATGCACACAGTTACAGTTACATGAAATTGTATAAAATTACCTATATAAATATGCATGTGCAATAATAACTGACGAAGTTCAGTTAGTAGTTACATACGTCACTACTTCTGCTCTTCCACTTAACCCATTTTATTTAGCATGAATTTTGAACGAAGATTACAATTTAGAGATAAGTTTATGTGTAGATGTAAATGTAAAAGTACATAGTGATGGTGGACACAGTGTAAATGAATTTAAATAATTGACTGCTAGAATTGCTAGAATCAGAAGTAAAGAAAGGATGACTGATTAACTATGAATGACTAGTTTACTATTTTCAACATTATTTTACTGCAACATTTGACAGTCAAGTAGGAATTGATGGACATGCTTTTTAAACTGGTTCGTGGTTATTTTTTGCAATAGTCATAGTGAATTATAAACATTGACGATATTATAACTAAAAGAGCGTTCAAAATGTGATTTTATAGAATTAAGGAACAGAATCTGGTGTTAGCACTGAAGCTATCTTTTCGTAGAGGTACGGTGGTATTTTGCCAGTAATTATTTTATGGTACAGAGTAGCAGAGTGCACAAATCTTCTGTTTTCATATTTAACCACTGTGTATCAATTAATTTGTGTGAAATGTGTTCATACTTCCTACACCGTAAATCAAGCGTAGGCAGGAATTTGAATTTTTGAATTCTTGTTTGTCCGTAGCATCTAAACAAGGTCTATAGAGAACGTCACAGTAATTAAACTGCGAGAGGACAATGACTCACATAGGATAATTTTAAATCTTGACCAATGCTGTGTCGATTCTGAAAGATCAGTTTTAAATTTAAAAATGCTTTCTTTATCATCTCTGAGACTTGTGCCTTAAATCTAAGGTTGGAGTCCATAATCACTCCAAGATTTTTAACTTGCTCCTGAACAAGTAATATAAACTCCTTAACACGAATTTGTACGGCACATTTATGTCGGTCCCTAGCATCACGGATGATTTTGATATGCAACCCGTGTTCCTCAGACGTTTTAATAAGACTGCAGATATCACTATTTAAGCACTCTACCGCTTGTGTTGTACTACATTCCTCAAAATCGTAGAATAGTTGAGTGTCATCTGATTAATGAAACTTTACATACTTTAGACTTTTGTGAAAATTGAAGTATACAAGACGAAAAGCACTAAAATCGATCCCTGTGGAACCCCACAGGTTACAGGCTGCATCAGACTTTTTATTGTTGAGTACTACTAGTTGTGTTCTATCCTTAAGATAATTTCCAACTAAGGTACAAGCGTCTAAACTGACACCAACATAATGCAGTATGCTCACTAATAAATCATGACTAATAGTGTCAAAGGCCTTAGAAAAATCAAGCGATACTAATATATATATATATATATATATATATATATATATATATATATATATATATATATATATATATATGAATGGCGCAAACAACATGCTATACTTTTCTTCCTTGATATATAAAACAGTATGTCATTGTGTTAATATTGTGTGGTGTAAGTTGATTTTTTTTTTGTTAATTAGCAAATGTTATAATTTTTTTCTAAAAGGAATTCATTTATAAAGTCAGGGTCGTATTAGATTTGAAGTTTGTTGCGGCTCCAGATCTTTTTGATTTTAATTATAGCACGGTATCCTTAACACAATAACATAAACACCTTATTTCCATTCGTAAATATCAAAATTTACGCTTCAACCTAACATGCTCATTTTAAATTAATTCATTAAAATATTTGCTTATAAATTAGTTTAAATGAAAAAAATTAAGTTTAGTTGTCTAATTAGATTATTGTAAACTCTAGACTGGTATTATATTCATACTAAAGGCACAGGCTTTTGAATAAGTAGTAAATTAATGTCTGGCTGCATTGTAAGGTTAAGCATACTAATTTAACAGCAATATGAAAGCTACCATCTAGACGTTATTAATCTCCAACGCTGTATTTGTAATACAATTTATATTTTAGAAATGTATTAACCGTATGAATGAACACATTAAATTGTAAGTTGACATACACCACGATGGAATTTAGTGTAATGGTTCATTGAATAACAAACAAAAGAACTATTCATTTGTGATATCCCATCATTACTGCGTTTAAAAACATTCGATTCTTTAAATTTTCAGACTAACCAGTGGATGTACATCACGTGAAGACGGTGATTTAGATACAATTAACAGAGTGAAACAAAAATTCATGGAAACAAAAATTCAAATTAAATTTCAATTAAATGTCACTTGAAATTGTACCCACCGAAATTGTGAAATGGTCATACCCCCTAATTGGAAATTTAAAGAATCAGGGCTAGATTCATTGTACATAACGTTTACTTTGGTACAAATGTTCACCGCTTCATAAGGAACCAAGATAAGTACCTAAAGTGTTTTAGTATTTAAGATTTGATGGAGGCTACTTACTCATGATGAAAAATTTATGAAAATTGTTTATAGTTTTTATAATTAGCATGTTCACAGCAGCAATATCCGTTTACCGTTATACCAGAATACATTGGTTACCATGCGATAAAACTTAAATTCCTACAGGACGGTTAAGAAGTTACATTGAGGTAAATCATGTTCTAATAAGGTTTGAATTCTTCATATTTGGAAACGAGTGAATATCGGAGAACTTCGTTCGGTTAATTAATTTATATTAATATATAACATATATATATATATATTATATATATATAATAATTATATATATATATATATATATATATATATATATATATAAATCTTGCTATCCTTCCTGAGCCAATTGTATTTAGTATCATCCTGATCCACCGACAACATTATTACAACATTATATATTGTCTTTCTTTCTACCAAATGTTATTTCTGTCAGGTATACAGCCAAACTGAATTTCGACTTTTATGGAAATTAATATGGCTTTCCTGAACCAACACGTTCAATCCATTCTGAACCATATACTGTACACAACTGTATTTTAGATTTATATACAAGTATCTACATATCGTACCATTCTGATTATTTCTATTTTTAATCACGAGCGATACATTGTTTTACGGAACTCAAGATTTGAATTCCGACCTTATTATATTTTAAATGAAATCGTATAATACTTGTTCTTTCTATTTGTAATCGCAGACTCTTTTGAAGTGAAATTGACAAAATTCAAATTATATCCAATTAGGTAAATTAATGAACAGTGGCGTCGGATTTGGAGCAGTTTAATGCAAAACATAATCACCCAGTCCGCGGTCTCCTGTCTAAACGACTGCGCAAATTTGCACCAAAGTTTATATCCAGGAGCTTAACACAAAGTATGCTAACAAATATGCTCAAAGTACGAGCAAGAAAAATTTAATGCCCACACTGCCGATTCCCTGCATCACAAACGATATAAGTGCAAACCATTAATATCTTATACAATCTTTTGTTCGAATTTTTACCAAAGAAATATTTTGTATAATACCTTGGTATGGGTTTCTTATTTAATTTGCCATGAGTTTATTGAATCGTCTCGCCCTGACAATTTTTCTCAGACCTGCTTGCCAAATGGCATCGTATCAGACTCAAACGTTCAAAAATAAAATGGCAGATAACGGATATAGCGAAGAGACTAGTCTCCACTATAAACCTTCCTACCTTATTACCATTTTGAGTTTACTATGGATTTTACCAATGAAAAGTAAGGTTGAAGAAGGACCATCATAAATTGCCCTAATGCCCTTGAGACCTATAAAACGAAGAGGCAAAATTTGAACTTTGTTACTATACTACTAGTCTCAGGTATTAATATACTGGAGTTTAAATTATGCTATTTTGGCTTTGAATTTTCCAAGGTGTATCACATTACAAATTACAAGTGCACCTTGTGATTTGATTGTATAACGAATCTAAAGGGAAGTTAATGGTGATTATAGTAAAGAAGTACTAAAAGAAATGTTCTTATTATGTAACCTCTTCTTATATTTCGTTAACCTTGGTAGCTGGAGAATACTTTTTGATTGGTGAGTAAATTAATGTAAATGTTACCTAATTTTAAAATTTCAGGAATACGGTACCTGATTTGGTCCCTGTCAAGAGCATCGGGTTTGTTAAAGTACTCTTCCAATTGTTGTAAAATCATAAATTTTGAAATTAGAATTGTAAAGATCCAGAAATCAGTAAAAAATTCGCAAACCAATTTTTTAATTTATCCCTTGTTACAGAAAATGCTGCGATGTAGTTAAAATAATTAAATTTGCCTTCTTCCGTAGCTTAGAAATCGTTTGATTTCGGCGCAAGAAACCAAACTGTCACTAAATTCTCGTCCAATCATGTTAGACCTGGACTATGAAACAGAACCGCAAACTTAACTTCCTGAAATCCAAGATAACGAGAATTCCATCATGCCCGACCAGGTCAACTCATATTCAAAAAAAAATTTTCCTGTTATGATGTTAAATCGAAAATCCTCGGCAACCCAAAGTGCGATTACTCAACATCTACAAACAATGCCTAATCTATCTCACTTGACGGACTGAAATCGACCTCCACCATCATAATAATCAATGGAAATCATCCTGTTATAGACCAATCTCCTGATTGTCGAAAATCTTGAGCAGATTCTAGCCAGGCGATTCAGGGACCACACATTCAACGACCTCCTTAACAGATTTGCCCGATTTGTTAAAGCTTCAAGAACCATAACGCTCAGGTTATTCAGTGTAGTTATTCACAACACAACACGAAAAATAGCAGTCACAAAAAACCAAATACTGAAAATTTTGACATAATTTTCAGTCACTATGTATGCTGTAAGGATTCTTTATTTTTACTTGTCTGAAGGCCATACCGATCATAAATACGACGATGGGAAACTAGCACCAATTACAGACAAAATATCGTGTAATAGTCTCCAGAACTTGCTCCTATCAGATTATCCTGACTAGACCGTTATTATCCATTTCGTCATTAAAATACGAGAAATCCTGCATCTAGTGTCGAGATACAAAATTAAATCCAGTGGTCTTTAATACGAACAACCTGTAGTACGTATCCAGAATACTTTTAAAGTATTAAAACACTGCTTCCTTAAAATTAAATTAAAAAATCTTAAATTTATAACGCAGAAATTCAATGTAACTTATTTTGTCCTGTATAGTTTCTGAGAAGGAAAATAATTAATATAAAAAGCTTTTGTTTTAAATAAAACTACTGTTAATTTTCACGATTATATAACGTAGATTACATCTGTCAAAGAGAATTAGTTTAATACATTTTTATAAGCGATAAAACAAATCGCATAGAAAATCAAAGATCAACTCATGAATTCTATTTTAATAAAATACGAAACTATCAATTCTCAAAAGTATTAAAAATAAATCATCCTGAAATATTAATTTCATCCAGAAATGTACAAGTTTTTCTACAACATCCTTTTACATAAATAATGAGTAATTATTGCAAAACCCAAAAGTCCCAGTTTTTTATAACAGAAATATTTGTCTTTCGTTTTAAAATAAAATCCGATATCATAGTACCTACTGATTTAATATAACGCAGTTTATCACTTTTGTTGAAAATTGAGAACAGATTTATATAAATATTTTATATTTACAAGTAAACCAACAGTATTGATTTTTGAATTATCATTGAAATAAAATGAATTTTTCAGTAAACTTTTTCAAATTAAATTATTAATTTGCGTGATTTTAATTAGTTGATTGTTTAAAAATTACATAAAGTCAGCCACAATTGCTATATTAAAACACGTTCTGTAACGACTGTTGATTCAGATAGAGTCCGAAAGATTCGTCCGCTTCCGCTGATTCTTTGAACCACCTGGTGATCTTCGTCTTGTGCTGAATTAATTTGTTAATTGTTATTTTATTTAAATTTAAGTGAAATATCCGTAGGTTAAGTAAACTATTTTAGAAGTGAAATAAATATCTATAGGTTAAGTAAACTATTTAGAATTGTATTTGTGTAGGAATAAAAGGTATATTTGTTACAATCTTTTGTCAATCAAAACGGAGAATACTGACTTCGACTGAAATTGCTTGAAAGCTTTTACTAAACAGTATTAAACCACCTTTCATTTATATAGAAATATTAACAACGTACGTCTTATTTTTGCAGACATCTTGGGACTTTCTTCGGTAGAAGTGGACCAATAAACGATTAAAATTAGTATATCGATTATTAATGCCTATTTTTTTTATAGGCCAGATTAACCACAATGAATCTGTTATGGTAATAAGAAAATCATTTAGGTGTTTTAATCATAATCTATAAAATGTAAATGTCTTTATTTTGCAATGAAAAGAAGATGAATAAAACAAAAATATTTCTAAAATACTTAATAATACTTTATCTGCATAATCTATACAAAGTAAACTGTCTTTTTGTCAATGTAAAAGAAAATGAATAAAATTATAAAAATAGTGCTTAATAAAATACAACTTAATCACACAATGTAGGTAAATCAAACAATAACATTTAACTGTAAACTTTCTACTTCATTTTCAATTTTCCTGAGTAGAAAGGGCACCATGCCATCTTATTTTGACGTCACAAGACCGCCCACGTGGACCGCATTTTCAACCCCTATTTTTAATGCTTTCTTTTCACCCTTTTTCAACCCTAATTAAGACCTTTTTGTTTTTATACGCTTACATGGGGACGCATTTTCAACCCTTATTTTTAATGATTTGTAATTTTTCAACCCTAATTATTTTTACTGCTTACGTATAGGACGGTTATTTTCACCCTATTTTATAACAGCTCGTGTAGGACGTGTTTTTTTATATTTATGACAGCTCACGTATAGGACGTATTTTCACCCTATGGTTTCTTTTCCAGGGTCAACCTAATTAGAGACTTTCTGCGCACGTGAGGGGGCTGGTCTTGGGCTGGGGCTGGTCTTGGATAAGTCTTGGTTTGGTCTTGGGATGGGAGCTGGTCTTGGGGATTGGTCTTGACCTGGACTTGGAGTTTCATAGGTTATTTCTGATGGTCATCTAATTAAGGTCCTTTCTATATTAAGAGCAGTGCACCTTTAGGCAATTACGAGTTCTGATTGAAAAGATTTTATTTAGTCTATTTAAACGAATCTGCTGATGGAGTATCTGTTAGTATCGTTTAGCGATTCAAGATGGAGGTCAGTTTAAGCACCCTTTTCGGCGATAGTTGCAGGTCCGTCGGATTGGGAAATCGTATTTTATCGTTGATTTTCTAAAAATATCGAAACCGCCTGCGATACAGGTTTTGAAAAATTATCTGGTTTTACAGTGAGTGGCAGCCTTTATTCAAAGATCTCTGTGGAGTTTCAAAAGGGTTTACCTGATATGGAACAGTTTGACGGGGAAAACCTGTCTTAATAATAATTGACGATCTTACGCGAAACTAACGGCTCTGTGGTTGATATTTTTACAAAGGGCTGTCATCATCGAAATCTAAGTGTGTTTTTCTTAACGCAGAACATATTTCATCAAGGACGTGGACAGCGGGATATTTCTCTCAACGCACATTACATAATTTAATTTTTAAGAACCCACGTGACAGAGCTCAGATACAGCATTTAGCAAGACAGATTTCCGGACAACCCAAATTTTAGAAGCCGCGTACCAAGATGCTACTTCAAGCCCGCACGGATATTTATTGTTCGATTTAAAACAGAATACACCGGATGTGCTACGTTATAGAACAAACATATTCGGGCCTCAAGGTATCTACCAGATATATATAGGAAAAAAGGGTTTAAGTCTCATATACGTTAAATTTGGTTTATAAATTATGGTCTTAGTTACGACTATCCTGTATGTTATTAAATGGCAACTTGCAATAAAAGTTCTTAGTAAAGATTTTTCAAACATGTGACTGTTTTAAAATTGAGTATTGGTAGAAATTAATCTTCTTCTTTTGTGATGGCATTTGATAGAGGAAGGAAAACGCATTTTCCAAGAAAAATGCGTAGTTAAAGAAATGAAAATTTAAAAGGTGTTCTTAAAAAGATTGAATTTTTCAAGTAAAATTTTAAAACAGCCGTGTGGATTTAATCTTTTCCATTTCCATTTTTTGTTTCTACTACACCAGCTTCGGTCAAGAGGTAAGCTACTATTTTTCTTATTTACAAACATAACTTTAAATGCATGGTACATGTTTTAAAATTTTAATACAGCATAAAGATCATTTTATAAAATTTGGGTATTGACAAATTCTAACACAGTTGTCTTATATAGGTTTTTCTGGTCCTTTAACATTTACGAAGATTAACATCTTTCGTGCTTCCATAAGAGATAGTTAAACCGTTTCTGACAGCACATTTGGATATCATTCGTCCGAGGTGTGAAATATTAGTTATGGGTCTTCGAACCTGAATGAAACGTTACGATTACTCCTTTCATAGTATCTTCCCATTAACTGAAGAAATATACATTACACCTACGACTAGTTTCGGATAAGTATTATTGTTACACGCATAAAAATTTTACCACGGTGAGTGACTTTGTTAGTTTTCACATAACAGGTCTCGTTACCTGTACACTGAAATTTTATAACAATTACATTACTGTGCTTTACATTGTATTAGTGTGTTTTCAAATATCCGATTTCTAAAATTAATGCTTATACTACTGTTAAACATTTGCTATACATTTGTACCTGTAAAAGATAATTTGGGTTATTTCAAAGTTTCGCTTATACTTACATTTAACTTTAAAGAATTTGTATTTGAATTTGGAATTTAGTATCAATTTAACTTTTCTTATGTACAGCTTTGATAAATAACCGTAGTTGTTCAACGTTAAAACTGTTTGTGTTCACTGTACATGCAATCAGCTGTTTAGTTGACGAAACGCTACTGTTGAGTCGAAATGTACAAGGTATCTCATAAATTATGCTAACTTTGTATAAAAGTTATTTATTTCAATTACTGTAAATTAAATTGATATTTATTTATGATCATTGGTGTTGAAAATTTTTGTTACTTTTCACTGATTAAATTTAATAGTTGTTTATACAACACTTTTTTGGTTTGTAAACATATGCTTACTAATGAATTGCAATCTGTGTTGATATTGTTTAAATCTTGCAATAATTGCAAATTTGTAATGAAATAGCCTTTCTAAATTTTCTAAACGATGCTTACTTTGTCTGTAATGCTTTAATTAACTACATAAATTTTTCTATAAGGTAAACAACAGGTAGACATCTAATGATAATTTTCGCTTTATATTTGGGATTTATTTGCGTCGGTTGATTGAAACGATAGATTAATCCGACGGAGAGCTCTTCGTGGAATATCGGTGTACAAGTATTCAATTTCAAATATAAAGTTTGGGTATTAGAACGCCAGATGCCACCTTTGAGAAGGGATATGAAACGAATTGGAGCGAGGAAGTTTTTACAATTAGTACGGTGATAAAAGAAGACCACCAGTTTATAGAATAATCGATCTTAATAACGATCCTGTTGAGGGCACCTTTTACGAAGAAGAATTGCAAGTTGTTACGGTTGATAAAGATACTCTATTCAAAGTCGATAAGATTCTAGCAGAGAAGGGCCGTGGAAATAAACAATACCTGGTCAAGTGGCGTGGATACATTTAATAGCTGGGTGTTAGCTTCGTTGAGAGATATAAAACATGGAGTTTTATCTTACCTTATTGAGTAATAGCTCTATGACGTATTTTCCAGGTAATATGACGTCAAGTTTTATTACGCAACTGCCAAAACGAATAAGATTAACGGCTCGTGGGTTGTAGGATATCGGAAATTCAGTACCCATGTTCTTTTGCCGCTGTAAGTGCAACAGATAATTTAACTTATTATAGAACAGAGCCACCTGGCGAGAACGTGTTGGAAACGATATTAAAAAAGGCCGCAGAATATTTTCAACTCGACAACGAGAAGATCATTTATATTGAAGAAGGCTGGTACGTGATACGATTCGCTTCGGGAAATTACGCCAGCATAGAAGAAATTATCAGCGAGCTAATTAACCATGTACTAATAAGTAAATTGCTAACAATCGAATATCATAATCTAACTAAGCGCGTCACTACGAAATTAAAACTCAGCTCTCGCTATTCGGATTCTCACAACGTCTAGCCTTACAATTGGGTTATCGACCGTATCAGAACATGGCCATGGAACCAATACCCCTCACCCCGCTAGTATATGGATAGGATTACCAACTCAGATGTTTGTTTATTGCGACATCGTTGAACCGCAAATTGTGGGTGATGTTTTATCTCCGCTTATGCGTATAATAAAATTACTTCAGAAAACTATGCTTACGGGGTCATAAAGATGTGGTTTTTCGCCTGCACACTACATACCGGTAATGACACGGGAATTTGAAAAAATCGAGATTAATATAAAAACAGATACGGGTGCAGCAATGCCATTTAGGTTTGGAACGTCGTGCCTGGAGCTACATTTTAAGAAAGTACAATAATGGCTTGCTTTTATCAGCAATACTACATGAATCAGGCCGGTAACGGTATCGGCTCTATTTACAGAGGTGCGCCCTATCAACGTGGTCATGGAATAGGAAGCTGGTTAGGTGGTATACTTAGAAGTATAATACCGTTATTTAAGCCTGGCGCAAAGGCTGTTGGTAAAGAAGCTCTTAGAACGGGTGCTAATATTCTTGGTGACGTCATAGAGGATCGACCTATTAAGGATTCGTTTCAAGAAAGATTTCACGAGGGAAGTAGAAACCTTAAGCGCAAAGTCGACGAGAAAATTGATAAAATGATGGAGGGTTCGGGTTATAAAAGAGTACGTCTGACCGATAATAATCAGTCTCCACTGAGAGCTGTTGCTAAGAAGAAGCCTGCTTACGACGGTATATTTTTAAGATAATGGCTTTTCTACATGCCCAATCGTGTGAATGCGTCAAGTCGGAATTGGATTTGTTCGCTTTACCATCGACGCAGTCAAGTATCGAGAGTGGTGAATGGATATTTTACAAACCCTTATCAGCTCGGAGTGATGACGGCCCATCAGAATTTGTAGTCCCCGGAAATGGAAACGATTATATAGATTTATGCTGTACATTACAGCTAAAGTTCTAAAGCAGGATGATAAAGCACTTACAGACGCTGATGTTGTAGCACCGGTAAACAATTGGATGTATTCGCTTTTCTCACAGGTGGAGGTTTACTTAAATCAGAAGATGGTGTCACAACCAAACAACACCTACGCCTACCGTTCATATATCGAAACGCTGCTAAATTATGGAAAGGAGGCCAAGAGTTCACATCTAGGATGTACCTTATGGCACAATGATACAGCTGGACAGATGAATACACTGGGAAACGGTTTCTCAAAACGTCAAGCACTTGCGGCTACCGGGAAACAGATAGAGATGATTGGTCACGTGCACTCGGATTTGTTTAATCAAGAAAAGTTTCTCATAAGTGGTGTTGAGTTAAAGGCTAAATTTGTACGATCATACCTTTAGCGGCACTCGCTTAAAATTACAAGACGCGAATTATAGACGCTAGTTTACTGGTGAGACGTATGCGAATCAATCCAACTATTCTAATTGCGCACGCTAAAGCTTTAGAAACAACAGCCGCAAAATACCCTGTTACAAGGACCGACGTAAAAGTGTTAACTATACCTGCAGGCATACAGCGAAACTCATTGGATAATGTTTTCCTGGATCAGTTATCTAAACGATGCATCGTAGGTTTTGTAGCAAATAAAGCCTTCAACGGTGACTACCCCTCAAATTCGTTCAATTTTCATCCCTACAATATTAACTACATGTCGTTATATATTGACGGACAACAAATTCCTTCGAAGGCCTAACAACCAAACCTTACAGCTAATAGTTTATATGTAAGAGCGTATCACACCTTATTCTCTGGTACGGGTATTCATTTTTTTAATAAAGGCAACGATATATCGAGAAGTGATTACCCCAACGGCTACTGTTTAATGGCATTTGACCTGACACCTGACTTGTCTGCAAACGCTAGCACCCACTGGAATTTAGTTACAAACGGCTCCCTTCGGCTGGAAGTCAGATTTGAAGAAGCGCTCACCGTAACCGTTAACTGTTTGGTGTATGCAGAATTCGATAACGTGATCGAGATCGATAAACATCGGAACGTCGTTGTGGATTTTAGCTGTTAAAAGTGGTAGCTCTAACCTGCAAGTTTTGCAGCGCAGCCGATAGAAGATGGACGCATTTACTAAAGGGGTGGTGTTAACCGAATTCATACCGAAAGAAATTGCCGTGGTTACAGATCACGGTCGTTTATCGTTGATGCCAATAAAACCACCTCGAGGCTAGTTTATTTCAGGATCCATGTCACGACAGATAAAATTTATGGAGGATAATTATTATGGGTTGAAATGGTGGTCGGGTCATGTACATTACAACAATTTCCGTGAGGAGTTGATGAGAGTGTTGCGCCCATTTAACAAAATTCACGTTAAGGGCGTTTAAAAACAACAGTTTTTAGCCAATAGTAAACCTGGTGGAGACTGGTTGCCCGTCGACTAAACAGTTGAAAAAGGAAGCAAAAGCTTATACCTGTTTAAACCATAACATTACTGGGCCTATGTGTGCACTGGAATACGCCTTAATACTGCAAGACTGGACGCATACCAATTCCAAAGATGTATGCGGTACAAGTGTTGAGATGCTTGAAATCGATCCCCAGCCACAAGAAGAATGTGTTTTGGCTTGTATGTGCTTCTAATCAACTACCGAAACACACACCTCGACCGTATGCAATTATCGTAAACACGGATCCTGCAAACAAACAAAGTCAGCATTGGACCGCTATCTACATTGACGAGAATGGTAGCGGAGAGTATTTTGATTCCTTTGGACGAGCACCGCATGGATATCATTTACGTTTCCTAGAGAAGAATTCCAGATGCTTCGTATACAATAAAACAATGCTACAAGACTACCATTCGGATGTGTGTGGACTTTATACCTTAATGTTTCTATATTTTAGGTTACATAATTTACCTATGTTTTGATTTTGTAAAAACTATTTTAGTACATGTTTAATTCTAAATGATGAGATAATTAAATTATTGTTTAACGCCTGTTACCCAACCATTCTATTCTGATAAATAAAAGAGATTTTTAGCTTTAATTTTTTAATTAAGATGTAATAACAAATAACATTGTTTTTTCTTTAATTCAGCATGTGTTTTTAAAATCGTGTTATAAAATTTATGATTTAGTGTTTTTAAAAGAAATTATGTTAACCATTTATATTGGTAATCAATTTTTAGACAATTAAATTTAACAGAGTTATATAATTACACGGTAATTAGCTAAAGTAAACATGAACAATTTCTTACTACATATTGTTGTGGAATTTAAAACATGTAACTTTCAAACCTTTAATATGGTTTTTATAAAACAATTTGTGTGTCCGTATGTACAATATGAATATTTTTCAAACCGAATTGTTATTAAGGAAGGTAAATACGAGTTGCAGTAAGGGTGATAAAGATAATGAGGTTGTTTGTATATTTACACTCTAATTATGGGAAATCAATAGGTAGTTTTACATCAACGTAGAAAGTTTTTTTAGATTGACAAACAACACAAAGCAGTGACTATTACTCGTGAAGCAGTGCCTCAAAACGTTCTTTAATACAGAGTTGGTAAGTGTGGTGTTAACCCTTTATTTATTTACAGATTTTTAATTACAGTTATAAAACACGTCTAAGCTTTGTTTCTTTAAAAAATTAAGGCGTACAACATTTTAACGGTCGGATGGATATTAAACATATTTCAATGCAGGTAAACTATGTTTTAATATTCGTTTTAGAAGACAATATTGCTGTTTTAATTAATTAACTTAATAAAAATTGTTTCATTAGACCGAATGTCAGTAATTTTTTTATAGCTCACTGAGGATTTTTAATTATGACATTTACAATAAAAATAAGTGTTCTATAATTAAAATTTACTGTCATTCAAATTCCACGCATCCTTAATACAACTGCTGTCTTACCTCCTTATTAGAAACGTTTTATCGTATAGGTAAAAGACATCCAATAGCATATGACCATTTAAACAATAGGATCGATAATTTTAATAATAATATCTTATTAATTATGAATTCCAACATTGTATGTGCAACCTCCAGGGCACTGTTCTTAATATACCAGAAGGACCTTAATTAGATGACCAAACCCTAAGACTTATCCCAAGACCAGCCCCTAGCCCAAGACCAGCCCCCTCACGTCGCAAGTACAGAAAGTCTCTAATTAGGTTGACCTCAAAAAGAAACCATAGGGAAAATACGCGTCCTATACGTGAGCTGTCATAAATAGTGAAAAACACGTCCTACACGTGAGCTGTCATAAAATAGGGTGAAAATACACGTCCTATACGTAAGCGAGTAAAAATAATTAGGGTTGAAAAAGGGTTGAAAAGAATCATTAAAAATAAGGATTGAAAATGCGGTCCTCCACGTAAGCGTATAAAAAAAGGTCTTAATTAGGGTTGAAAAGGGCTCGAAAAGAAAGCATTAAAATAGGGGTTGAAAATCGGTCGCCCACGTGGGCGGTCTTGTGACGTCAAAACCCAAGATGGCGCATGGTGTCCCCTTTTCCTACTTTCCTCGTACAGTTGTTCACTACTGCTTTAATAGAGGTCCACTTTTTATTTTTAAACAGTTCAAAATTTAGTTCTATAAATACAGAGACTTCTTTTGTTTTAGATTCTTTTCTTCTAATGTGTTCTTTAAACTGTTCTGCAATTATTCTTTTGTGTCAGCGTCCAACGTTCTCTGATTTTCTTTTTCAACACCACGTCCAATGATTTTCGTTTGTGACAATTTCTTTTTTTCGTTTCTATAGGATTCTTTTCACTAATAAGTTTAGAAAATATATTGTTATCGTTAGTTATAGTAAGATCAATGTCATAGCGTCAAGTTGTTTTCCTTTAAAATTTTCTGCGTCCATCACTAATAACAGCAGTTTTGATACCTTCGCTGTTTGATATATGTTGTCTGACATCCGGTACATATTGCAATGTTTAGCTGCCATGAATTTTGATAATTGTTCCATGTCATTATTTAAAAATTGCATAATGTATTTACACGCTTACGAAGAAGTGTCGAGATACTTCGCGTGGGTCACGCCACATTTAGTTACATATAGAATTTGTACCATCTATAAATTTTTTTTCGTGTGGAAAATATAGTCATTATTCTAAAAACGATCACGAACAGTTGATAAAAATTCAAAATGATTTCGCATAGTTGACAAGAGAATGAACTCTAGCGTTTATCTAATTACAAAACGGCTTAAGTAAAATTTTTCAGTCTCTGTTAAGCATGTTCAAATTTGTGTCTTGTTTCAAAAGTTCAAATCAACCGATTTGTATTCTTAATTTTAGCTGCGATTGCAGGACGGCGTCTATTGAGAAGTAAAATTTGAGTATACAGAAAATTTTAAGACATAATACGAAAATTTATTGTCAATTTTTAATTGGTTGAAGGTTTCTGTAGCGGTATAGTAATACTGTTCAGTTTTTAAATCTTCCGTTAATGAAGGATTTGTTTATTATCCATTCCATTCACTTAAATTTGTTGCTGCTTGAGATGAAATTCATCAACCCACTGAGATTTTTTAACGTTTTTAATGTGGTAAGGTTCTTTGTTGTTCGTCAATTGACCCGCTGAAGGGATTCCACATAATCTAAATCACAACACTTTTTAACAGCGTCCCAAAATTCATGGCCAATGTTGGTGATTTACCTTTCAGCTTCATTATTGTATGTAACTCATTTACACCACTAATTATCATTTTGAAATTAATTGGACTTAGTAGGTCAATCAGGTGTTATATTGCTATTCCTCTTTGTACAAACATCCAACTTCGCTAACCGTCTGACGTTTTATTAAACCAAGTTTGTTTGCTTCTGCATTTGATATATGAATACGCGTAACTGCAAATCAAGGTGTCCTTTTTGCAGTTAGTGAGACCTCATCAGCTCATGGAGGAAATAGTTCATTATTAAGTGTCTCATCATGCTTAAGTAGTTCCTAATAAAAGTTTGCCACCACTTGCTGTTTGTCTTCTATTTGACCATGTGGCATTGTTTCGCGAACATTTTTGTGTGGCGAAATAAATTCTTTTCTTATAAAATCCTAAACAATATTTACAACCCAAAAATCCGCCGCTGCCGTTGAACACGTTTGCATTAGGTTTACTCTTTTAACGGGACGCAGTGTAGCATTTGCGCGATTGCGAATAAAGTTCCCCCGTTTTCGCGTATTTTCGTATGCAATTCTTTTTTCCATACCATTTTTTATTGATAATATTCGTACCACATCGATTTCGGTGGAATGCCACGTACTTACATGTCTTGACAAATGACCTACATCTTTTTCACAAAACATGCAAAATTCTTTGCTATCTTTATAATTTTTACTCCGCACTTTTTCTACTTCACTCTATAATAAAATTGTAATAATCAGGTTTCATAAAATCCATGTTCATTGTTTACCTTGTTGATTCCTTTCCCATTTCGAGGTCACCATTTTGTATTTTGATTTTCTTGCAGTGCTCTTGTAAATGGGTTTCAGGTTTCTATACTACTATTGGTGTAGTCTTCGATTTATTTAAGTCATCTACTATCCTGAAATTGACAAGAGGTACAATTTATACACTTAAACCATTGTAACAAGAAAAAAACTGGTATTCAATGATAGAAAAAGTATACTATTCCGTTTAATTAAAAAAACAGCCTTTTCAATTGATCAAATTAAATGAAAAACTTGCAAGCCTTGACTTATATCTAGCAAGCTGATCTTTCTAGTAATAGCGCATCACATTTTTAAGAACAATATTTGACCACGAGAGCTGTTTGAAAGTATAATTATTATTGACGAACAGACTTTAATTTGATACTATTTGAAACGGCCTAATTGATATAAATTCAAACTCGTTACTACAAACTTTTTACGCCGACAGCAGTAAATAATCGTTTACGCACCCAGATAAACACATTTCAGCAGAATGTAAAGTATAAACAATAAAAAATGCTTTAAACGTATGTCTGCGTTAGAACTAGAACTTTGAAATAGTACGGATCAGCCATGAGTCATTTGAGGAAAAGTCAACTTCTCAACGGACTCAAACTGATGCAACAAGTGACTCATTAGAAGAAAACTGTTATTTCTATCTCCAAGTTTGGGATCCTATTTTATCGTTGAGTCTATGGTCTGAAGAAGATTTTTTATAATAATGTCTGATATTACTTTAATTTTTTCTGATCCCAATGGCTGAAATTGAACTTAACCAAATCATTCATCCTTCAATTTGTTGCTATTCAGATCAAATATTTATTATGGTCGTCGCGATACTAAAATTGGAATAAACGAAAATGAGTCGATAACAGTGATGAGCATGTAATCTACTTAAAATTACGCCATTATTTACACGCAGAAAATGGAATTGTCTACCATTTGTACGTAATTTATGTAGAATGTAAAATGTAGTTTTACTTTTAACATTTACTATCTAACATAATACAATATTATTATCTACAAGGAATGAGATCACAAGACATGTATGCACATGGTACATCTTATTAATGTGAAGTGGTTGATAAAAATTGTTTCTATCGCAAATCGCAAATTTTCAGTATTTTGAAAATAAAATCCATGCCTTACATATGAGGTAATAACAACTGTTCAAAAATGAATGTAGGTGTGAGAAATTCATGAACATTCCTTAGAAATTTTTGCTCTTCACAATTTGGGCTTCCTAAATAAAAATTGAGTTAGAGAATAGTAAAACAATATCACTTACCGCAAATATTACCTTCAACGTTTTTTGAAGCCAAAGACACCAATAACGCACCTCTTCGAGCCATATTTAACAGTAGTATACGGGCATTTGTCGCCGCCATCTTGGATTTTTACGCTACAAGCCCCGCCCACCTTTCACTTTTTTATATGCCCACGTGGGGAACGCGTTTTTTCACCCCTAAGGTTTTTTTTCGGAGGCCTTTTTCAACCCTTTGATGGAATTTTCATCCCTAATTACGGACTTTTTGACAGCAACTTTTTTGTTGGCCTTATTTTATGGTTTCTTTTCGGAGGCCTTTTTCAACCCTAATTTTTTACACACCCACGTGTGAGACCGTATTTTCAACCCCTGCTGGAATTTTCATCCCTAATTATTTTTAATCGCTCACGTAGGACGTGCTTTTCACCCTATTTTACTCGCTCACGTATAGGAAGCGTATTCTCTACCCTATGGTTCTTTTCGAGGGTTAACCCTAATTAGATCCTTTTGGCAGCAATTTTTGTACTTGCTCAGGTAAGGCAGATGTAGGTCTTTTCTAAGGGCTGGGGCTGGACCTTTTGGTCTTGGACTAGGGCTGGACCTGGAGCTGGTCTTGGGATTGGTCTTGACTTGGGGCTGGACCAGAGCTGGTCTTGGGGATTGGTCTTGGACCTGGACCTGGTCTTGGTCTTGGACTTGGAGTTGGTCTTAGGGTTATTTTTGGTGGTCATCTAATTAAGGTTCTTTTGATTGTATTAAGAGCAGTACCTCTGGAGGTTAGGCAAACCACCATACAATGTTGAAATTGCATAATTAATAAGATATTGTTATTAAAATTATCGATCCTATTGATTTAAAATGGTTATATACTATTGGATGATCTTTTACCTATACGAGAAAACGTTGTATTTCTAATAAGGAGGTTCTTGTAAGACAGCAGTTGTGTTAAGGCTTGATCTTGCGTGGGGGAATTTGAATGACAGTAAAATTTAATTATAGAACACTTATTTTTATTGTAAATGTCATAATTAAAAAATCCTCAGTGAGTTATAAAAAAATTACTGACATTCGAGTTATTCTCTAATGAAACAAATTTTTTTTATTAAGTTAATTACATAACAGTTATTACAGTATTGTCTTCTAAAACTAATATTAAAAACTGATTGTTTTACCTGCACTGATTTCTTTGAAATATGTTTAATATCCATCGTTAAAATGTTGTACGCCTTAATGTTTTTTAAAGAAACTTGTTACGTATAGCTTAGATGTGTTTTATAACTGTAATTAAAATCTGTATTTACCTTTCTCTTAAAATAATTAATAACAAATCGGTTTGAACAGAATGCTACAAAACGAACGCAAAATTGTTTATTGAAACGCTCTCATTAACAGCTATAAAAACCACATTAAGAGTTTGAATTTAACAATTACGTGTTTTAAACTCCCAACAATAGTTTACTTTTAGCTAATTACAGTGTAATTATATAACTCTTTAAATTTAATAATCTAAAAATTGATTACCAATATCGAAATGGTTAACATAATTTCTTTTAAAAACACTAAATCATAAATTTTTACGATTTTAAAAACACACATGCTGAATTAAAAGAAAGAAAAACAGTAGGTATCACATTTTAATTAAAAAGTATGGTACTAAAAAATCTCTTTATTTATCAGAATAGAATGGTTGGGTAACAGGCGTTAAACAATAATTTGATTATCGTCACTTACAATTAAACATGTACTAAAATAATTTTTACAAAATCAAATATAGGTAAATTATGTAATCTAAAATAAGAAACATTAAGGTATAAAGTCCCACATCCGAATGGTAGTCTTAGGTATTTTTTATTGTATACGAAGCATCTGGAATTCTTCTCTAGGAAACGTAAATGATATCCTTGCGGTGCTCGTCCAAAGGAATCAAAATACTTCCGTTACCATTCTTGTCAATGTAGATAGCGGTCCAATGCTGACCTGGTTTGTTTGCAGGATCCGTGTTTACGATAATTGCACACGGTCTAGGTGCGTGTCTCGGTAGTTGATTAGAAGCACTACAACGAAACACTTCTTCTTGTGGCTGGGGATCGATTTCAAGCATCTCAACACTTGTACCGCATACATCTTTGGAATTGGTATGCGTCCAGTCTTGCAGTAGTAAGGCGTTTTCCAGTGCACAAAAGGCTTAGTGATGTTATGGTTTAAACAGCTATAGCTTTTGCTTCCTTTTTCAACTGTTTAATCGACGGGCAACCAGTCTCCTCCAGGTTTACTATTGGTTTGTTAAGAAACCTTAAAACTGTTGTTTTCACGGCCCTTAACGTGAATTTTGTTAAATGGGCGCAACACTCTCATCAAGTCCTCACGGAAATTGTTGTAATGTACATGACCCGACCACCATTTCAACCCCTGATAATTATCCTACATAAATTTTATCTGTCGTGACATGGATCCTGATATAAAGTAACCTCGAGGTGGTTTTGTCACCATCAACGACCATGGTCTGTAACCACGGCAATTTCTTTCGGTATGAATTCGTTGTTAACACCACTAAACCCTTGTACGTCCAAGTATGCGTCCATCTTCTATCGGCTGCTACTGTACACTAAAGCCTGCAGGTTAGAGCTACCACTTTTAATAGCTAAAATTCACAACGACATTCCGATGTTTATCGATCTCGATCACGTTATCGAATTCTGCATACACCAAACAGTTAACGGTTACGGTGAGCGCTTCTTCAAACCCGACTTCCAGCCGAAGGGGGCCGTTTGTAACTAAATTCCAGTGCGTACTAGCGTTTGCAGACAAGTCGGGGTAATCACTTCTCGATATATCGTTGCCTTCATTCAAAAAATGAATACCCGTTCCAGAGAATAAGGTGTGGTACGCTCTTACATATAAACCATTAGCTGTAAAGTCTGGTTGTAAGGCCTTCGAAGGAATTTGTTGCCCGTCAATATATAACGACATGTAGTTAATATTGAAGTGATGAAAATTGAACGGGTTTGAGGGGTAATCACCGTTGAAGGCTTTATTGCTACAAAACCTACGATGGATCGTTTAGGTAACTGACCCAGGAAAACATTATCCAATGATTTTCGCTGTATGCCTGCAGGTATAGTTAAACTTTCGTCGGTCCTTGTAACGGGTATTCCCGGTAGCCGCAAGTGCTTGACGTTTTGAGAAACCATTATTTGCGTTTCCCAGTGTATTCATCTGTCCAGCTGTATCATTGTGCCCAAGGTACATCCTAGATGTGAACTCTTGCCCTCCTTTCCATAATTTAGCAGCGTTTCGATGTATGAACGGTAGGCGTAGGTGTTGTTTGGTTGTGACACCATCTTCTGATTTAATAAACCTCCACCAGTGAGAAAAGCGAATGCAGCCAATTGTTTACCGTGTACATCATCAGCGTCTGTGCTTCCATTTAGGGACTACAAATTCTATTGAGCGTCATCTCAGAGCTGATAAGGGTTTGTAAAATATCCATTCACCACTCTCGATACTTGTCTGGGTCATGGTAAAGCGAACAAATCCAATTCGGACTTGACGCATTCACACGATTGGGCATGTAGAAAAGCCATTATCTTAAAATATACGTCGTAAGCAGGCTTCTTCTTAGCAACAGCTCTTGAGACTGATTATTATCGGTCAGACGTACTCTTTATAACCGAACCTCCATCATTTTATCAATTTTCTCGTCGGCTTTACGCTTAAAGTTTCTACCTGCCTCGTGAAATCTTTCTTGAAACGAATCCTTAATAGGTCGATCCTCTATGACGTCACCAAGAATATTAGCACCCGTTCTAAGAGCTTCTTTACCAATAGCCTTTGCCAGACTTAAATAACGGTATTATACTTCTAATATACCACCTAACCAGCTCCTATTCCATGACCACGTTGATAGGGCGCACCTCTGTAAATAGAGCCGATACCGTTACCGGCCTGATTCATGTAATATTGCTGATAAGGCAAACCATTATTGTACTTTCTTAAAGTGTAGCTTCAGGCACGACGTTCCAAACTCAAATGGCATTGCTGCACCCGTATCTGTTTTATATTAATCTCGATTTTTCAAATTCCCGTGTCATTACCGGTATGTAGTGTGCAGGCAAAACCAATCTTTATGACCCCGTAAGCATAGTTTTCTAAAATATTTATTAACGCATAAGCGGAGATAAAACATCCCCACAATTTGCGGTTCAACGATGTCGCAATAAACAAACATCTGCGTTGGTAATCCTAACCATATACTAGCGGGGTGAGGGGGTATTGGTTCCATAGCTATGTTCTGATACGGTCGATAACCCAATTGTAAAGAGTTGTGAGAATCCGAATAGCGAGAGCTGAGTTTTAATTTCGTAGTGACGCGTTAGTTAGATTATGATATTCGATTGTTAGCAATTTACTTATTAGTACATGGTTATTTAGCTCGCTGATAATTTCTTCTATGCTGGCGTAATTTCCCGAAGGAATCGTATCACGTACCAGCCATCTTCAATATAAATGATCTTCTCGTTGTCGAGTTGAAAATATTCTGCGGCCTTTTTTAATATCGTTTCTAACACGTTCTCGCCAGGTGGCTCTGTTCTATAATAAATTAAATTATCTGTTGCACTTACAGCGGCAAAAGAACATGGGTACTGAATTTCCGATATACCTACAACATACGAACCCGTTAATCTTATTCGTTTTGGCAGTTGCATAATAAAACTTGACGTCATATTACCTGGAAAATACGTCATAGAGCTATTAATCAATAAGGTAAGATAAAACTCCATTTTTATATATCTCGCAACTGCGAAGCTAACACCCAGCTATTAAATTTGTCACTGTATCCACGCCACTTGACCAGGTATTATTTATATCGCCCCGGCCCTTCTCTGCTAGAATCTTATCGACTTTGAATGGAGTATCTTCATCAACCGTAACAACTTGCAATTCTTCTTCGTAAAAGGTACCCTCGATAGGATCGTTATTAAGATCGATTATTCGATAAACTGGTGGTCTTCTTTTTATCACCGCACTAATTGTAAAAACTTCCTCGCTCCAATTCGTTCCATATTCCTTCTCAAAGGTGTACTTAGTTCTGGCGATTCTGACATGCTCACCGACTTTATGTTTAGGATGGCGTACTAGACCTATCCCTTTCACGTACAGGTTATTCCACACTTCAAAAATGTTTTTATCGTTTACAGCCGGGGGGGCCATCTTTATACTTGAATGAGGGCTATTGTTGTAGGCAGTCACAAGTCTTTAGAGTACATCAATATATCTGTAGGAATTTTTGTGAGTGAAATAACTCCACATCTTTGTTTTCAATGTTTTATTAAATCTTTCAACTACAGATGCTTTTACATCAGGGTTATTTGTTACATAGAAATTGATATCTTGTTTCTTGAAAAGTTTTGTATACTGCCCGCCACAAACTCTTTGCCTTTATCCGTCTGAAGATTTGCCGGAGTATTGTCGCAATCCTTAAAAATATACGCGAATGCTTCAATTACAGATGAGGCTGTCTTCGTTTTAAGTGCTGTCGCCCATGCCCTCTTGCTAAATACATCAATTACCGTAAGTATGTTGTTGTATCCACTATTGTGTTTACTTAAAGTTCGTATATCACAAACATTCGCTTGCCACAACTCGTAAAGGCTACTCACAATATATTTATTTCGTGGAAACCTTTTCTGACTGGTTTATGTACCGTATAAGCTTCCTGTGCCTGTATCCAGTTTTTCACTTCACCATATCTACCCTTTACAGCATTAGTTAAAGGCGATATATCAGCGAACCCTGCAGGGTGAGAGGGATCATAGTATACAGCATCCATGTTATGGCCGCCACGAATCTCGATCTAGTGCAGCATCGTAATTCTCACTTATAGTTGTGAGGGTCCGTTCAACGCTGGGTTATACAGAAAAATCATACCTTTGCGTATTTCCGATAAACTCTCGTGGTATATTTATCTCTTTAATGCACGTCGCAAACTGACGCCAACTGCGTGGGTTTGTGGTTGTTCGTTTTCTTAACGTCTCGTGAACCAGATAGACAATGTTGGAATGTGGTATGATCTCGCCTTTATTGTGACAGTACCCTTTTATCCCAAAAATATCGCTGCTCGTATTCAGTATACGTAAAAAGCCGCGCCTTTTCTTTATATGAAGGCCGAAGCGTTGATACTATCTCGTCGTCTGTCAGACCTTTGCGTTGCGGTAAATCTCAATATCATCAGCAGCAGCGTCACCTCTGATTGTTATACTGGTGGGCTGACGTAACTGATTGGAAAAGTGTAGATACTTTGAAGAACTTGGTTGTACTGCTGCCATTTGTCATGGTCGGTCATTTTAGTTTTAAAACTTTATCCATATCGTTACCCAGCTGCGTTAAAATGTTGTTTGTGTAACATCTGGTGCCTGTAAGCGCTGTATAAAGTCCATTGGTAGAATGATCATGTGGTCCATGGTTATTGAAACAGATTACCCAGAATTCCGCCGAGTAATGGTCCTAACAGGCGTGGTAGAAATGCACCACCTTTCTGTACAAGAAACTGTTTCTTCTTTTTATAGATTCGCCTCTCTGTGCCAAGCGTCTTAAAGTGGGCTATGTTGAGAGAGTCGCTGCTTCTGATCAGCTATATATCTGGCAAATACCTTGAGGCCCAAATATGTTTGTTCTATAACGTAGCACATCGGTGTATTCTGTTTTAAATCGAACAATAAATATCCGTGCGGGCTTGAAGTAGCATCTTGGTACGGTGCTTCTAAAATTTTGGGTTATCCGGCGAAATCTGTCTTGCTAAATGCTGTATCTGAGCTCTGTCACGTGGTGTAAACAAAATTATGTAATTGCGTTGAGAGAAATATCCCGCTGTCCACGTCCTTGATGAAATATGTTCTGCGTTAAGAAAAACACACTTAGATTTCGATGACGACAGCCCTTTGTAAAAATATCAACCACAGAGCCGTTAGTTTCGCGCATTAGATCGTCAATTATTATTAAGACAGGTTTTTCCCCGTCAAACTGTTCCATATCAGGTAAACCCTTTTGAAATTCCACAGAGAGATCTGTAAAACCAGATAATTTTTTCAAAAGCTGTATCACAGGTCGTTTTGATATTTTTTAGAAAATCCACGATAATCGCCGAAAAGGGGTACTTAAACTGACCTTCCATCTTGAATCGCTAAACGATACTAACAGATACTCTACCAGCAACTTCGTTTAAATAGACTAAAGAAAAATCTTTTTCAATCAGAACACGTGCAATTGCCTAACCTCAAGGGGCTAAACTACCAGAAGGACCTTAATTAGATGACCAT
Source organism: Vesta saturnalis (assembly GCA_036346205.1). NCBI lineage: Eukaryota > Metazoa > Arthropoda > Insecta > Coleoptera > Lampyridae > Vesta > Vesta saturnalis. Next base: position 36,187 of record JARFJB010001018.1, on the reverse strand, counting down.
CAAAAATAACCCTAAGACCAACTCCAAATCCAAGACCAAGACCAGGTCCAGGTCCAAGACCAATCCCCCAAGACAAGCTCCATGTCCAGCCCCAAGACCAAACCCTCACGTGAGCAAGTACAGAAAGGCTCTAATTATTGTTGACCCTCGAAAAGAAGCCATAGGGTAGAAAATACGCGTCCTATACATGAGCGAGTAAAATAGGGGTGATAAAACAGGTCCTACACGTGGGTGTGTAAAAAAATAATTAGGGATACAAAAGGGTTGAAAATACGGTCTCACACGTAAGCGGGTAAAAATAATCAGGGATGAAAAAATACGTCCCCCACGTAAGCGAGTAAAAATAATTAGGGGTTGAAAAGGTCCTCCGAAAAGAAACTATAAAATAAGGTCAACAAAAAAGTTGCTGTCAAAAAGGCCGTAATTAGGGGTGAAAACTCCATCAAGGGGCTGAAAAAGGCCTCCGAGAAGAAACCATAAAAAATAACGGTAAAAAATACGGTCCCCCACTTGGGCGGTCTTGTGACGTCAAAATCCAAGATGGCGGCGACAAGTTCCCGTATACTACTTTTAACAATTGATAATTGAGGACGTCACAACATGAACCACGTCAAATTAAAAATGAAACCTGCACTCTGCAATCAACCTGAAATCTATTTATAACTTAGGTAGTGGTTCAGATGGTCATATAAGATATACATTTTGTGTCGACTATAGCGCCACCACCTCACACAATGGAAAATGTCGAAACTAAGGATTGGCGTTTCTATCAAAACTGAACTTTTTAATTTTGCCAGAGACTATTAGAGGCTGTAAGAAACCTTTTTACGTAATCCTGAGCCATATATATGACTCAGAATATATATATATATATATATATATATATATATATATATATATATATATATATATATATATATATAGTATAGTAAGCTATGCCGATCCTGATCCACTTTTGTCACTAGATTTGTCACCAGATCTAGGAAAAGTCACCAGAAAAGTTACTAGATTTCAAGGTCGGTAACATTGCCTATTTCAAGGGGTAGCTGAAGACTACAGGTGCGTAAGCCTCTTCAAGGTCATGCTTGCACGAGTCCTTCAAGGTCACTAGAAAAGTTACTAGATTGTTGATTGTCCTGAAGGTCATTGCCCTCGGTCTCAGGCAAGTCTATGCATGTTTCAAGGCCACGCCCTATTCTGAGAAATCAAGAATGGGACCAATTGTTTAAAGTCTATGCTTTCAAGGCCACATGAGAGAACAAAGACGATCTATTGTTTTGGTTGAGTCATAGCTTCTGAAGTTTTAGGAAATCAAGAACAAAGATGATGCATTATTCAAGCTGACGGTTCAAAGTCTATGCTTTTAACCACATGAAAGAACAAAGACGATTCATTGTTCAGTTAGAAATAGATTGTTATCTCAATTCTAGAAATCAATAACAAAGGCGATGCATTGTCGACGGTTCAGTCTATTATTACAAGGTCACATGAGAAATGAACAAAGACGATCCATTGTTCAGTTAGAAATAGATTGTTATCTCAATTCTAGGAAAGCAAGAACAAAGACGATGCATTGTCAACGCTTCAAAGTCTGTTTACAAGACCACATGAGAGACGATCCATTGTTTTGGGTTATCGTACAATCAGCTGTATCCTCAAAGTCATTGCCCTCGGTCTCAAGCGAGTCTATACATGTTTCAGGCCACGTCAAGTGGTTCCAAAACAGGTAGACGTTTCCTAAAACAGTCCGTTTCCTAAAACAGGTAGCCGTTGTAAAACAGGTAGCCGTTTCCTAAAACAGTCCGTTTCTAAAACAGGTACGTTTCCTAAAAACAGGTAGCCGTTTCTAAAACAGGGGTCCGTTTAAAACAGATAGCTGTTTCACAACCGTTTATGAGAGCAAAGACGATCTATTGTTCAGGTTGAAAATAGATTCACATCTCAATTCTGAGAAATCAAGAACAAAGGCCCATTGTTCAAAGTCTATGCTTACAATTTTCAAGGTCACATGAGAGAACAAAGACGATCTATTGTTATGGATGAGTCATAGCTTCTAAAATTCTGAGAAATCAAGAACAAAGACGATGCATTGTTCAAGCCGACGGTTCAAAGTCTATGCTTACAATTTTCAAGGTCACACTTGAGAAATGAACAAAGACGATCCATTGTTCCATTATTTAAAAATAGATTGTTATCTCAATTCTAGGAAATCAAGAACAAAGACGATGCATTGTCAACGCTTTAAAATCTATGCTTACAATTTTCAAGGTCAGATGAAGAACAAAGACATTCCATTGTTCAGGTCGAAAATAGATTGTTAAATACACTTCTATTCTGGAAATCAAGAATAAAGGCAATCCATTGTCAACGCTTCAAAGTCTATGCTTATAAAATTTCTGATAACAAAGACGATTCATTGTTTTGGTTGAGTCATAATTTGAAATTCTAGGAAATCAATAACAAAGGAGGTTATTCAAAGTCTATGCTTATAATTTTCAAGGTCACATTAGAAATGAACAAAGACGATACATTGTTCTGGCTGATTTATAAAAATAGATTGTTACCTAAAACATCTCTTTCAAGAACAAAGGCGATCCATTGTCAACGATTTACAGTTTATTAAGGTCACACCTTTGAGAAATGAACAAAAAATTTGCAGTTATTCTAGAAATAGATTGTTATCTCAATTCTGGAAATCAAGAACAAAGACGATGCGTCAACGCTTTAAAGTCTATTAACAAGGCCAATAGAGAACAAAGACGATTCATTGTTCAGGTCGAGTTATAAAATAGATTAATCTCAATTCTGGAAATCAAGAATAAAATTGTTTAAAGTCTATGACAATAACATAGAACAAGTATGATTCATTGTTTTAAGTGTTTAAAATCTGAAACAAAGACAATCATTGTTCACTGATTTCATCTAACAAGTAAAACGTTTTTATAAGACTTTATTAAAATATACAGATAAAAATTGATTTAAGTAAATACAATATTATCAAATTTTTGTAATACCTTTACTGGGCTTTATTTATTATTTGTTTTTTCGCATTCAATTTTAATCAACTGATTTTTCGTTTAATGTTCCAAAGATTATCATCTTTTAATAGGTCATCCTTCATTATATTGTATGAGCCATTTCAGCTTATTAGAACATTGTCCTAACTTATTCAAAAACAAACCCTGAGGTGTTGTCTATGCATTTTCAAGGTCATCAAAAATCACCCCTAAACCCAAAGTGGTCTAAACAGGTAGCCGTTTCCTAAAACAGGTAGCCGTTTTAAAAACAGGTAGCCGTTTCCTAAAACAGATAGCCGTTTCCTAAAACATGTTTAAAACAGATTGTTTTTTAAGTTTTCGAAGGTTATACAAGAATTCCATTTTCGGTTGAAATAGATTACATCTCAATTCTGAAATCAAGAACAAAGTGGGCCCATTGTTCCAAACGGTTCAAAGTCTATGCTAACAATTTTGTGATGAATGAAAAAGACGATCCATTGTTCAGTTATAATTTCTAAAAATAGATTGTTATCTAAATACATCTTAATTCTAAAATCAAGAACAAGACGATGCATTGTTCAACCAATTCAAAGTCTATGCTTTTTCAAGGTCACACCTTGATAACAAAAGCGATTCATTGTTTTGGCTGAGTCATAAATTCTAAAATTCCGGGAACAAGATGATGCATTGTTCAGACTGATTAGGTCATCTAACAAGTAAAATATTTTTATAAGATTTTATTAACCACAATATACAGATAAAAATCGATTTAAGTAAATATAATATTATGGCAAAATTTTAATACCTTTTGGATCATATCTATTTATTATTTGTTTTCAATTCAATTTCCCAACATTCCAATTTTAATGCATCTTATCATTTTCCTAATATTTGTTATTAAACTTTAATTCATTAAGATATTTTAAATTATTAAAATAAACAAGCCCTGAGATGCATGCTTTGGTAACAATGTTATAAACGCCCTGGTGGTCTAAACAGGTAGACGTTTCCCAAAACAGGGGGTCCGTTTTCCAAACCGATGGCTGTTTCTCCCTAACCGTTTATACGAGAAAAAAGCGATTCCTTGTTCTGATGTTAAATTCCCCCTTCAATTCCAGGAAATCAGAACAAGGGGTCCATTGTTCCCGACGCTTCAAAGTCTATTCTTACAATTTTCAAGGTCACCCTTTGAGAAAGAACAAAGACGATCCATTGTTCCATTAAATTTCAAAAAGATTAATCTCAATTCTAAATCAACTTTCAAGAACAAAGGCAATCCATTGTCAACGCTTTAAAGTCTATAATTTGCGGGTCACCCTCTGATAACAAAGGCGATTCAGTTTTCTGAGTCAATTCTGAAATTCGAGAACAAAGACGATGCATTGTTCAGACTGATTAGGTCATCTAACAAGTAAAATATTTTTTTATAAAACTTATAATTTATTAACCTTATTCATATATATATATATATATATATATATATATATATAAATAAAGATCGATTTAAGTAAATATACATATTATGGTAAATTTGATGTAACATTTTTAAACCTTTGCTGGATCATATCTATTTTATTTATTATTTGTTTTCAATTCAATTTCCTTCAACTGATTCTCGTTTAATGTGGTAAGACATCATCATCTTTCCTAATAGGTATTTTCATCGCTTCATTATAATGTTTACTAAATACATTCAGCTTTCCTTAAAATTCATATCAGGATCTGTGATCCTTTTTTTGAGACATTGTCCGTGACTCATTACAAACCTACATCTCTTAAACTTATGCAAAAACACAAATTAAAATCTTTTAATTATACAGTTACGTAAATTTCAAAGTTAATTCCAAATCTATTTTCAAGGTGATCCAACTTTACCCGACTATCAAATAGATTGTCAATGGTTCTACCAATTTTCCAGGTCCTAAAATCAACCTACAGGGTATCGATATTCACCAATTGTATGCTCATAAAGTCACGTATATAAGATCCATTCTCTTTCAAGACCATTGCGTACACATTGCATGCGTATAGTGATCCAAGTAATTTATTAAGAAAAAGTGCATAAATTAATTTTATATCAAAATTGTGGTTGGATCAGATCCATGGGATAAAATGAATTTTTCAATGGGATTTTTCAGGGTAAAACTGGTTGAGACCATTGGAGAATTTTCAAGGTTAGATTTAGTAACATTCTAATCAAGGTTATTCTTGGAAATCAATAAGTTGGGTAATTCAATGTGATGAAGATTTTCAAGGTAAAACAATTCTTAAATTTACTCTAGAGCCATCTGTCAATTCCTAGAAATCAGTATCATACAACCAAACAGATTGTAAAAAGATTCATCTAAATGGAGTCAAGGTCTTTAATCAATGACTTTTGTATAGTAGAAGTTATTACATTTGTTAATCAAAAATAGGTCAAAGGTTAAATTGGTCTTATATTAATAAATGCTCTTCAAGTCAAATAGAAATTAAGTCATAGCAATAGATGAAAATTGGTTAATTTTAAACAGTAATTGGTAAAATTGATTCAATATGTGGATGGCTAGCTGCTGAATCATGGACCAAATAGATGCACACACAAGGTGGAACGTTTACTCCAACAATTGACCATTGGCATTTGATGCTAATCATGAGGCAGTATATGGTTTTAGGACGCTTTTATTCAAGAGGACTGTCATGAAAATGAAAAATTTGTATATGAAACGTATTTTTAAAGGGTCGATATTGTTTACTTTCTTAATACAAAAGTTAAGTGGGCACAACTAAGAGTTCACTCTAGATTTGAAGGTAAGATATACCAGTGAAAAAAGAAAATATGAAGGATAGTAGTCAGTTTTAATTATATTTTCTCGATTAGAAAAAGATGTTAAAAAAATAAAACCTTTTATTGTTGTTGTGTTCTTTTGCATGTAAAGGATGTATTCCAATCTATGCAGTCGGAAAAACAACAAATAGCGGTCCCCAATATTGTAAACATAATTTAACTAGAATACTTCATATATATCCTCGGAATAGGAAAAAATGAGTGTGGTCTCAAAAATTTTCAAGACCATATCTCCAAGGCCGATCTTACCCGACATCGTCCGATCGAAATGTTCGAAACCTGCAGGACCAATTCTAAACGAGTCATGGAAACAAGAAGAATGATAGTAATATCATGGTTATTGACTAAATTGTAAAAAAAG
>JARFJB010001018.1:0-25000 GCA_036346205.1 Vesta saturnalis | reverse complement strand
TGCATAAATATCATTTAATGATTAAAAACAATAACGATCTGCATTAAAACCAGTAAATTTTTTTTATTTAGGATCATTTTACCGTCATTGATCTTTTTAAATCTTCTTTTATATTTGTTATAGGCCAATTTCACCTCTTTAAGACCCAACTACGGCATTCCATTTCCTTATGGAGATTTCGGTAAATGGATATCGGATAAAATTTACGTTTATCAAAACCCGATATGCATAACCAATAAGGAACCATTATTTATAGAAGAATACCGAAAACTAATTTACGTCTAAAAGAACAACATATTCACAATTAAAGTCTTTATTTTTTAATGATACAGTTACTTAAACCTAATACAATTGTGAGATACATAACAACACACAGCAGCGTTTTAAATTTTCTTCTTCTTTGAAATATGTATTTAAATCATCCTTAAAATTTCATTTATACTACACTATTTTACATATTTTAATAGCAGCTTCATCATTTTGTTTTACTTATAATACTCCAAATCGAGTTTTATTTCTTTTACTTGCTTTAATTAACCTTTTCTTTCGCTCCTACATTATTTTTTCTGTACTTTCTATTACATACTACTACTTTCATCATTGCTGCTAATCAAGAGATACAACACACACACAATAAATTTTAAATAACAATGGGTTTGCAACACTACTTCTTATTATTTTTTAAATAATCATCCTTCTTCTCAAAGGCGGTGCAGAATTCATTATTTTTCTCATCAAATTGCATAGATGATAAGCCTATTGGGCTTTCCCAAAAAAAGGGATTTATGAAACCATATCAGTACTAAAAGTAGGTGATTATTTTTCTATAATATAAAATACTTTCAGATTGTATTGAACCTTCCCTTGGGATTTCTAATCATGACCAGATGTTTATTTGACCTAGTTCAGTTTAGCCTGTGTTGAGAAAACCATTTTTTAAACATCTGTATTTGGAAAACCCTGGATGACTATTGTAAAGGATTACAATTTAGTCAATAACCATGAATTAACCTATCATTCTTCTTGTTTCCATGACTCGTTTAGAATTGGTCCTGCAGGTTTCGACTACATTTCGATCGGACGATGTCGGGTAAATCCCTTAGGACAATGGTCTTGAAAATTTCTTGGAGACCCACTCATTTTTTCCTATTAGTCAACTTAAAGAAATTGGACCATATCCAAATTACAACTCGTCAATCTTACAAATAAGAAAGATCATGGATCAATATTGGATTTAGTTTATAATATATAGTTATAGGAATTGTTTGTAACTTTCAGATGAATTAAAACCACATAAAAAATTATAATTGTATTTTATTTTTATTTTTTTTTAAATATTACATCATTTATAGTAAACCTAAAGTATTTCTATAATTTTAAACTACTGGATTGCCACATTCCAGAATCTGGTCCCATGTCCATCTCAAGCAGGAATTTGTTTCACCTTTCTAAATGTTATCCAAAATCCAATTTGTGGTGCTCCTCATTTTCCCATGGGAAACTTATATGTAATGTTTTGTTCTAATAATACTTTAATTAAAATAGCGAGGTACTTGAATTAGCATATGCTGCTGTTCGATACATTCACTTATAGAAAGTGTCTTTATAAACAATATATTGTACGCTAACATTTGTAACACACAATGAATCACCCATAATAACTTTATATGTACATTTTAAGGTAAATTCATGTCATCTAAAATCCTATCTATATCATTAAAATTAACGAACCTTTATCACACAATTTCGTAAAACTTTTAAAGTATTGTCTAAGCTAATTTTTTCTATCAAATAATGTTTAATAAACTTCATTTGCACACTTTGAGTTTAACCGGTAAAACACTCATCCGGAATATGTTGCAATATATTCAATATAAATGTATAGTTTTCAGGAGAGGGAACGCCTACTTTCTGTAGATTTGATCCACTGCAGTTCTTCCTGCTCATTGTTTACTGAAAGTTGTACCCCCAGGGTCTAGTATCAGTGAAATCAAAATTTACTAAGCGTTTATCGTCATAAGGATTGAGTATGACTTTATTTTGTTTAATGGTAAAACATCATGTTTCTTTGATCTTATGAGGTGTTGATAGCGCCTTATTACGCCACCATCAAACAAACCTTTTATAATCATTAATGTGATCTGCCTCCGCTTGCGTAGAACCCTTTGATTTTTTTACAACCTTTTCATCAACCGCGTAAGCATACATTTTCCGAAGTCCTACAAATTCAACCATAATTTGCCATGATTTTCATCTTTCATTAAGCCGGGGACCTTTTTATTTACTAATGGGAGTCCAAAGATGTTGTCGGGACTATAATCAGATGTATCGAATTTATCAATGTCCTCTTTAATACATTCATAGATATCGGGAACCGAAAAGGCGTATATGAGACTATCCGTATCCGTGTACAAGAGCTTAGACTATTATGGAACTTGGGGGTGTAACCGTAATGAAAATTATATAAAAAGTTTTGAAACTTCTAAAACACTGAATCCTGCATATATAGGTTTATTGAAATATACTTCAAGCTTATTCATTTGAATGATAAGCATATCATTGTCAAATATTGTACAACTATGAAAATTTGGTTTTGATATGTAAAACACCATAGCGACCCTCCCATTTCGTTACTAACCGTATGTTTATGTTTACGTACATTTTCCATCAGCTTCCCGAAAACACTATTAATCATTAATTTATAGAAATTTTTATCGAATTCATTTTGAGATTGCTGACGCATGGCTGTATTTAAATCTATATTTTTTTTAACCACGGGGACTGTTTAAAACGTAAATATTATTTTCCCTTTTCCATATTTTAAATATACTTTTAAATTTCTGTAATGAATTACTAATTACGTTTTGGATACAAGGTAAGCAGTAATTTTTCATTTTGGAATCAGGCATGGGTGGAACCATATGTTCGGGTGCCAGCGGTAGATCCACTCTCATTAATTCTATAGGATAGTCTAAATCACACTCGACTTATAACCAATTTCCGAATCATCAGGATGGTTTATTAAATCTAAAGTTTCAAAATTAGCTTCATCAACAAAGAAAAATCCCAAATGGTAGAAATTCTGACATGGCGGCTCCATATAAATTATTCACGTCGTAGTACATTAAATACACACTTTCAGAAGGGGATCAAATTTTTCCCCATGTACTTATTGTTAGCTTTAGCATACCGATTTGAACATTGAGCCACACCACCCTAATTCCTCTTTCAATAAACATTAGCATATCAATTCGTAAATAATTCTAACTTTACTTGTGTAATTTTAAGCATAGCATCGAATGCTAAACCGGGGGCTTTAATAATGCAGAGGATCAAGCCAAGTACTTATACAAGTTTGCCGAAAGTTTTCGAAAATATCTGCTAAAAGTAGAACGTCTGTTTTAAATACAAATCTGAGTACTCCCTAACGATTTAATACTAAATTTGTTCCAAACGTTAACCGCATGCGCAAAACTCTCATCACTGATTCCCTCATTATTAAGATGACTGAAAAATGCTTCTTTGGGCGGGAGCGTGGTCTCGTTTAATTTATCCCACGTATCAATATACTCATAGGAAACACACCTTTGCGAACTACTAGAGAAAATTCCTCCTCATTGTTGCAACTAGCGCGGGAAATAATTTTTTACTATCCTCCAAATAGTCTGACAACTTTTCAATACTACTGCTCATAAATCTGAAAGAGTCAATAAATCTAAACTTAATTTTGGTGCTTTCCATTACCTTCGTGAAAGAGATATATCTTTCTTTGTTTATGGGAGAGTGAAATCAAACCGGGAACACTAGCCAATTCTCTAATGATGAAATGAGAATCATAACCTGATAAATTATGGAACACAACTGGCAGAATGTGGGAGTCTGTATAGTTTAGGTTAACATACCTGGTGCGCTGCCCAAATGCTCCCCGTAAAATGGTTATGGTCTCTAACTTTTATATCAGAATTAGTAAATGGTTTCCGACAAATGTGACAAATCGTGGTGCTTTCAAATTGCTCAACCTGATTGAGACTTAAAGTACTCATTGGAATAATTTGATTGATTATTTCGGTAGCCCAATGGCAATACTTTGAAGCTCGTTAACAAACCATTGAATGCAATCCTTTCTCTATAAAGCCTAAATCGAGATAAAGAATCATCATATGAACACTTCAAATAGTAAGCAATACTGAAAGGTGTGTGTTTGGAGTGAAATAGAGTATTACCTTCGAAACCATTTGCACACTTCTCTAAAATACTTTCTAAATCGGCATAAATGACAAATGGCACCTTTTCCTGGAATGCAAAATTTTGAACTGTAAATTCATTTCCGCTTCGGTAGGCAGCCTAGTAGAGCATTGATTAAGTTGACCAATATGTTAAATGTTTTCTAAAGCTACATCAGAAAAAATTCAAACATCGGTTACAAATTACGTTCTTATGACCATGTTTTGATATCTGTTTTGAAAATAAAGCTGACAATTTTTAATCCATGTGAAATGGTATACAGTATCATCCGCCTGATCAGAAAGTATTAAAAGATTTATGGGTTCTTTATCGCTTTGCTGATTACTCAATACAAATGGTGCAACTTTTTACCATTTATACAGTACAAATTAATTGCGAGGTTGTTTAGTTTCTCAAATTTTTTACATCATCCAGCTGAATGGGGAAGTGAATTGAATCAAAATTCAAAACCTTCTAGAAAATGAGGATAACTTTGAACCCTTTCCGTATGATATTGGCGGGATATAATGCCGAAACAACGGCCCACAGGAAACAAAACTCATCGTTATTTTTAACATTAACAACAGCATGCTTTACTTTGAAGGTGAACTTTAACATAAGTTGAACAACCGCCTCTAAATGGGACATAGCTATTAATATTTACTTTTGTAAGACTTCATGTACTGCCCAACCGGAATCCCTTTCGAAAACTCCTCTAATTTTATCCGTAACTTATCATACACGTTTTCATTGTACTAAACACGTATATTGGTTGAAATATCAATAACGCAATTTTTTGTGGCAAAAGTCTTCAACTCAATACTATGATTTTGGGGTTGCATGAAATTACAGCCTAAGACCACATTTACCTTTAGCATAGATTGCCTTAACATTAATTTCACCTTACGTGCAAAACTATTATATGTGTTTAGTAAAAATATCAAAGGGTCCTTAATGTTTGACATATTGATTATAATTCCTGTAAGCAGCCTACCATTGAAACATGAGTCTAGGGGGTACCAACGTAATTTATCCATACCTTTTTTATTGACAATTCCACTACCAACTTTCTCTGAAGCGTTCTTTAACCGTCTCAATCTAACCAGATAGCACTTGAGCAATGCTAAATTGCTCTCAAGCTTAAGCAAGCTTTCATTGGTCTCATAATAAATTTTATGTTTAATTATATCTTGCAATAGCTTGATATTGGTGTTAACTATACGGATGTGCCTGGCAAATTCCTTTTGTTTTCAATAAAGGGAACAATGCGCTTTGTTAAATTAACCATCTCACTACTACTTGGCATACTCATAGCTAGCAATATGAAGCACACACGTAACAATGAACTTTTAACAAATTGCTCTTCACAACGGTTCTAGTCACGATTGTAAAATATGATGCCACAGATTGGAATAGTTACTCTTTACGTTTAACAAATTGCTCTTCCGGTTTACAATAAAACTTTTCACGATTGTAAAAATATGATGCACACACTGGTGATTAAGTAATAATAGTTGCTTTTTACTTTAGGTAATTTGTTGTTGTGACGATTGTAATGTATGGACTGACGTGGACTGTTCTTTATCTACTTATATAGAGATAAGATCGGGTAAGGTCGGATAAGTTCGGATCACCTTTTCATAAGCTACGACTCAACAATGAATCGTCTTTGTTCCTTTTACCTTCAAAATTGTAAGCATAGACTTTGAACCGTTGAACAATGCATCGTATTTATTCGTGATTTCTCAGAATTTCATAACCACTCAGAAAACAATGACTCGTCTTTGTTCTTTTACCTTGAAAATTGTAAGCATAGACTTTGAACCATTGAACAATGCATCGTCTTTGTTCTTGATTTCCTAGAATTGAGATAACAATTTATTTTATAACTCGATCAGAAGAATGAATCGCTTTTTCTTTTACCTTGAAAATTGTAAGCATAGACTTTGAAGCGTTGACAATGGATCGCCTTTATTCTTGATTTCCTAGAATTGAGATAACAATTTATTTTTAAAATAAAACAATGGATCGTCTTTGTTCTTTCTCAGAGGTGTGACCTTGTATAAACTTTAAATCGTTGACAATGGATCGCCTTTGTTTTTGAAAACTGATTTCTCAGAATCAAGTGTATTTAGATAGCAATCTATTTTTATAAATCAACCAGAACAATGAATCGTCTTTGTTCATTTCTCATTAACCTTTGAAAATTATAAGCATAGACTTTGAACCTTGACTATGCATCGTCTTTGTTATTGATTTCTTAAATTGAGATAACAATCTATTTTTTTAAAAGGGAACAATGAATCGTCTTTGATCTTTTGCCTTGAAAATTATAAGCATAGACTTTGAACAATGGACTCCCTTCTTGATTTCCTGGAATTGAGATGTGGAATCTATTTTCGACCTGAACAATAGATCGTTTTTTTCGGGGGAAACGGTTGCGAAACAGCTATCTGTTTTGGGAAACGGACCCCTGTTTTTAGGGGCTACCTGTTTTAGGAAACGGCTACCTGTTTTAGGAAACGGACCCCCTGTTTTGGAAACGTCTACCTGTTTAGACCACTTGAGGGGGTGGCTTTGAAACATGCATAGACCTTGAGACTGAGGGGTAATGACTTTGAGGATGCAGCTGATGTGTACGATAACCTACAAAACAATGGATCGTCTTTGTTCTCTCATGTGGCCTTGTAAACATAGACTTTGAAGCGTTGACAATGCATCGTCTTTGTTCTTGCTTTCCTTGAATTGAGATAATAATCTATTTCTAACTAAACAATGGATCGTCTTTGTTTATTTCTCATGTGACCTTGTAAGAATAGACTTTGAACCGTCGACAATGCATCGCCTTTGTTATTGATTTCCTAGAATTGAGATAACAATCTATTTTAGAATAACGGAACAATAGATACCTTGAAATAGGCAATGTTACCGACCTTGAAATCTAGTAACTTTTCTGGTGACTTTTTCCTAGATCTGGTGACAAATCTAGTGACAAAAGTGGATCAGGATCGCATAGCTATACTACTATATATATATATATATATATATATATATATATATATATATATATATATATATATATATATATATACACGGTTAGTCACGCTCAACAGGACGGAACCTAGCTAAAACGATAAATAATATCAAAAAATCGTTTGACACAAGAGTGTAGGTCTATTTGGTCTACAAATTAAAATTAGTGTGGAATATACAGGGTTACTCAAAAAAGTTACATATCAAAGTTATGTTTTTTAAATGGATCACCCTGTATTTTATTATTGAATCCTACTTTAAAAATAATATGTATTTATTCAAGTAACCCTATATCTAAGTTTGATAGTTTCGAGTTATTCAATTGTTTCTAAAAATGTAGAGTAATTGAAAAAATTAATTACAACTTAACAGAAATTTTTAATTAATTTGCTTTTAGATTTCGATTCTACACTTCTTGGACTGTCTATCAGAATAATTACAATAGTAAAATAATATGCAGGGTGTTCCTAACTTCAACTTTGATTTTCTCCAAGTATTTGGTGCTATTACTTTGTTATTTTAAATGGAACACGCTGTATTTTATTCCTTCCTGAGAACGGAAGTTTAATACTCTTTTAAACTGATATAGGGTTCCCTATCCCAATTTTCAGTATTTTCCGAGATATGTGTATGGAATACTACTCCAAATAGTTGTTTGAAAATTTGTCTACAAGGGTTATTTAAAAAATCTAGTTTAACTAAAATATTTTCAGTTCTATGCAACTTCCGGCTATACCGGAAGTAAACCGTAACTCTGCTATTTTAAATGGAATGTACCCATTTTTATTATATTCTTAAAATCTACGTTAAAATTAAATGTTAGTTTGTAAAAAGCATTCTATGTCCAAAATACTCTGTTTTTGAGCTATTTTATTTTTTTTTAATTTTTGACAGGTGCACCTGTACACAAAAAATGTAATTTCTCAAGGTATAAGCGAGCTAGGCCAACTATTTTTTAATGCTTGCACATAGAACTCACAGCTTACATAATCTGACAGAAATAAATTTAAAAACTATACAGGGTGCTCGAAAACTGGTGTCAAATTTTGTAATTCCAAAATGTAAATTTTTTTAAATAGCAACCCTATATTTTTACTGCATTAATGGATTTTACACTAAAAATAATAAGACCTTAAATATTTTTGATAATGAAACTAAAAATTAGTTTTGGTTGGCTTTACTTGAAAGGAATTAATAATAAACAAGTGCTATCTACTTAACTAAGACTTAGGTAGTACACATAAAACAAAGTGTGTACCTCGTACTCAAAATAAAGCAGAATTTAAAAAAGATAAAAAAGTTGTTTTCTCCAGTGGCGTCAAAATTAGTGGAATAAAAGTTTCCACTAACCCCGAAACGTGCCACTGATTAAATTTTTCAAAAGTTAGTTTATGTCAAAATATTGCTTCTTTCCTAAAGAGCATATTGATCATTAAATTTGAAAAAAATATCTGAAGGCGTTTTTGATTTATGACAAATTTTTTATTTTGATTTCAAAATTTATCAATTAACGAAAGCTGCCGGTCAACATAGCATATATATATATATATATATATATATATATATATATATATATATATATATATATATATATATATATATAGAATTTGATATTTCTGATGAGAACTGTGTTTTTGTTGGCGACGTGCCGAGAAATATCATACTAGCCATTTTCAAGTCTTCCACTTCTTGATCGAGTAATTCGAACAAAACTTGCATTATTTGCTTCTGGTTGAAGTTTATATACTTTGCTGCCCTCTGTTTTTGTCTCACTTTGACTTTTTCCGGAGTTAGTGTTAACTTTCTCTTTTTAGTAGTTATTGCATTATCATTTTCTTTGTGTTGTTTTAAAAGTTGTGGATACCCTCAGTCCATCGTCCCTTGTGCTTAATTGTTAGGCCGTTCTCAATTTCTATAGCTTCTCGTTTTATCCTTTTTGTGGTATGTTCGATAATTGCAATAATTTTGGTGTGTTTAAAATCAATGTTGTGTGCTGTACTTATTACATGTTGAGCCAAAGAATATGTTGGTTATTCTTTCTTTGCTGCGTTTTGGTGTACTTCTCTTCTGAAGCTCTCTCGCCCGTGGGTTTGCCCGATATATGAACCCTCGCAATTTAGGTATGGTATTCCATATACCCCTTGTAATTCTAGTTCAAGTTTAGTTTTAGGCTTCGGTAGGATATTACTGATTTTCTGGTAGGTATTGTGTGTAGATTCGTTATTATTTTTGATTGACTTGACGTCAACAGTAAAATAACTTTCAATGAAACTAAGGTTATAATAAAGAGAATATAATTTATGAAATGGGGTCGATTTAGCCAATGGAACTGCATACTTTCCTTAGTAACGTGTCTATTACAGCGATAGTAATTTATTGTGGTCCGTCGCTAACAGAATTAATTTGCCAGGATTGATAACTGTATGTCGGTTAAGAAACGAATGAAATAAATAAACTGTTTCATTCATTATATTCTGTAGTTAAACACAACTCGTGACTTGATTAATAATTGATGATATGGCTCGTGAAACCGTAGCATGGTTTCATTCGGAAATATCGTCTACAATAATCAAACGACTCTCTGTATTGTTACTGATAATATAAGGACATACGTCTACAAAGCCATACAGGACTGAAAGGCGTCCTGGATCACCTGTTATTATGGATTTAAATATAAGGCGACCATTCTTCCCGTATTATACGAGACAATCCCATTTTTAACACATAATTTCGTGTAATTATTTAAAAAATTGTGTAACTGTTTCGTATTTATAGAAAAGTCCCATTTTGAAAGTCTATGGCTATTTCTACATTTATACTGGTCGAGTTGAGCAATTAAAATGAATTTTGTAAGTTTGCTAATATTGAACACCAATAACTGTTAGGGTGCAGTAAAATCAGATGATTAGCGTTGCTGCCTTCGATAAAAAGAATATTAAAATTGTTCAAACCGTTACAGATTATTTTCTCTTTCAGGAAAAATGTAATTGGTTCTTAACAGTTTTACAAACAATTTTGGCTACGGTTTCTTCAAATTTCATAAATGTGTGATGCAAGTGTTATCTGAAAAATCTTCAATAGCAGAAGTATATATGGCTCTATGAAATTTAAAGCAACAATTAATAGAACGGAAAAATGAAATCTTTTTGCCAAATGGTACTATGCTTTGGTAAGTGAAGGGGAAGACATTACCGTAACTCAACTTCAGACGTCAGTGACCATGCTTTATACTATACTTGTATAGCCAATTTGGATAAATGGACGCAACCATTTGAAGCTGCGCAAGTGTTTCGTTGGGTATTGCTAAAAAAACCCTATGTGGTCAGATGTTCCAAACTAATTAAAAGTTTTTCAGAAACAACACATATAGATGATTCGGAACTTTTGTATGAAATTTTATGCATTGAAAAATGTACGATAAATGAAATAGTGGAAAGAAGTGTCCGTTTCCATTGACAAACAATGAATTGAGCTGTTTAGCCACTTTAAGAGCGAAGATACGTCACACAACGTATTAAAAATTGTGAAAATGTGCTTGTGTTTACCAGAATTCAATGCCGCAATGGAAATGGTTTTTTCTGATATTAATAAAATTTGGACCAGTGAATGACTAGCCTGTTCTCTTACTATCCAAATCCGACCCTTACCCCCCTTCACACCAAAGTGTTGCCAAAAGCAAGGTTTAATACGGTTTTCTTGAAGGAGTGTATATAAAGATTGCAGAGGGAGAGACGTACTTATTATTGACGCAGGTTATGCTCCGGATAAATAGCTACTGCTCATCCCAGTTACAAAACCCTTCCATAGCTACGAAACCAAACAATAGTCAAACTTAACCATTGCTACGGTCTTCTTGGAAATAACACCCCGAGGAGAGTACATAAGTGTTACATTGACGGATAAATAATTATTTCTCATAGCAATTCTTATCCCTTAGCAATCTCCAAGTTCTATTACCAGTTCCGGAAGTCACGGCCCCGAGAAGGGTACTAGATTAACGTAAGACCATATTATCAACCACCTATCTCTTCCTGATTCATCTCACTACCTCTTATTATTACAACTACATTCCACCTCCATTAACCCATACATCCATCATCGACACCACCACTTGAAACTCCCTTATATCGCTTAACACACCATCACATTTAAATCTCCGTACCAGTACACATCCTGTTCACATAAACCAAATAAACATTAAACCCACCTGAACCATTACGAACTACCATTCCTTAAGTAAAGAATTGCATATTCAGCATACATAACTAATGCAAACCCCTCTGTAATCATATTTCAGTCCATTACAACTCCATTAATTAATTACTTAGAATCCACCCGATTTATAGCACACCAAGTACAAATTAATGTAAAAGGACAAATTTCGTTCACTTGTAATATTTTTCATGTATGCAATTTTTATAATTTTAGCTTGTAAAGCCGACCGAATAGAGGGAGTTCCGAATATTGCAAGACCACGACCGATCTTTCCAGATGCGTCTCATCCATAAAGGGGAAATCGCCCATTCCAGAATATAACTTTAATTTTGTTTTATTAACCATAAAGCCCGTTTTAGTTTCGTTAAGTATCTTTGTTTTATTTATTGCATTATATTATGGTTAGCATCGTTTTGTTTTGTTAATATTCTTCAAAATAAATTATTACACGCTAATCCATTTTCATTCAGCAAACCAGCTCACACCAAAGTATGCAGGTTGCGAATTCCCCTGAGAGTCCAACAATGGGGGAGAGAAATTGACGGATTGACGTAAGTTCAGTCCCATGTTCCTTAATTATTTTTCCAACGATGTAAGTTCAGTCTGGTGTCATTCACAGGTCCTGTGTAAATTCAGTCCCAAATACCTGTCGCTAATGAGGGTGTAATTACCTGAAATAAGTGTAGAAAGGATAATCTAATTCAAAGAAAAGTTTACAGTATAGGTCCAAATCAGAGAACGGAAATTTGTTAAAGTTGCTTTTTGGGCTTCCCTTTTTAAATCCTGTAGATGTATAGAATGTATTCGTTGATAAGATAATGGCAGAACTCTCTCGAGACCAGAGAATCGCTGATTTTTTTGATTTTGTTTTAGAAACATATATAGCGCAATTAAAATTATTATTAATTTTATTAAATACATAAATAAAAAGTTTACCTCGAGTAGGATTTGATCCTACGACCTGCACTTTGCTAGAGTACAGCGCTAACCAACTGCGCCACCGAGATTCAAGCATCAATCGATGTAAATTTTGCCTTTATGTATGTAGAACTGATGAAAATTCTAAATATAATGAGGTTACAATCAAATTACTTATATTAATGGAATATGAGCCTGCAATATCGCAAGGATTCACACATACCAAAGCAACTTGACTAATATGAAATTATTATAAGTTTTTATTATGTTAATTACATATTTACCTTTAAACTTATTCATTCATAACAAAAACTTATAATAATATATAGGGAAAGATTCACTGTTTCCGCCGCAAGTGGGGCGGAATTTTCTTGTTCGACTAATAGAACAAATAACTTCTGTGAATCTTTCCATGCACGGTTTAATAGTCTCTTTAATTGTCCACGTCCTAATATTTGTACTTTTATTGAAGTATTAAAAGGAATTCTAAGTGAGACGTACATTCAGTTAAGAAGTAAGTCGAGCAAAAAGTTATTATTGAAAAGGAAAACTACTTAAAAGAGGCGATGAATATGCTAGACAGGAAAGACATTACCGTGTTTGAATTTTTAAAAAATGTTTCACTTAAATTTCTTCCAGTTAATTTAAACTAACCCACATCTAAGTAAAATGTATGCATGCTTGTTTTTAATTTGTAAATAAAATTTCGTAAAATTTTATTTAGTTGCCCACCGTAAAACTCGTTGTTCTTCTTAAAATTTAAATTTTTTTGTTTTTTAATTAAATACTTTTAATTTTAAAGATATCACATTGTGCTTACAACTATTTATTGTGTAAGCCTATACCAACTGTAATTGTATACCGTCCAAATATCGGTTTACCTTTTACCATTTAATACATAATATTTCTGATTGCAAAAAGTATCACATTTTACCACGTATTTACATATATTACTTTACGCCTTGTAAGGCACTATAAATAATTGAGTTTTAAAGATCTAAATTTTACCTAATTAATTAAAATACTTATTAAAATAAATAGGTAATTTGTCAACCACGTATATTATCGACGTAACTTCATCCTCAACGCCTCTTGACTAGAATTAAATTCAAAGATTAAAATACCTAATTTTACAGCAAACAGAAGATAACAAATAACAATAAACGTTACTATTAGTCAAAAATTATCCGCACTGAATTTACGTTTTCCGGTAAAATTCAAATCGTAAAGCTTAAGGGCTCACAGCCTTATGTAAGGACTTTAAAAGGACTTTTAATGAGAAAACATAATTTTGAAATGAATTACCTTGCATTTTTTAAGTATCTCCAAAATCGCCCAGATATTCTACGAATGGTGCATTTAATAGCAAAGTATACAAATGAGTAACATAACAAAATACATCAGACACAGCAGAAACATGGAAAACAGTGAGGGATCGTGAGGAATTATGAATTTCGAAACGTAAATAAAATGGACTATCTTGGAATAAAGATTACGGCGAAACAGAATGGAGAAAGGAGTAAAGGAAATGATACATAAAGGAAATCAGGCGTTTTTCGCAAACAAGAATAACCAAAACAAAGAAATTTACAAAACACTAATTAGATCGGTTGTGACATATGCAGCATAAGCAGTAACCTTCACAAAGAGAGAAGAAGAACTACGGAGATTTGAAAGGAAAATACTATGACTAATATGAGGTCCAGTCAAAGAAGAAGATGAACCACGAATTAAACGAAGACATTAAGGGAGAAGACATAGTACACTTCATAATATCCCAAAGGATCAAATCGTTTGGACATATGACGAATGAAAATGAAAATATGTTGAAGACAATTACGAAATGGAAACCGCACAGAACAAGAGAACGACGAGGAATGTATAAGAACCATATGCAAGACTGGACAAGACAATTGATAGAGGAAGAATGATCTACCTCAATAAATGGATTAAACCCTTTTCTGTAGAAGCGGTCATAATCCTCAAGATTGGAATGGCCAAATCGTAGCCAAATTAGTATTTGATTTAATTTAGATATTGGTTTTTTTAATCTATCGACCGGTTCTAACACCCCCTGCAGCATACTAAACAATCTTATAATTGTAGTTTTATGCATACGAAATCGTTTTTTTTTAAATCTAGATAATCCAATTCTTGCAATAAATTACTTCGTTCTTTAACTATTTTTGAACGGCTGATTGGATCGTCACTATCGTGAGAACATGAATTTAATAAATAGATTTTTTTTCTGTCCATTTCGCACTTCAGTACTTACAATTTTTAATAATATAATATATGTTGCAAGTGTTAATAATAATTTATTACAACCAAAATAAATAATCCATAAGTATTTATCAGTCTGTTACCAAGGTTAACAGATCAATATTACTCTGTTAACTTATTAGACGACTTGACAGACTGTTAACTGCTAACAGCCATTGGAGAACACAAAAGTGTCACATTAACAAACTGTTATTGACTTAACTCTCTTTTTGTATATTTAATAGAAGGTGGTGCAGGACAACATTTCCCATTTAACAGTTAATAATTTTAATTTATCAAAAATAAAAATCCAGACAGTGACTAAACGAACAATACATGCAATTTGATTTCTTAAAATTATATCTCGCAAATGCCACTCCTCTTCGGCAATACAAAAGGTTGAATGAGTAACGAAATTTTGGAAAACTTTGCGCAATAAATTTTAATCTATGGTTGCAATGTCTGACTCAATGGCATGTTTCGTGATATCTGGAGAATGGGGAGGCCATGGAGTATCACTGTAGCGCGAAATAACGACTCTACAAAGCTTACGTACCGTTTCCTTACTTTGCTTTTCAGTGTGTGTCGTACCTTCGTCCTACTGGAAATAAAGATTACGAGCCTCAATACCAATCCTTTCCAATTCTTGTTGAACAAAATTACGCAACTTTGTCGTATAAAGTTCAGATTTAACAGTAATTGTGCGTCTTCGAATAATATGGTCCCAACACCTGACGCTATTACCCCACACCATACGGTAACTTTGGGAGAATGCAATAACTCCTTATCTACTTCTTTCGGATTGCTTGCTGACGAATACCTCACATTCTGTTTATTAACAAACCCCGACAAATGTAAATTTTCCTCATCGCTCATTATTAATTTATTCAAAACGTAATGTTGATTGTTTAAAATTTCTAACATTGCATTGCAGTAATTTAATCGGAATTACTTATATCCGTCGAATTTTTTTGGACGATCTGTATTTTTTAAGGATCATATTTTAATGAATAACACTTTGTAAGCTTGTTCTTACAGATGAATATTTTCAAAGTGAACGTTTCAGTCCATTCTCTTTCAACATTGGCTTCTGTACGTACAGTTTTAGTAGGACCATGTTTAATGTCTTGCAGGCTGGGGTTCCCTTCAAACCTTATTACCTACGGTAAAAGCGTTTACGGGTAGTAATCGAGCCGTGTCTAGGCCCATTAAAACATGCACGGAAACGAGGTTGTGTCAGAGTAATAGACTTTGCCATTGCTCGTTTATCTACCGGAAAGCCAAACATAGCTGCACTATCAACGTGACAGGTTGACACATTGATTGTCGTTGGATTCTAGGACGTATCCTGCTTGGTGGATTGTAGATTTTTGGGTGTCGGGCCTACCGTAATATGTCCTTGATAAAAGAACGAAATCTGTTTATTTGCATCCTAATCAATTAAACAAGTAACTACCAATTACCATAGCTAATTAGACTTGCTAATGTGATTTTGAGTGAATGTTTCTGCATTTCTACCATTAAAACGAAGATTACCAGTAACGCAAGCTTACGAGATAGAAAAATTGCTGCCTTAAAAAGCACCTATCGTTGCTATAACCTACTCATTGTAGAAGTGCAGCATTAAATAGCAATAACGTTAGGTTATATTAGCGTAAATTCCTTGTTATAGAGAGCTCTACCGTCAGACAGCCTTGCTAAAAACATGAAAGTACTTTTAAAATCTAAAATAATTTACATGTAGCCTCTAATTTTTAAAGTAATCTGGCTCTAACTTATAAAAAGTTTTATTAACATATAAAACCCTAACAACTTGAAATAAAATTCTTTTGGTTGGAATATTCTTGAAACTATTTCAATATCAATAATTTCATTATTTATTTTGGATATCAACATTAATCTTGTTTGTTTAAATCTTTTAAATCATACAATATAGCAGGTTAATATTTGCATTGTTACATAAATAGCAGCAATTTATTTTTGTAATATTAATACACTTTTACCATATACCTTCCAAAACATATAGAGCGTGATTGATTTAATGAAATGCATACTTTAATTATCTGTATAAAGTCTAATATTCTTTCGTGTTTTAGTAAAGTAATTGATTACATTTTAATAAACGTGTCATTTCGTTGTAAATGTCAGTCTGAAATTATATTTCAAAAAGTGGTGCTTCACACTCGTTCAATTTTTATCTACAGCTTCCCCCACCACTTTTTTGTGCCCTCATAGACCACATCCCCACGGGGTTGGGAGGGGCGTGGCTAAGTGGGGGAGTCACGTAAAATTTGAATTTGTATTCTAATAAGTGGGCCTTAATGCTAGCATGTAAGACAGGTATCGAGACTTGGTCCCCTCGCGCTGGAAATTTGAATTTGTTTGTGTCGCCATCTAGGTCTGTATAGACTAATTAATGTTATCTGTAACAGATGTGGCTTCACCCAGCGGTATATTTTAAAACACATACTGAACCTTGCAATGGTTATGGTGGGAAATTTAAGTGGCTCAAAAACTAACTTGTAATACAGTTATAAAACGCATGCATCTGGGCCTCGCCTCACTGTTACGCACAACAGATTTTGGGAAATTCGAAATTGTATTCTAATAAGGGCCCCTAACGCTAACTTGCAAGCCAAGTATAGGACGCCGAAACCTGTTCTCGGGTTTTCGCCACTTGTCAAAGAGACAGATCAATTAATAGCCCCAATAAAATCAGCCGAAGCATATCAAACAAATCACTCTCGATCAAATCAAATATCAATCAAAGAAATTAACCAAATCAATCAACCTCAATCAAATCAAGCAGGAAGCAGAGCTAACAATTCTTTATAACCTTCAGGTAACGATTCTCTCACTGATAATGCTATCCGACACTCAGGGCTGGTACTCCCCTTGAAGTGAGGGCACCAACGTGGGAAAACAATCGATCATCCGCAAATCAATCTCAAGCAAACTTACAGCTTGCAAAAATCAGCTTACAATTCAAAAATACTGGTTTGGATTAACTTACAGCTTGTTAAAACCAACCATAATTGAAAAATTCATGAGATAGCCTTCAGCATTACTGTCAATATACGCCCATCAAATTAGCTTGTAATACTATGCCGTATTTTTCATACAGTGATAAAAATACGTTTTATAGTTAAATTAGTTAAATATACGAATATATAACCAAATTCGAAATCAGGCCACTATATTATTTTACATAAAGGGATGTATTATAGGAAATACCTCTGACAAAGCGCCCTAGATTTATAAACAAGGTTGAACACACTATTTCGTTTTTGAAAATGGAAATTGCCTGGGGATAAGTGAACAAGCGGACTTTCACTTCCAATTTTGATAATACACATATGATTTGAAACTAACACGGATTTCATTTCGTAAGGCAACTACTTATTTTACCCAACGTTTATCATTAGACAGCCATAATAATAATAATAATAATAATATCACTCAAATTCGTAAATCACCCTAGCAAAAGTGCCCTAGATTTATAAACAAGCTTGAATACACTGTTTAGTTTTGAAAATGAGCAAATGCCTGAGGCACAAATAACAAGCTTACTTTCACTTCCAATTTTGATAATACTCATGTGATTTTAAGCTAACACCGATTTCATTTCGTAAGACAACTATAGGACTGTGTTTTATTTTACCCCACGCTCATCGTTATCATTAGACAACCATAATAATAATAATTATAATATAGCTCAAATTAGCATGTGGCACTATTGTTGAGTTTTGAATACAGTAATAAAAATACGATTTATAGTTAAATCAGTAAAAATGCCTATACAACAACAAATATAACCAAACCTGAAACCAGTCCTCGAGCAATTAAATAAAGTAAATACAATAAGGGGCAAGGGTTAAAATAGAATACGAGCTCTTACTAGGGTTGTTGTCGAGAATCGTGTTGGGCAGAACGCCTAGACACGTAAACAGCTGCTCACAATCACAACATACATTTTCGGCGTCTTGTTTATAACTGAATAATATAAAGTACTTATATGCCTCCGGTAATCATTAATACAATGTAATTATTTTCTGGATTTCTCCAGTTATGTAACCACAATAACAACCTTTCACTATTAAAGTACATCTAATGTATTTGGAAAAACCGTAATTAGCCAATTAACTGACGATTTAACTGTTATTGAAAGTGGTGATATGCTGTTCACGTTCTTTGCGGGTGACAAAAAAAGCCCTCTAATTAGATTACACTTACTTTTAAAAACAGATTTGTTTGGTTATGACGCCATCTAGTGGTGAACTTTTAAACTAGTGCATGTCTTCCATCTCTCTCCTTTCTCTCCGCACCATCACTTCTCCCGTCTCTCTCACCTCTCTCTCGCTCGCTTCTCTCATTTTTCTCGTTTTGCAAGTCTCTCCTGTCTCTCTCTCTCTCTCTCTCTCTTTCTCTCTCTCTCTCTCTCTCTCTCTCTCTCTCTCTCTCTCTCTCTCTCTCTCTCTCTCTCTCTCTCTCTCTCTCTCTCTCTCTCTCTCTCTCTCTCTCTCTCTCTCTCTCTCTCTCTCTCTCTCTCTCTCTCTCTCTCTCTCTCTCTCGCTCTCTCGCTCTCTCTCTCTCTCTCTCTCTCTCTCTCTCTCTCTCTCTCTCTCTCTCTCTCTCTCTCTCTCTCTCTCTCTCTCTCTCTCTCTCTCTCTCTCTCTCTCTCTCTCTCTCTCTCTCTCTCTCTCTCTCTCTCTCTCTCTCTCTCTCTCTCTCTCTCTCTCTCTCTCTCTCTCTCTCTCTCTCTCTCTCTCTCTCTCTCTCTCTCTCTCTCTCTCTCTCTCTCTCTCTCTCTCTCTCTCTCTCTCTCTCTCTCTCTCTCTCTCTCTCTCTCTCTCTCTCTCTCTCTCTCTCTCTCTCTCTCTCTCTCTCTCTCTCTCTCTCTCTCTCTCTCTCTCTCTCTCTCTCTCTCTCTCTCTCTCTCTCTCTCTCTCTCTCTCTCTCTCTCTCTCTCTCTCTCTCTCTCTCTCTCTCTCTCTCTCTCTCTCTCTCTCTCTCTCTCTCTCTCTCTCTCTCTCTCTCTCTCTCTCTCTCTCTCTCTCTCTCTCTCTCTCTCTCTCTCTCTCTCTCTCTCTCTCTCTCTCTCTCTCTCTCTCTCTCTCTCTCTCTCTCTCTCTCTCTCTCTCTCTCTCTCTCTCTCTCTCTCCTCTCTCTCTCTCTCTCTCTCTCTCTCTCTCTCTCTCTCTCTCTCTCTCTCTCTCTCTCTCTCTCTCTCTCTCTCTCTCTCTCTCTCTCTCTCTCTCTCTCTCTCTCTCTCTCTCTCTCTCTCTCTCTCTCTCTCTCTCTCTCTCTCTCTCTCTCTCTCTCTCTCTCTCTCTCTCTCTCTCTCTCTCTCTCTCTCTCTCTCTCTCTCTCTCTCTCTCTCTCTCTCTCTCTCTCTCTCTCTCTCTCTCTCTCTCTCTCTCTCTCTTCTCTCCTCTCTCTCTCTGTTCCGTCTATCGTTCTCTCCTCTTCTCCTCATCTGTTTCTACGTTCTCTCTATCTCTCGTCTCTCTCATCTCTCGTTGGTTAATACACGTAAAATTTTAGGTTAGGTCAGTACACGTACAGTATAAAATTTTAGGCGGAGCATTGCCCTAATGGGTTCAGGAGAGATCATAGCCCTGTCGTCTCATTGGTTGTGTGTACGCCCAGGTTTCGAGTTCTAACTGGAGAGCCTAAAAACAGATCACGCTCCTGTTTCTGATTGTTGGCGTTCATTTCTTTTTTGTGGTTATTTTTGTTTTGGGGAACATTTTTGTTTTGTCGCAGATAATTTTGATTATGAGTCGTAATTAAAAGTAGAGGTGTGTCACTGGGCCTGATGCTCCGATTGGATGGTTTTATTTTGTGACGAGACCTAGTGTTGTATTTTTAAAACTAGTGAGATGTTGGTCTGAAACTAGTTCTCTCAGAGCATCTTGGTGCTCTGACCTTGGTTATTATCAGTAATAAAAGGATAAAGGGGTTTTCAGTTTGTGACGTCAGCTAGTAATGTATTTTTAAACTCATGAAGGTTTTCTGTAATAGAAGCTGATTGGGGCTCTCATGAGCAGTGACTTAACCTAAAATATTATATTGTACGTGTATTGACTAACATAAAATTTTGCGTGTATTGACGTAACCTAATACGTGAGTATTGAACTAACCTAAAAACCGTGCGTTTATTAATCTAACCTAATATTTACGTGTAGTAACCTAACATAAAGCGAGAGAAAGGGGTGAAGCGACAGAAACGAAAGAGTCGTGAGCGATGAGACAAGCGTAAGAAACGAGAGAGGAGAGACGAGAGAGAGCGAATCGTTCGGGAGAGATGAGAGACAGACCTGAGAAGCGAGAGAGGCGATGGAGAGGGTAGATACGGGAGAGACGAGCGAAACGAGAGCAACGAGAAAAGGCGAGAGAAGCGAGCGAGAGAGACGAAATAGCCGGGAGAAATGATGGTGCGGAAAGAAACGAGAGAGATAGAAAACGTGCTCTTAAAATAACGTGAACATATCACCATTTTCAAGAACAGTCCAATTTTCACGTTATTAGCTAATTACGGTTTTCCAATACATTAGATGTATTTTGATAGTGAAAGATTGTTATTGTGGTTACATAAACGGAGAAAACTAGAAAATAATTATTTTATATTAATGATTACCGGAGGCCTCTAAGTAGTTTATATAACTCAGTTATAAATAAGGCGCCGAAAGCGTATGTGTTGTGACTGTGAGCAGCTGTTTACGTTTCAAGGCGTTCTCCCCAATAAGATTATCGACAACCCTAGTTAGTGCTCGTTTTTTATGTTAACCCTTATCCCTTATTTTATTTACTTTATTTAATTGTTAGGGAACTGGTTTCAGGTTTGGTTATATTTACTGTTGTATAGGTATTTTTACTGATTTAACTATAAATGGTATTTTTATTACTGTATTCAAAACTCAACTATAGTGCCAAATGCTAATTTGAGCTATATTATTATTATTATTATTATGGTTGTCTAATGATAATGATGAGCGTGGGGTAAAATAAAACACAGCGTCCTATAGTTGTCTTATGTGTATTATCAAAATTGGAAATTCAAGTCAGCTTGTGTATTTGTCCCCAGGCAATCGTCCATTTTCAAAAACGAAATGGTGCGTTGAATCTTGTTCATAAATCTAGGGCCCTTTTGTCAGAGGTATATCCGATAAGACATTCCTTGTATGTAAAATAATATAGTGGCTTTATTTCGAGTTTGGTTATATATTTATTATTGTATAGGCATTATTAACTAATTTAACTGTAAAACGTATTTTTATCACTGTATGCAAAACACGGCAATAGTGTTACAAGCTAATTTGACGCGCGTATATTGACAGCAATGCCGAAGACTATCTCGCGTACTTTGGAATTATGGTTGGTTTTAAGAAGCTGTAAGTTAGCCAAACCAGTATTTTTTAATTGTAAGCTGATTTTTGCAAGCTGTAAATTATGATATGGTTGATAATGAATTGCTTGGCATTAATTTGCGGATAATCGACTGTGTTCCCACGTTGGTGCCCTCACGTTTAGGGAGAGTACCAGCTCTCAGTGTCGGTTAGCCTTATCTACAAAGTAAGTGATCGCTTATAGGAGCTAGGTATATACAGTGGGAGCATCGTTACCTGAAGGCTGTAAATAATTGTTAGCTCAGTTTCTTGCTTGATTTGATTGATTTGACTGATTTGGTTAATTGCTTTGATTGGATCGAGAATGATTTGTTTGATATGCTTCGGTTGATTTGATTGGGGCTATTAATTGATCTGTCTTTTTGACAAGGAGACGAAGGCCCGAGAACAAGTTCCGGCGCCCTATACCTACGTTGCAAGTTAGCGTTAGGGCCCCTTATTGGAATACAATTTCAAATTTTCCGCCAAATTGCGAACAAAAATCATTTTTTTTTTGTGCGAGGCTCAAACAAGTTAGTGCCACTTATTTCAAATTTCCCACCAAAACCATTACAGAGTCCAGTATGTATTTTTAAAATATACCGTTAGGTGGAGTCACGCTTTTTTAAAAGGAACGGGCAAGATTGCGATTTCCAAACAGTTTCACTTACCCAAATATAGTGTGTAAAAAATTATTTCACGTCATGTCACGTTATATCACGGACATGTAGAAAGAACCCCAAAATCAGACAGGCCCAGAATCTCAAAGAGATCCGTGGTTGTCAGGACCAAGGATGGTTGTTGAAATTCCTAAACTGGAAGTCAGTGCGAGGACTATTCAACAATTAGTTGAGACAAAACTTTATAGCAGACGTCCAGCCAAGAAACCGTTGGTTTCCGAAAGGATGATGGAATGAAGCGCGTTAGACGTCGGTTAATACAAGATTTCACCCAAAGTATGTTACACCAACAATAAAGCACGGCCAAGGTAGTGTATTTATATGGGGTTGTTTCTCGTGGAGTACAGTTTGTCCACTTCATTTTATAGACGGCACTATGGATCGCTTCGTCTACAGGGACATACACCAAAACGTTATGTTTCCCTATGCCTTTGGAACGTGTATTCCAACAGGACAACGACTCGAAACATTCATCTCGCCTTGTTCAGCAGTGGGGTTCAAGAGAACAATATCCAGATTCTTCGATGGTCAGCACAATCGCTAGACCTCAACCCCATTGAGAACCTTTGGGAAGAGGTTGAACGTCGTATTCGGACTACAATATTCCCAAACAAACATTGCTTGATTGAGAAAATTAATGAAGTTTGGATTAATATGCCGACTATTACTATCCAAGATTTAGTTTCATCAATGCCGCGTCGTTGCCAAAAAGTTATACCCAACAATGGTTATCCTATTAATTATTAAGAATCTGTTTTTATGTTATTATAACCCTTCATCCATGATTGTGATTGTTGAGTTGTTAAATGAAATAAATGTTCTTTTAAAAAAGTTGCTTTACTTTTGTCGCTCTAATAAAGTGTATCCCATTTCACCTATGACAGCAGCGCACTTTGAGCAACTAAACTATATAAATTTTAATTTAGTTTGCAGCGCGTAAAATTACTGAATATCCCAAAATTTCAGTTTTAAAAAATATGAATTAAAAAAAAAGTAGTTATCAAATAGATTTACTATCAGTTAATTAATTTTGACAGAACGTACAAAACAAGCAATAGAAGACTAAGAGAGGTTGGCTCCCATTATTAAAATGGTTTCATTTTGTGGAAGATATCGCCTACCTCTGAGTGAACTGGGCTCTATACATTAACAACTGTATTAGAGTCAGTCTGGGAAAGCAGAAGCCATGAACACTTAAAATTTAGAGTGGATCCAGGCGATAAGACTTCCAAAAGTCACTTTTCAATTGTTCTACAAAAATTTTCAATCATCCAAACTCTTCTACAATGAGGACAAAACTTTGATATAAGTTTAGTTCAACATTTTCTTTGTATTGTGTCTCGATTTTGTTGTTTTGTTATTATCAAAGATAGAAGTTTGCAGTTTTACATTTAAGTACTATTTGTTGACCTAGATTTCATGAAAATCGAAAATTTAGTATATTCTTTTGTTTCATAAAACGTCGGTATTTCTACACTTTTTAAGGTCTTATACTGCTTAATACTATTATACTGATATATTTAGTCAACGTATTTATATATTGCGAAATGTCAATTCAATACGTGCTTAGAATTTTCTAAGACCGATTTTTAACAATAATAAATATAAACAATTTTTTAAAATGAGAATCATATTGTTGGCAAATCAGCTAGTTCCTTCTTAGCTTTTCAAAAATATAAATATCGATATTTGAAAAACATCTAAATATCTTGTTCTTAAAAGACGGTGCCTCAGCATAATGCTTTGATGAGGAACTATATGAAACCGTTTTAAATCGTTGCATTGCAACGTTGGATCGTATTATGACGGCTTTGATAAATTATGTTTTTCAGAAAACATAGGAAGAAATCCAGTATTGACTGATCTGCATAGAAAAATTCTAAACTCGTCACTGTATTCGGCACTTAGCAGTATATAAGTACCGTTGACGAAATATATCAGTGTCATAGTCTTAAGCAAGGTATAAGACAAAAAAGGATCGAAATATCGACGATTGGCTACAAGTCGAAAAGAAAATAAGATACTTATTATGGATTTTGCTAAATCTGTCAACAAATATAGCATGTAAAACTGCAAATTCTATCTTTCATAATAACAAGATACTTTAAAAACAACTGAAACAACAAAGTACACTACATTAGATATGTAAAAATTGTAATGTTCACGAGAGCAGAAAATGACTTGATTTAAATAATCTTAAGATCAGGTTATGATGACGCTGCTTTCAATCATAATAATGGTGTTTAGACACTCATTCACAAAAGATTGACTGATATGTAC
>JARFJB010001017.1:1870000-1886854 GCA_036346205.1 Vesta saturnalis | reverse complement strand
GAACCTGCTATTAAAGCAAACACTTAAATATTTTAAGCTGAATCCAGAAAGTAGGTGTACTCAGCAGATATTTTTTTGTAAAAGATACAACCTTACACTTTTCATTTTTATTTGCCAGAACACCATTTAAAGACTAGTGGAAGTTGTTGATCTATGAATTCACAATCATGAGCTGACGATATTGAAAGAAATGTTTTAAATCATTTGCGTATAGTAATTTTCCACAATTAATTATATCTGGAAGATCATTAATAAACAATACAAACAATAGGGGCAGATCCTTGAGGAACACCAGAAGTAACTTTCATATCATCAGATATGTGATTGTTATATACAACACGCTGCGCTTTACTGGTTAAGTACGATTTAAAGAAATTTAAAATATTATCATGAAATCCTAGATTTTTGAGTTTACTAACAATAATGTCATGCGGAACAATGTGCACAGTTTTACTGAAATCTGTGTAAATAACATCGAGTTGACCGTTGACCGTTACTATCCAACGCTCTTACTATAAAACCTGACAAATTTGCTAGATTTGTTATGTTGTTATTTTTTTATTTACGGATAGCCAGTTCTACTTCATCGAGAGTGATGTTCTTCATATAAATATTAGATGAACTGTTGAAAGTAGTAAATTTATAATGGTCGCGACTAACAATCGGAGTGTATACAATGCTAAAACAATCTCTGAAAGCTTGTACAATTGACTCAGGACTAGTGTATAACATATCACCATATTTAGTAGTGCCAGGAATCCTAATAGAACTCCTTTTTTGAATTAATAAAATTCCATAAGTGCTTAGTCATAAGTCATAATCATAACAGTTTTTTGAACGTTAGAAACATATTTTTTGAACTCACATTGATTTGTATTTTAAGCAATTTACGTAAACGCTTAAATTCATCGTGGATATCTTTGTCGCGCTTTAGATTTGAGTACTAGGATTTTCTTGATTTCCTGAGAAAACCATTTAGGGTACTTAGTTGATTTACACAAATATACAGGAACGTATGTATCAAAAAGATTGCATAGAACAGAGTAGGATTGTTCACATTCTGTATCTGTGTCAGCATAAGAACAAAGAAGACAACGTAATCAGCTTTTTTAAAGTTATATTGCTTATTAAAACTGTTTTGAAGATTTGTTAGTGCTTATTATTTTATGCTTATGTATATTCAAAGTTGGGTGATGAATGTCGTCAGAAACAATTGACATATCATCATGAGTAACAGCACAATTAATATTAGTAAAAACTGAGTCTAAAAGTCTATTGTTAGCATTAACTACGTTGTTGAATTGTGTAAAGTTATTTATCGTGGTTGTACGATTATCATTTACGATGATATTATAATTAGGAGTATTAAAGTCTCCAACTATGAGAACCTTTTTAAAACGTTCAATAAATTGATCAAAAAGTATGAAAAATAATAAATTATTAATAAGAGTACCTACTTGGAACATACAGGGTTGCTCATTAGTGTGTCAAAGTGAATTTGCGACTAAACTGTGCACAGAAAAAAATGTTTTATACAAAAGTTGTTTGAATTTAAGCACGCGATAACCTAAAAATATTTTGGCACATACAGAGTGTTCCATAGCAGCGGTACATAGCCAATCTTTCTTCTTTTAAATAGAATGGTATAGTTTTTACTGCGGATTTCGTTCCTACTCTGAAAAACAATCACTTCGTATTAAAAATGTCGTATAGCTAAACTTAACCGTTTTGAAATATTTGCACTTTTAGATACCATATCATTAATTTGTGTCGTAGTTCAAAAATTAATTTTTATTTTACTTCCAAACCTATGCATTTGTAACTCCGCATGTAATTAGTGCAGACATTGGTCTTTTAAGAAATATTATGACTTATTTAATGTTTATACAGAGTGTACCAGAAATATGAATTTATAGTTTCTTGTTTTAAATGTAAATAACTATTTTATCTTAAATACAACGCCCTGTATATTATTACATTATTCGAAATACAATTGAAAAACCTACATTTTTTCCAATAAGGAAATTTTGTATATCTGCAACGGTTTTTGAATTATTTACAATTTTAAGATTTTTATTTTAATTTTGAGTGGAATAATCAATGTGCACCGTGTATAATATTAGATATATTCACCAGAAAACGATCATAACAGTTGCTGTACTTAAATAAATGGTAAAATGTATTGTCTTTTGTATTACGTATGTGAGTGAGAATGTAATTTCATAAAAAAATTTTAATGGATATAAAAATAGTACTATGAACAAAAGAAACTTTTTAAAAATTCTTTTTTACAGAATTATTGTTAACAATTTTTTTATGAAATTAATTTCCTATCGTAATCAAATTGAACATATTGAGCGTTTTAGATATTTCTGCATTACCGTTAGATCCGAGGATTTCAATATTTTATCTGTATTTGGCAATTTATGTTTACATTTATTAATTCGTCATATTTATTATTTAGTATCACCTTAATAGGTTGCGTTTTATCGGTGATAGAGCGACCCTATGTACACATACGTATACTATCCGTAGAAATTGTAGATCTA
This sequence comes from Vesta saturnalis, assembly GCA_036346205.1. NCBI lineage: Eukaryota > Metazoa > Arthropoda > Insecta > Coleoptera > Lampyridae > Vesta > Vesta saturnalis. The sequence goes on along the minus strand of JARFJB010001017.1, from coordinate 1,884,305 downwards.
CTACTAATAATGCTTTTAACCTAAATAGTGTTTTGCGTATTTTTATCTTTACTGCTACCTTAAGGTTCTTCAATGCCATAAAATATAACGGTAATTATTTAGAATAACGGACCACCTTCCGATGACCTTGACCGTGACATATATTGTCGAGGTCATGTCTGAACAACATTCCGAAGATTTTAGCAGTGTGTAATGTTTTACATTTACAAAATGCACCTTGTTGATATATATTGTCAAGGTCATGACTACGAACAACATTCCGAAGATTTTCGTCGTGGGTCGTGGTTCGTTAGAAATTTTTTTTCCAAACTAGTTTAGATAAGATAACAAAACTACTGTAACCTAACAGAAGCGGTTATGTTACAGTAGTTTTGTGTATTTTATCTAATTATGCTAGGTTACCGTAGTTTTGTTTATCTAATCTAAACTAGTTTGGGCCTTTTTTTGTTGATAACTTTTTAACAAACAACAACCGACGGCTAAAATCTTCGGAATTTTGTTCAGGGTTATGACCTTGACAATATCTGTCACAGCCAAGGTCATCGGAAAGTGATCTGTTATTTTAAATAATTACAATTATAGGATTATAGGATATATGATAGGATGCACGTATAAACCACCTAATCATTACGCGTACCACTTTACAGATGTGCTGGAAGATACATTTAAGAATATCATCATAACATACGATTGTATGTTTTGCTTAGGAGATTTAAATTTAAATTAGCTGTTTCAAAATAATCCGGCAATAAAATATTTTACCACTACATTGCAAAATATTAACTTATTAACGTCCTGATTCGTGTTATGTCTACGTCAAGTAGTCTTCTGATACTTTATTCAAATAATGTCGAAATGGTTACCATGTATGATGTTTTGCCCATTGGTAGTGTTGCTGACCATGATCTCATATTGGCAAATTTAAACTTAAAAGTAACTGAAAAGTCATCCTATAACGTATCGTAACTTTAAAAATTTCAATTACGATACTTTTATTAATGATTTGAGATCATTACCATTTAATCATGTTTCATGCTCAGGTGTAAATAACAAGTTAGAATGCTTTAATAATCTTCTTGGCTGTTTATTTAATATTCATATTCCATGTAAAGCTAAAGTTTTCAAAAATGGCATTTCATTGGCTGTCAGAAAACACCAAATATTTGTTTAAACTCAGAGATAACCTCACTAAAAGTAGGCGCACTGGAAAATCACAAGATTGGAATTATTACAAATCTCTACGTAATTTCTCAAATACTGCTACACGAAATCATAAAGGGCCTATTTTAATTTTACGTTAACCGAACTATTGACTGGCAGGTATTTTTTAAAGTTGGTATAATAAAGAAACAACAAACTGAAATATTTTGAATTCAAAATCCAAATGAAATTAATTCATTTTGTTAATTTGCTCCGACTTCTGGAAAATACCGATACTATCATTTCTACATATCAAAACAATAAATTGAACACAAATTTACCTGAATTTTCCTTTCAACTTGTGTCTTGGAACATTATTTTAGGTATAGAAGTAACGCTTGGTTGTAGACCAGTTTAATATAAACTAATAAAATTGTGCTGTTCTTTATAGTGTACATAATATAATTAATACCGCTATACTAGAGGCGAGTTTCATATTTATGGAAATTTGCTGTTGTTAAACCATTACCGAAGTCTAAAAACCAGTCGTACGCCGATCTTAGACCAATAAGCATACTACCTGTATTGTCTAAAGTACTACTAAAGAAATGCTTTGAAACACAAATACGAAGATTTGTTAATGAACGTGGTATATTACCTGATTTGAATTAGGGTTTGACCAAATCATAGTTGTACCACAGATTTGTTTAATGTCCGACGATATTCTTCGTGCTTTTAGACAATGGTAACATTACAGTGTTTTTTTATTAGACTACAGCAAGGCGTTTGATACAGTAAATCATGATGTACTTTTATTAGTTCTATGTACAAAGGATTTAGCGCTAATTAAAGTTTCTTAAGTAACAGGCAGCAAATGGTTAAGATAGCACATAATCTCAAGCTTACTACCAATAAAGAACGGTGTTCCTCAAGGGTCAATTTGGGATCACTGTTGTATACATTAATTAAAATTAAATAAATTAAATTAAATTTGTTACTTAAAGACATGTAAATATTATCTATTGACTATAACAGTTGTATTACTCATTTCCACCTGAAGAAATAGAAGCTGCTTTACAAAAAACCAAAATTTAAACTTGCTATCTAGTTCCTCAAAACATCATAATTTGATATATCCTAAGAAATCTACTTAATAATTTTGTGCTGAGCACTCGCATTTGAAATTGCGTTTTACGATGTTATTATACCTTTTAGCTCCGTTGTAAAGAACTTTATACATTGACAACAAATTGCGATGCCGCGAACAGATAAACAGTTGCATACGTAAAGCGTTGGTAGCTTAAAAGTCTTATATCAGCATAGGTCATATGTATCTGTAACATCAAAATGCAATTATGCGACTCTCTGGTGTTGTCACACTTTAACTTTAGTGATACAATTTATGGACCGTGTTTAGATGCAGTTCGTCGCATCCAAACTGTGGAAAATGATTGTGTAAGGTTCATTTTTGGACTTAGGCGCAATGAACCTGTTTCAGTTAAATTAAAACAGGTAGAGTGGCTTAATATGAGTCAAGAAGAAAGCTGTATGGCTTTTGTTTACCATTCTGTAATTACATGGTTTTCGAAATACTTAAATAAAGAATTCGTTATCGTACCGATGTACATAATGTAAATATTCGAGGAAAGGATTTTATCTATGCCATTTAAATTTAAATCTGAAAGATTATTTTCTTATAATATAGTTAGGTTATATAATTTTTGGGCAGAAGTAAAATTGCATTGTACAAATAAATTTAAACGTTGTGTACGAATGACCTTATTACAAAAATATGTGCATCTTAGTAACATATTTGGTAAATTGGTAGGTGTAACAAGATTTCAACTAGATTTTAATTAATTTAATTAATAATTTCGTTTATCGTTTTGCCAGTTCCTTTTCAACAATTGTGTACGTGAGGTTAAGTGAAAGAGCTAGAACAATGTGTTCTCAAACGAACTTCTGCATTATACATGCACAATAAAATCATAATTTTGTTAGAAATATGCTTTATTTTCCTTTTACTATTTAAACCCAATAAAACAATATTATTAATTATAACATCACGTGATCTACTCTGCCGTTCATTCATTTCCGCAATTAAATTTTCTTGAAAGATGGCCTCGATGTTAGTGATAAGTGCTTGTCTCTTTAATGAACTAATTTCCTCTTTCAGGTCAATAATCATTTTTACTAGTATGTATGACAGTTATCAGCAAATGTTCATGTATAATAAGCCAGTGGTGCTAATCTAAAAGTTCTTAAGTTTTGTCAGAAACAATGGGTTTCTGGAGGATTTTGAGGATTGAAAATCAGTATTGCCAGACAGAGGCGCAAAAAATATTAAACTATTATGAAAGACGCTATTAAAACTAAGGTGATTAATTTTTGGGCTATCATGTCGTGCAGTTACTACTAAACGTAAATGGAGGGTGTTAATTACATGTGGGAAAACAGTCTCCTTTATTTAAAAATACAGGGTGCACCATTTGAAAAAATCACATTGTTGGACATTGAAAAATGTAATATTTTAAGACTACCTGTAAGTTTTCATAACAGAATATTTCCTCTATCATAATTTCACAATAAACATTAGTTCATTTAAAAGAAGTTATAAGCTTTAGTTATAGTTTGTGGGCAGCGGTAATCTTTCATAAAATTTGTTGTGAAGTTGAATAACGCAGGCATCCGTTTCACAAATTAAATATAGTTATACAGTATATTCAAAATATAATTCAAAATTTAAATAGTGTAAAGTGTCCAAATAGAAAATTTTGCAACGTAATTTTGGAACACTGCGCGCAGTTGACTTTATTTTGGAAACGTAACTTCTATAGTATGCTATGACGTTTAGTTCAAATTTCTCATCTGCTGTGTGTTTCATATTTGGCACACCTTTATTACGAAAAAGTTTATTAAAGCATTAAACTTACAGTATTGCATTCGACTATTGCCAAATCAATAGTTAATGTACCCAACATGCGCAAAATTCGCATTTATTTAGGGAAAGTTAAAAAAATGAGTTATAATAGCCGTCCAAAACGGAGTTGGGCTCCGAGGGAAAAGAGTGGCTATGGGTTCCCATATACCAAACACTATCCCAATAACACCATCACCCCTCATCAAGACAGTAACTATATAATTACATATACAGGAAGTTTAAATTAAAACTTAAATTAGTATTATTACTCTGATATGTGGAAAAATGATATTGTAACAAACATTAACACAAGGTTTATGACGCTCATCCAAATTAACACTGACTTACAATTAGTGTTAATGAATTTCTGTAAATTAACTCAAGGCGAAGGTAAATTTGATCTTACAATTAATGTAAGTTGAAAACTGAATGTATGTATGATATATATATATATATATATATATATATATATATATATATATATATATATATATATATATATTATACAGGGTGACCAAACTCGATTTGGCCAAAACGAAAACAGCTGATTCCTCTGGCCAAAAGGAACTAAAAAATTGTTAATACAGTGTGTGTCTATTGTTGACTGGTTTCCAAAGATAAACTTACACTTTTTCCAATTCAATATGTCTAATGTACTAACGTGGAAATTCGTTATTTGGGAATTAAAATCACGCTTGATATACTTCCAAACTAGGTAAAGAGTTAGGTTCAAACAAACACATTCAGGAGAACATCATTCAGTAGACAGATGTATATATTGCCTATAAGAAGTTTATCAATTGAGACTAAATTAGTATTATTACATCTGATTAATGAAAATGATATTTAACAGAAATTAACAGAGTTTTGGTCAATCCCAAGATTAAATATTCCAATAGTGTAATAATTTTTAAATCCAATAAGGAGGAAATTTGATTTACAATGCGATAAAGTTGAAAACTAATCTTTTTATAACTTAATATATGATATGAAATATAAACTTATGTTACTACTAATTATGAATTGTTACAGGATGACACCTCAGGAAAACGAAAAATTTCTTGAGCCATAAAGATTACCTAAAAATTTTAATACGGGTAGTTATTGTGATTAGGTTCAAGATATTGAACTTTTTAATTTTCTATTGGAATTATTTTTAACACGCTGTATCTTCCAAACTAGAAGAGTTACAAAATTAGGAGAAATTTGTAGAAGATAAATCTCCTATGCAATATTATAGAAATTATCAGACAAATTCATCATTCAATTATTTGCTAAGAATTCGACTATTTTGTTTACAGAATGCAAGCCAATTTCAAGAATGGCATTATAAATTTTCCATAGATAGCATAGATACATGAGCTCGATAAAGAAATTCCTTTTCATAAGTTACAACGATATCGAAAAACCTTATTCGAGTACAATGTATTGAATTGTAGATACTCAGGAATAAATTTAATAGACTAAAATTACCTTCATAACAATTATGGTAGATACGATTTTCGTTTTCAGATAATGAATATTAATTGCTTGAATATACGCTCTGATTAAAGGATCTTAAGTGGCTTAATGACTATCCTGCTCCGTATGCATATTAGTAATGTACGAATTTTAAATGCAAACAGTCAATTTTGCTGCACGTTTGATTAGACGAAGATCTCGACATAAAATTTTCATAAAGCTAATTGGCATGCAATCCAAGGCCACAGTTGTGAATATTTCAACAATCACTTTTCAGTCAATGTTTATTAGTATTATCGAAGATTATTTAATAGGACCGTTTCCTTCCAACAGATATGACTGGTGATACATATTCGTTTTCAAAATTTGAAATCAATTCTTCGAATATTACTCTCAATTAGAAGTCGTAAGTGGATTCATGTATGCCGAGTGCTCCGTCACATTTTGACATTGAATCGTATGCGATGTTTTTAAATAAGTTTTCTAGACTGATAGACGAAGATCTCGATACCATGGCCTCTAAGGCACACAACTTTTCGGACATATTTATAAGATCACTCGTTTCCACTGATATAAATTTATGAAGATTGCTCAAATCATATATAGACTGTAATGCTATTCGAAACACTTTGATATTATTCGAATATGTAATCTATTAGACGTCGAGTATGGATGCATTTTTAGCTGAAGACAGATGTTCAAGCATCTGATCTGAAATGACTACTTTATTTATTTTATTACAATGTTATTACTTCTATGAAAATAATAAATAACTCGAGTGACATGACCTCATTAACGACAAAACTTATCCACATGTTTATAAGAACTTCGCCTTAAATTGACATGACAATTGCTCACAATCATGTGTTTCAGAACTTTAACTTTGAAACATCCCTATATACGATATATATATATATATATATATATATACATATGATAGGATTACATCAATTTTTTGAACGTAACAGATTGTTCAACATAATAAATTAAGCTGTATATTACAATTAACTTTTAAGTAAAAGATTAACTCGAGTGGGACATGAAACGACCTATACTTGAATGGCTCTTAAACTGAGCTATCGACAATACATAGTTCAAACTTTAATGTATGATTCCTAGTTACGATGTATTAAATTTTCTATACAATGTAAGGATTACAGTGCAACTTTTGTGATATGCACGTACACACTGATTGTAATAGACTATTAATTTCGTTACCAAATTTAGCAAACGTAAATGTAGCACAATTGAAGACCATACTTGAATTTGAAAAAAGTATCCTCCGAATACATACGTTATTAATTTGAAACTATAATTAAATAAAATGGTATATAGCTGCAACTCGTCATATGAAAACTTTGCAAACTAGTTTTTCGTTACTTTAGTATTAAATTACCAAATATCTAGCATTAATTGTAAAAGTACCTACGAATGATACGTATAAATTGTCTTTGGTTAAACGACTATTGAATTTGCAAACTTCACTAACTTAGTATTAAAACCTAAATATAACTAAAGTTAAATACGAATATTGGTGAACGTATTGTAGAACTATAACGACGAACATCAAGTTAGAGAAATAGTATTCTTGGACCACGAATATATATATATATATATATATATATATATATATATATATATATATATATATCAATAGGTACTACATTTTAAAAATATTTTTGATCGTACATGGTGTTTCATGTTGTTGGAGCAAACTAAACTTATATATTTTTTAAAGAAATACCCTGTATATTATTACATTTTCGGAAAGCCCATAAAATACGCTTTCATTTGATACCAAATTGTATGGGTCTATCTCCTTTGGTTTCAGAGATATTCAACTGTTTTTCGAAAAAATTATCCCACTTGCGGTCGCCGCCAATGATTTGTTAGGCGACTTTTGTTTGTTTTAAAATGACAAAGCATTTTTGGTGGTCTTGTAGTATTTTGAAATATCTTAATTTTTAGATTATTTTTAATAATGTACAGGGCGTGGCATTGTTTGTACAAATTTTGTTCGTTTTTTAGCATAAAAAAGAACGCCAAAGTTTTTTTTATAATTCAATACAACTTGATTAAAAATTCTTTAGCATGAAACTACAATTCCATGACCGTCTTTATACGTTTACATTTACAAAAAGACGTAAACAATGAAATCGTTGATCTGAACATAATCAAATTAAGTACTTTAGAAAGTTTAATAAGGACTGATTTAAATTTGCGCAGGAGCAAGAGTGTTTTATGCATTAATTTTGATCAATAAAGTCTGCTAAATTTGAAATAATTGATTAAATCAATTTGTAATTGTTATATTAACTCTTGTTCCTACTTGAAAAATTTTTTAGTAAGAAATTATAACCCCATGGTCAACTTAACACCTCTATTTTCACTCTTTTTGTATTACAACCGCAATTTCACAAATAAAATGAAAATATTAAAAAAATTATTAATTTTAGGCTTGATGAAAAAGAAAGAATATCCAACCAGGCATCGAGCATTTAAAAAAATTAAAAGAAAGTTGTATTTGCAGTGACACGCCCTGTATATTATTAAAAAAAATCTAAAAATTAACAAATTTCAAAATACTATGGGACCAAAAATAATTTTCTGCCATTTTTAAATAAACAAAACTCGCCTAACAAATCAGTGGCGCCGGCCACAGGTGGGATATTTTTTTGAAAAACAATTGAATATCTCTTACCAAAGGAGACAGACCCATACAATTTGATATGAAATGAAAGCGTATTTTATGAGCTTTCCAAAAATGTAATAATATATAGGGTGTATAATATTAGTTTGCTAATACCCTGTCTGATCAAAAATATTTTTAAAATGTAGTACCTATTGATATTTAACCCTGGTGCAAAATTTATTTCATCTTTATACAATCTTCTACCCCTTCCTCGTTTGGCCACCCTGTATAACGTTTTAAAATGACGAGAATTTGCAGGAATAAACCAGCTACAGGAATATTCTCGAAATTTCAAGACGGGACAAAAACGTCGCGTACGCTGTTTGATCGAAGCGATAGGGATGAACGATATACGTGGACGTATGCATAAACATGGACGATTGAATAACGATGCATCGGTTCACCTGCGTTATTAGTACGGCGCCTTTTGGCCACGGCGCGGCGCTCTCCTCGCGCCTTTATAGTTACGGCGCCGGGAGGCATAGCCCTTCCTCGCCCTACAGGATGGCCCGGGGCTGCATATAAGCAAAGGGAAAAATTGAAAACAATTTCTGATATTATAAGCTTGCGCTGGAAAAGAAGATCGTATTTGCTACTGAAAATACAATTTTTTATATTTTTTTGAGATTATATGTTTAAATCTCCAGTTTAACTTTTGAATAAACAGAAAGCGTTACAAACATTTTTGCTACATATGCTCGCAATGTTTGTATCAAGCCTAAAGGTTAAATTTCTCTTTAAATAAGTAAAGAAGAAACTGAAAATTCAAGTATTGAGGAATACGCTACTTTAAAAGAGTATTAAAAATTTAAAACTTGAATATGACGAAACAGACGCATTGGCAAGAAATGACTATATGGAAATAAAAATCATTAGAATTCTAGTCCAACGCAAAATCTAGTATAGAAGTAAATAAAACGTAAACTAGTAATCAGGTAGTAATTTTAGCCGACGTTTAAATCCGGGCACTAGAAATATATGCCTATAAGTACACCTGAGGAATTTAAAAAATCTAGCCAGACATGAATAGTCTTTTTAGGGGTAAGAAAGGTAATAAACATGGCATAAAAAGTCTTAAATAACTTAATATTAGGCTGATGCATAAGTAATGGCGTTTTTTTTTAAATTTAAAAGTTGGCTCTGAAATAACAAAATTTTGATTACTCAATATTCAGCTTGTTAGATAATTAGTGATTCCGTCCTATAGTGTGTTTGCTTTTGTATTTCGTTCGTAATTGTTAGTTTAACCTTATTATGATGGAATGTCAAATAGACAAAAACCAGTATTACCGACATTTATCTTCTTTTTGCGTTTAATCGAGGTGCCAAAGCACGTAAGAATTGCGATGTTTAGGGTGAAGATACAATGCCTGTTAGGACGGCGCAAAACTGATTTAAACGTTTCAAAAGCGGAATTTTCGACCTTAATGATATGGATAGTTCAGGACGTCCTGTTAGGTTCGATGAAGAGCGATTGAATCAACTTCTTCATGAAAATTCATGCCAATCAACTAGGAAGTTGGCCCCGGAAATGGAATGTGACCAATCAACGGTATGTCGACATCTGAAATCCTTAGGGAAAGTTCAGAAACTTGGCGCTTAGGTTCCTCATGTTTTGAGCGAGAACAACAAAAATCAACGTTCCACAATTTCCGCAGGATTGCTCGCTCGGAATCGTGCTACTCATGGTCACAATCAGAGGTTCCTCTACCAAATCGTTACCGGCGACGAGAAATGGTGGTTATATGTGAATACGAAGCAGAGGAAGCAGTGGCTAAGTCCCAATGAACAAGCGACGCCTAGAACGAAACAAGATCTACCCTCGAAAGACGATGTTATGCGTTTGGTGGGTCTGGAAAGGTATCATTCACTATGAATTGCTCGGACGTAACCAAACAGTCAATGCAGAGCTGTATGTTGAACAAATGGATTTCCTCTACGCTATTCGGGAAAAACGACCCCATAGGCAGCATGACCTTCTTCTTCATCACGACAACGTTTGTCCTCAAATTGCTAATATGACAAAGAGAGCAATTCAAACACTTGGTTGGGGAGTATTGCCGCACCTTCCATATTCTCCTGATTTGGCTCCGTCAGATTTTAACCTATTTCGATCACTTCCGAACAGTTTGCGGGTTGTTTCGTTCAATAATGATGTGGAATTATACACTTGATAGGATCATTTTTTTGAGTCAAGGCCTAACGATTTTTATCGTAGAGGTATCGAGAAACTTGTTGAACGCTGGGAGGAAGTCGTTAATAATAACGGAGAATATATAAATTGATTAATATGTTGTAAATTTTTGTAGTACAATATATAGTTTTTTAAAATAAAAAACGCCATTACTAAAATTTAATCTTCTGATACGTTAACGAAAAATGTATACGTTTAGCTGTTAATATTTGATTTATAAATTACTGAACCATGTGTATGATATATCGTTGACATAAAGTTAATATTCTGTGATAATATCACAAGACTTCGTTAGTATATTCGAAAAATACTTGCCCGACTTCAGTACAACATTAGTATTGCTTGAAACATCTTGAGCGGAACGCGAGGAGTGAATTTTGTTCGAAAAGGAGGGAAAGTATTTGAATATACCGAGAAGGCGAGTGGTATTCGATCAGATTATATAATTTTTTTCTACTAATAAACAATAAAATCTAGTTTTAGAAACTGACTTATTTATTGTAATAATAAACTGTACAATTATTATAAATTACTTTAGTTGCCGTGCTTAGTTACTGTCATGACTGACATCTCACAGTTAGTTTGATATATTTGATTAAAGGGAGCAATGAACATACGAAATCGAAAACACCAAATCGAATATACCTCGTCGTTAAGGTAAACAAGCCGTGTTTTCATGAAGTCCGGTCGTGATTGGTTTAAGTTTTGAGAATAAGCAATGCCGATTGGTTAATGTTATATAAATGATATAATCAAAACTAAATTAGGTATATAAACTTTTGATAACCTACATTAAATTTTCATTCGCAACTTTTCAAGCAATGCTGAAGCTCTATAGAAACGTTTCAAATTAAATGTTTAATACATGTCCTTTATTTATTTAAGTATAAAAAAATAAACACAATATCTCACCTTTATGCACGAACCAGGTGTTAACACAAATTTATAGATCGCTACGGCAGGAATCATTGCAACTGACGATCCAGCAATAAGCCATCCTAATACATTAGCCCAATGTGGATATACATAATCTTCATAGCTTAAAGGCTCATATCCCAATAAACCATAAACTATGATAAATATTAAAAACAACGGTGCTGCAAACCTCCAACAAAAACGCCAATAAATCCCAGGAGAAAATCCTATCATGTCTTGTATATCATTACAGAATCGTTGAGTGCCTATTTATGCATAAAGGATTACACTATTAAAGTTCGAATTATACTTTACTTACCATAAATCCATGATACGGTAATTGCTTCAAAAAATACCGCGAAAAGCATAGAGTAACCAGCAGCGTATCGATCCAAAAGATGGAAAAAATAAAAACCTCCTTGTGAACAAGACGCTAAACCGACAATAAAATATAAACTAAAAAGACAAGCAACAAATAATTCCCTATGTCTTCCAATTTTTGGAAATTCATCACTTAGAGCTGTAATTATGGCCTCGGAACCACCAAACTAAAAATTTTATTTTAATAATTTGTGTATATTAAACGTTTTACATTTATACCGAACTATCTAATCCTAGCGTTAACAACATCATAAAAAATATCAACGCCCAAAATATACTTCCAGGCATTGTTGCTATAGCTGCAGGATAAACGACAAACACTAACCCTGGTCCTTCAGTGGCTACTTCTTGTATTGGTCGTCCTGCTGAGTGTGCCATATATCCTAATACTGAAAAGATCACAAATCCTGCTACAAAGCTGGTTGCGGAATTAATTACACTTGTTAATAATGCATCTCTAAAAAATATCGTAATTAAGCGATTGCCAAATTCACTAAATGTACTTACTTGTACACATTATTATGATATTTGTTATAAGAGGCGTAAGCTAATAATACTCCGAATCCTGGACCCAATGAAAAAAATACTTGAGTAGCAGCATCAACCCAAACCTTTAAAAAATGGTATACATGTCTTATTGAGCTAACCTTTATCTGAGTATGCGTTATTTATGTGTACAACACACTGAACGTTTAAAATATTGCTTTTTTTTAAATGTAAGTACGCAAAAAGCAATTACTTGCTAATCGCATAAAATTAATTTGATCTACAACCATGCGTTAATTACATTTTACCACACTATTTCTAGTGTGCTAAATTGCTGCAAGGTGTGCCATTATTTCACGGTGTGTTATGATTTTTAAAGGTAATCATATTTTAAATTAGTTTTCTTAATAAACGTTTTTCGAAGAGCGGTACACAAACCTAAATAGTTATTTTCCTAACTAGTGCGGAAAGTGATTTCGCGGAGTTCGGAAAATAAAATTTAATTAGATACAAAATAACTGAATACATTTTATTTAATCTTTGTCACTATCGACTCGCTAGCTCAACACTTGACATTTATTAATTTAATATCAATTTAATATGAGAACTGTCAAAATATGACGGCCAAGGCTACATGGTTTAATATTTTTAATTGATGATATCAGTAGTAACGTTAGATTCTTTAGTTTGATTGTGTCAACGGAGATTTCACACTTAACAAGCTTATTTTTCAATACGCAACATTTAACAAAATTTGAATACAATGGAAAAAATAATTATAAAATGCTATAATACATTGCATCAAAAAGCAAATATAAATGTATTCCAGAGTAATTATTTAGCGTGCGGTAAAGTACTTTTTGTAATCGTTACTTTTAATACATAAAGAGAAAAGTGGTATATAACTAAATATATAAACTTTTTGTTTATGTATTTAATTGACATTTATCAACAAATATTTCAAAATTTAATTTTTCTAATTTTATGTGAACGATTACAAAAATGTATTAACACGTGCGCTGTCACTTTTGGTGCTCGGCCATAATTTTATCTCGGCTACGCCTCGGGTAAAAGAACAGCCTCGCACCAAGAAATGTGTAAACACGCACTAGTTGCAAATCTACTATTCCGCACACTAAAATACGTGCGGAAAAGTATACTTTTCCGCACGCTTGTAGAAAAAGTAAATTTTATTAACGAGAGATAATAATACAGTGTTGTTATTGTGACATGGTCGAAATAAGTTACACCTAAGGCAAAATGAGACCGATATCAGTTCTTTGATAAAAACATGATACCAAATGACCTAATTATCTCTAATAACAAGATTTTTAAAATTTTGTTAAATTTAGATATCCTTGAAAATACTGCAGGGTTGTAGACATCGGTATGTTAATTGAATGATTTAAAAACTCGCTTTACTAGCGTGAGGTAAATTCTTACTTATCACACTTATTGCATCATATACTATAATGGAATCCAGATACTGGGTGGAATGTTAAAAGAAAGAACGTGGTTTGTGTGCTAATTAATACGTTAAAAAATTATAAGAACTAATGTGGTGTGTATTTTTTCTTAGAATACAGATACCAGGGTAGTACCAAAGAATTCTGAAATTTAATGGGGGCAAACAATTTTGTATACTCGAGCTTGAAGCTTAATAAAGAATAACATTTAAGGGACTTGAATGAAATTAATACCAAATTAAAGCACGTTTAATTCTTCGTTGCCTAGTTCTAACCGAAACATTTTTAAATATATTTTAACAATTACTGTGGGCAAACGATAAAAACTTTTTAGTTTTTTGGGCCACAGTCCATTTTAGAGTCACAAAAAAGCAAAACCTCTCTATCAAATGTCATGCAATTTTACTGTGTTATAAATTGAACGTTTCTGAACACGTATATTTTCAAACTGATTGTTATAAACGTCTAGAGCCAATTTAGTAACGCATGGTACTCCTGAATGGAAGGTCTCTCGAGCATATGACTTACACTACTATCAGTAACACCATGAGAATAATTTCAAAACCATAATTCGGTACATTTTTTAAAACCATATTTAGTTGGTTGGCGTGGTAACAGCTGCGCATTAACTGCTGAGAACCGGACCGTTT
>JARFJB010001017.1:1722500-1865000 GCA_036346205.1 Vesta saturnalis | reverse complement strand
AAGTTTAGCTGTACGACATGTTTAATAGAAAGTGGTTGTTTTTCAGAGTAGAAACGAAATCCGCAGTAAAAACTGTACCATTCCATTTAGAATAAGAAAGATAGGTTATGTACCGCGGTTATGCAACACTCTGTATGTGCGAAAATATTTTTAGGTTATAGTGTGCTTGAATTCAAGCAACTTTTGTATAAAACATTTTTTCTACTGTGCACAGTTTAACTCCAAATTCACTTTGACGCACTAACGAGCAACCCTGTATAATATTAATCAAAAATGTCATTCAAAAAGAAAGCAGGTACTTATTTTGTTTTTTTTAATTTCATGATGTATTGTTTATAAAAAAAATGTGTTGTATGTTTATTCTGAAGAAGTTAAGTTTTGGTGAAGCATAATATTAAGCGGATGCTTTCTAACTTGTTATAAAACATCAAATGAGAAATAATTTTTATTATTCTAATGTAATTCTACAGAAAAAAATTGCAAAGAAAAAAAATGGTTAAAAATTGTGTAGTCAGGTGTATGTAATAATTATTACTTTTTTTTACAAAAGAAGGATTGACACATATATACATTTACCGGTATGAAGATTCAATTTTTTTAATTTTTATTGTTGCAACTGTTTGTTACTGGTTTGTTGGTGTTTGTTCGCTATTCTTTGTCGGTTGTTGGTTGTAAGTAATTTTCTAATTAGAATTTAGGCGTGAAGTTAACTTTTCAATGTTAACGAGAAAGAAAATTAAACGAAAATTTTCGTTTCATCATGTGGCGAACGAACAGGACATATATGCATCAGTACTTACTTATGGTTATGCATTCCAACCAGAAGGCTTATATCAGTGGTATTAAAACAATAATTTTACATTTATTATGTATTATGGATGTATTTTTTTAATTGTAAAATGTGTAAAAATGTAATTATAAAACTAAACATGGTAATTCCGTAAATATCAACATGAGTTTTAAATTTCTCATAATTTATAAATTTCTAATTATACCCACAAATAATAATAAATTAAAGGCAGGTATTAGATGCATTGTCCACTTTCTCTACATATACCTCTTCATTGTACGGGGTGGCCAACTAAGAATGCGAGGTGCTATATCTGGGAAACTATACATCGTAGAGGCTTGCGGAAAAAGGTTATTACTAAAACGGCCAATGCAAAAACCTGGAAAATATTTTCATATTTCTACTTTTTTGTTTGGCACTTTTTGACGTATCTATAAAAACAAAGTGGTGGGGGTATTCAAAGGTTTCCTTAAATCACCCCCCGTATCTTCGAAATGGCCAATCCGATTTTGACAAACTTGGGCGCGTTGAAAAGAGCTTTTCTTGGGCTACAAATGTTAGTTTCACATATCGTCGCTAGAGGGCTGTGTTCGACATTTCGACAGAAACGGTTAATTTTCGCAAAAAATTAAATGCATTGGTATGACTTTTTTTCATGAACAAGTAGCTAAATGATGCCTAAACAAGCTCGCGAAAACCGCATCTCGATATCTTGTTCTTAACCTAAAATATCGGCCAAAGAAAACTTTATACGAAAATCCCTTAAATTTTTATTTTTTTTTAACTATGTTTTTCTGAAATTGTTTCTATTATGTAAGTTGTGGCTCTAAAAAAGCACCGATTTAAAGGAGGAAGGTTTTTAATGCCCCCGTAAATTCTCGAAATGCTGACCATCACTCTGTGCATTGCTGAGGCCTCTTATGGGTAGACAAAACAGCAGCTTCAATTTCGGCTCTGAATAGGTTACCTAGAAATTGCAATTTTAAATGTTTGTAAATTTATTCACCAGAATAAAATCACCCTTTTTGAAATTACTACGGGCAAGTAAGCAATGCTAAAAGTTATACGAGAGGCCTATTTTTCGTTTGTTTAAATGCATATTCACTATTGATATACACGAAAAATACTATTAATAGAAGCAGGCAATGGACACAGATACCTAAACAAAACATACATAATCCTCAAATTGTCAATAATTGTCAATACTTTCGCGTTACTTTGAGCAATTTTTGTGCTTTCAAAATGCGTTTTACGAATAATGAAGCTGTTGATATGCTTGCGGTTTATTTTGAGTGTCTGCAGAATGCCGCTGTAGCTAAAAGAGTTTACGCGGCTCGATATCCAAATCGGCGTCCTTGCAATGTAAGAGTTTTTCCCCGATTAGTGGCGAGCTTACGAGCCAATGGTAGTTTTCGGCCTACGTTTCAACGGCAAAGAATTGGAATAACATAAGAAAATATTAACCGTGTACTGGGCTATATTGAAGGAAATCCTTATGTTAGCACAAGAGCATTATCCACTGAGTTGGGCATATCACGGACAACGGTTCAAAATATTTTGAAGGACCATAGGTAAGTTCTAATGGTCATCAAGGTATATAGGTATTTGTTTAAACTTTTTTTAATTACTGTAAGAATGCACCGATATCATGTCGTTTTGCATCAAGCCTTGAAAGAGGAAGATTTTGATCGAAGGTTAGACTGTTGCCATTGGATGTTAGGCATGATACGCGAAAATAGAGTATTTTTATTTCAAATTCTTTGGACCGATGAAGCCATCTTCAGTAGTGACGGGAGAGTCAATCTGCACAATATGCATTATTGGTCTGCAGAAAATCCCCATTGGTTGCGTGAAGTTCAGCGCCAAGGACGTTGGAGTTTAAACGTATGGTGTGGAATACTGGTAGGCAGAATTATTGAGCCATATTTTTTTCGAGCAACCCCTAAATGGCACTGTATTTCTTGACTTTTTGGCCAATCAATTACCGTTGTTGTTGGAAGATGTGCCTCTGGAAACAAGGCAAAAATTGTTTTTGCAGTTGGATGGTTGCCCAGCACACTTTGCTATTAATGTGCGAGAGCATATTAATGCAGTATTTCAACGGCGGTGGATTGGAAGAGGAAGTCTGTTTCCATGGCGTCCGCGATCGCCAGACTTAACTTGCCTCGATTTTTATTTATGGGGGCGCTTGAAGGACATCGTGTTTCGGACTCAACCTACTACTAGAGAAGATATGAAAAACCGGATTCTTAACGCAATACGTAACATACCGAGAGCCGAAATTGAAACTGCAGTTTTGTCTAGTCATGAGAGGCTTCAGCAATGCATAGAGCGTGACGGTCAGCATTTCGAGCATTTACGGGGCCATTAAAAACCTTCCTCCTTTAAATCGGTGCTTTTTTAGGGCCACAACTTACATAATAGAAACAATTTCAGAAAAACATAGTTAAAAAAAAATAAAAATTTAAGGGATTTTCGTATAAAGTTTTCTTTGGTGGATATTTTATGTTAGGAACAAGACATCGAGATGCGGTTTTCGCGTGCTTCTTTAGACATAATTTAGCTACTTGTTCATGAAAAAAAGTCATACCAATGCATTTTAATTTCGTGTTGCGAAAATTAATCGTTTCTGTCGGAATGTCGAACAAAGCCCTCTAGCGACGACATGTGAAACTAACAAACTTCAATTATTTTTCTATTTTGCGTGTTTAATGTACATTATGACACTCAAACGGGTGTTTTAATGTTTGACTTTAAAGTATCTAACATTTTTTCTTGATGTGGTATGTAAAACTAATGAAGTTCTTTATTATGTATGTAAACAAATCGTAACATACCGATTCTTATTGAAATTGAACTGCAGTTTTGCTAGTTGAGATGGTTCAGCATAATGCTATTAATGTTAAGATGACCAATTATCGAGATTGGACGTTCTTATTGGTTAAAAAAGCGTCAATTGCCTTTAAATTGGATTCTTTTTAGGGCCTAAATATAACCTTCATACTTTTAACTTACTTGAGTAAATTATTAAGTTTACATAATAGTGTATTTTATCATTATAATGTAATAGTAACAATTTAAGAGAATATTATAAGTAGTTTTGTTAGTAGATAATGTTTATCTCATTGTCGAACAAGACATACGAGATGCGGATTTACCTCGATCAATTATGAAATGGTGACAATTGGACATTTACATTTAGCACTTTTCATGAAAAATAGTCATACAATGATTTAATTTTCGAAAATAACCGTTTTTCGGATATGTCATTAGAACAAAGCCCTCTAGGCGTTAACGACATGCGAAAACTCTATAAACTTTCAATTATTTTAACATTTGTAGCCCAAGAATAGCTCATTTCAACGCGCCTAAGTTTGTTAAAATCGGCTTAGCGTTTCGAAGATACAGGGGTTATTTAAGGAAACCTTTGAATACCCTCCCACTTTATTTTAGACATACGTCAAAAGTGCCAAACAAAAAGTTCAGATTATCCTCGACTTTAAAGATCAGTTATTTTTTTATTAGGTTAATATAGCAGAATTCACAAAAACATCACTTTTTAGATTCAAGATTGCAGTTACGCCCCTAGCGGCCATTTAAGAAACTTGAAAACATTTTACAGGTTTTTGTATTGGCCGTTTTAGTAAAACTTTTTTTCCGCAAGCCTCTACGATGTATAGTTTCCCAGATACAGTACCTCGCATTCTTAGTTGGCCACCCTGTGCATTTAATGATAAAATAAAATATCATTGCAGTAAATAGAAAAAAATCTTAATGTGTTGACACTTATGCAATTACCATGTCAGTTTTACTTTTATAACTACAGTGTTATATATAGTGCTTTAATGTGTCCTTAAAAACAGATCCGTACCCGATTTCGTCAAAGGCTGTTCAAATGCAGTATATTAATATAAATAATACAAATATATAAATATAAATAATATTTAACTTAATAATAACATAATACTTTTGCTTATCAATAGTATTACCTATACCATTAACAATTATATCATTAAACAACCGACACTTTGGTTTTCATGCAATTCTTTATGAAATTTGCTTTAATATTTCTTGCTGTTATTACCATAGGTATACAACATCAATTGTAGGGAATGTACTATGCACTTATAAACAAACATTAGTTATTAATTCAACACGATATGTGGACGATTGAATGATGCTGTTTACATGATAGTAGTACTACTACGAGTAAAAACTTCTGCTGTCGCTGGCAACAAAATGTCACTTTAGCGCTATTTTATAAAGCCGAAAAGTGTCCTTTTAATGATGTTTGAAAAATATTCATAAAAGTATTTATTTATTGCATATTATTATTCTTATTATTGTGGTTATTCAAAGTCTATTACAAAATACTATAGTGTAATTAATCTTGCATGCTGCTTATTGCTTAATATAACCACATGCGAGTAATGTTTTTCTTTCTTAATTAACAAACATCTAAGTGATTGACACAATTTTAATTTGACTTTATTTTATCAACAAATA
The DNA here is from genome assembly GCA_036346205.1 of Vesta saturnalis. Taxonomy (NCBI): domain Eukaryota; kingdom Metazoa; phylum Arthropoda; class Insecta; order Coleoptera; family Lampyridae; genus Vesta; species Vesta saturnalis. Next base: position 1,859,704 of record JARFJB010001017.1, on the reverse strand, counting down.
AAAAATTCTCTCCCGTATTTGACAAAGTGGGATGATTATCTCTTTCCTATTTAAACAAAAAAAAAATTAGAAAATGTATCACAATATTTTCGTCGTCTAATAACATAATGTTTATATACATGTAAAACGAATTAGATATGGGAATCTTTTACGATGTCATAATAATGATTATTTTAATCCAAAATTTACATATTAATAGTAAATCATGCTTTATTATGATTTATCTTAATGTTTTGTTATTTCACCCTTTTCGCTTACCTCTGCTTTTGAAATTACTGAAAAATTAGGATTGAGGTAGTATTTTATTCCCTCCGCTGACCCCGGTAAAGTTACTCCTCTAATTAACAAAATAAGCAGAACAGCGTATGGAAATAATGCTGTAAACCACACAACTTTTCCAGAAGTCGAGATCCCCTTCCATAATGAAAAATAACAAATAATATAAACCGCTAGTAGACATAATGCCATATCCCATTTAATTGCACCAAGATCGTGTAAACCCTCACTGCGATGTAATTCTAGAATAGCTCGACTGAAAAGTAAATTATGATAAATATAAAATAACTTTTGTTGATACAATACTTGCTTAAAATACTCTGAAGCGGCAGATGCAAATCTTGATTCTGTAACAGGAACGTCGTCTACCATTAAAGCTGTGATATTGTACTCGGAAGAGTTTTTAGACGGAAAATCGAACTGCAACAAAAGTATAAAGTTCATAATTTTTGTTTGACGTTAAGTATATACTTAAATATTGTTTTTAAAACTTATATATTTATATAATGAACTTATTGAAAACTTTCTTACGGGTCTACAGTTCGGTGTATTCCATGGGTTGTCACAAGTTGTCCAAGGAAGCATATTTGTGAATGATGCAAAAAAGAAACGTAGAGCCCAAGCAATAATTACGTTGTAATAAAAATCTACGTAAAAGGCAATTAAAACCACTGCATATCCGATACCTGTAACAATTACTCTCTCTTATCCGATGATTATAACATGAAGAATAATAATTTGTAAAAAGTAGATGATAAAACGGAACAAAAAATGAAAAAAGCACTAAGTATATTATTTCAATTCGCAATTTTATGCTACCATTACTGAAATGTGTAACGTTACTTTGAAGAGTAATAATAAGCTGCGTAAAAAGCATTAGGCTGCTTTATTTGTACCTATCTTACAAAGTATATCTAATGCAGTACATGAAATGAATATTTAGTTACATGTTTCAACATAGCTATTTGTGTATCAAGTTGCACAATAAGCGTGTTTTTGCATTAGATTTGAGCAGTTGCCACGAGCGTAACGCATCGTGGGCAAAAAACAACCAATTTTGCACGTGTTTTATACAAGATATTTTGTAATTTAGTCAGTGTGGAACACTATCACATTCGATACGTTTTAGATAAATGTTATTGTTACTATAGAGATGGTGATATAAGAAAATAATCACTGACATTAATTATTACTACAGCGTCAATGTCAATCAAAATTGTCGATATATTACGAGCAAGTGTTTTCCAATTAAAAATTGTACCTTTAAGTTTCACAACAAATATTGTCATTTCTAATCAAGCGTTAAAATTTATTTACAATACGTTACCTAGAAACTGAATTCTCGTTTTACCACTAGTGGGAAAACGACGAACCACTTTTGACAATTAAAATGTATGTCAAACAGATGACAGTTTGTAACTAAATTACAAAAATAAGTTTTACAACTTCTACATATAGTGTGATCGTTAGTTATGGAGAGCGGTATATTAACTAAATACAAGAAACATTTTTTGAACACCTTAACCTTAGTTTTGATTGTTAGTTCTTGTTACCGTACATTTTCATAACTTTGATATGAGCTAACATTCCGAAACCGTTCACATCACATCGATGATTAACTCAGTCTAGCAACATATTTTGTTTTGAATGTTTCCCAAATACCGTGAGATGACAAGTATGTATATGTGCAGCAGTCCTCTAAACGGTATAATTGGTTATGAGAAATTATTGCACCGTTTGCTGGATATCGCGCTACACGTCTATTACTTAGGCCTCAATTTGTAGTAAATTGGCTATAAGTAGAAGTCAATTAAAGACATATTTGAAATCTTGACGAAAAATGCTTTCGAATCTACCAAACTGTTTGGCCTTCACGGTTAACCCAATGGGAGCTTAGCCGACCTAAAAAACCTAGAATCTGAATAAATAACAATTCGCACTATATTTATTTTTTGCAACATTTTTTTCCAAATTTGGCGAAAATATTGTTCGACCGAGAATGATCTGAAATTGTTCCTATAAGTACGAGGGATGTTCGGTTACTAAAGTACATTTGTGAATTGCAGATAGACTACTTTATTTATAGAAATCAAATATAATATAAATAAAAACGCGAACTTTTAGCTACTTTACAACGTAATCCCCACCAATGTTAAGGCACTTACCGTAGCGAGGCACCAGCTTCCGTATACCCTTTTCGTAAAAGGTACAATCCAAATTTCTAAAAAACTGCCTTATTTCATATTGCAGTTCGTTGTCGTTTTCAAACCTTTTACCCTACAAATGAGGTTTTAACGGCCCAAACAAATCAAAATCAGAAGGAGCCAGGTCTGGACTATGGGGCGGGTAGACAATAACTTCCAATTGTGTTTCTGAAGCCAGGCTTTCGTCTGAGCTGAGATGTGCGGTCTTGCATTGTCATGCAACAACCTGATTCATTTATCAACCTTCCTCTTCGTTTCTGTCGAATGGCTTGTTGCAGTTTTTCGAGAGTTTGACAATAAATATCGCTGTTGATTGTGGTTTTCGGTGGTAAAAACTCTATGAGCAAAATGCCTTGCATTGTCTTTTTTACAGACTATTGAACTTTAACGCTTCCACGTCATCGAGTCATTTTTTTATTCGGGATTATGGTGGTGTAGCCAGGTCTTGTCTCCTGTAACTATAGACTCTAGAAATTCGTTTTCCTGACGATAACGCGTTAAAAGTTCCATTCCTGTCGCCATTCGTTGCATTCGTTCGGTGTTAGTCGGTCAATAGTTTTGGTACCCATCTTGCGGCAACTTTTCGATAGTGTAATTGAAATACGATTTCTTGAACAGTCATTAGAGAAATTTCCCGTATTTTCAACCGACGATCTTCTCGCATCAGCGTATCGATGTTTAATTGATTCTCATCCGTTTTTATTCTTGATGGTTTTCGTCGCAAACCTTAGGGATCATCGTTCAGATTTGTGCGTCCACTTTTGAACTGCTGAAACCAAACATAAATTTGTTTTCGGCTCATAACGCCTTCTCCGCATGTCTTCAGTATTTTTTTATAAATTTCGGTAGGCGTTTCATTATTTCCAAACAAAAAACGAATGACCGCTCGCACTTAAAATTTGGAGTAAGTTTCGATTGGAACTGACACTTTGCTACTGTCACTGAGAACGTTGTACATAACCTAAAACAATGACAATAGCCACCTACGCAGTACATGTGCACATCTAAAATGCCAGCAAGTTTTAACCTAATCAGAGCAACATAGGCAGTGTGTCGCGCAAATACACCTTAGTAACCGGACATCCCTTGTAGTACTTAAATCCAAAGAAATTTCAGTTACATTAGTTTTACCACAAACCGCGAAATGGCTTTCAAAAGTTACTTGATTGTCCTATCTATTAAGTAATTTTCATCTAGGGTATTTTTTATCTACGTAATAAAACATGGCTAACGCCAACCTCTTACATGGTCATTCACAATTATCTAAAGAACAAAATTATTTTTTGTCTCTAGCTTGATAGTATCGATCAAATGATTATGCTTGTTTGCTTATATTATTGAAGTATAATTAAAACCCTCTAGGACAGAAATAATTAAATGCAGAAATTTTATATGAAGCTGCTCACGTAAAAACCAAAATAAGCCTTTTAGGATAATCGTGGTTTATATGACCTATTGAAAAAATACTTCACCTTCAATAATTCATATCAGTTTATACGTTTGTAAATATCATCATAGTAAAATTAAAATGTCTCACATCCAACCTACAGAATGGAAATTAAAAAATTCATGTCAGTTAGATGTTAATAGACACATAGATGTTACGTTAAAAAAAATTCAAACCACTACGATTTCATAAAAATGTCGATAATACAGTTTAAGCATTTTCCACCATATTTATATAATTTTTACACTGATTTAGTTTTATATTAAGAAACATTATGTATAATTAAATTTTCTTTAAAAAATATATCTACAGCTTCTTATAAAATTAATCATTATTCACGCACACGACACGCACCACGCACACGACACCACGCACACGCACACGACACACGCACACGCACACCACACGCACACGACACGACACGCACACGACACGACACGCACAGCACACGCACGCACCGCATACGCACGCGCACGCGCACGACAGCACAGCGCACACGCAGCACGCCACCGCACATGCACCACACCACACGACACGCACACGACAGCACACACACACGCACAGGCACATGCACTCGCACACGCACACGCACACGTAAACACACGCGCACACATACACATTTTCTTACTCTTCTTAAAACCACTAAGAAGGATCTCGGAGACTCGTACCGTCATTATTTTTTGTACTGAAGAATTCATGAAGGCATGCAATTCTTTCCATCATCGTGAAGACGACTTTGTTCCTGGGCGATCGACGACCGATGCCATAACAGGCATATTACGAATGTAGTGTCGATAACTTCAATATATAAAATAGCGATTTTTTTTCTATAAAGGAAGCTCTCGTTATAAAGGAAATACTTGTGGACAGACACGTTGAGCAACCCTTGCAGCTAGTAACCGAATACCGGTGGCTCTGTAGGATTAAAAAATGTGGAAGCACCCTGAACTGATAACTAAACTTCATAACCCAAGCGGAACACCTTCCAAGTGGTTTTTACGACAAATTTTGACTGTGCGCTTATTACCCTGTTTATTTATTGCTAGACTATTCATTCGACCTCCCCGGCATTCACTTTATACAAGCCCTATTTGTTACATATTTTCTAGGGGCATACAGATCTGTTCCCATTATGTGGCACTTTATATATTTCATATTTTTCATCCAAATTCCTTTTCAGTTTACACATGTTGCTCCTGTGTATTCTCTTACTCTGGCTTTAATTTGGATTATTTTCTCGAAAGCCAATCAGCAGGGCATGTTCTTATAAAGTGACCAACTTGTTCAAATAAGGTGGATTCGCAGACGAGCACATCTTGCCTTTGAAACGATATTTTCTTTTACTTAAAGTAACCGGAAGGGTCAAAGTACTGCAGCTGCAGACCTTTGGTAACCATAAATTGCTCCAAAACAGAAACTCACAAAATTAAAGCAGCTTTACTGAAGGGTTATCATCTGGAAAATAATTTAAAATTTAACTGGACAACTAAAATAAGAAAAAAACGCCATTCGCTTACTGTCAAAAAAAATCTTGGCAATTTTGAAAGCTATTCTGAATGTCTGGTATTGTCACCAGTCATTCTTTTAACTGGGATCCTATTTCGGTGTGAAAGTGATTATAAATCGTGTGATCGAAGTAGAAAGTCGAATAAACCCGCGTTTAGGCAAACATAGGTTATGAAACTTCTCCTGCCAGACAATTGCTGAAATTGCGTGGAGCTACCTTGGAAGTCCTCAAATAACATTGCACACGGAGGTAGCTGATAAATTATCGCTATCGATAATAAAACATCTAGTGTGGAACATCACGACCTTCAACCTACAAAATGGAAATTTAAAAATGTAATAATTTTAATGAAATTTTTTAGGATAATTATACGTCTTTTATAACAAGTGCATTACGAAAATATGCAACATTGTAAAAACAAAACAATAATCTATGACAAACAGGCGTTTAAAACTTCATGTCAGATAGAGGTTAATATGCATCTATATGCTAACATAAAAATGAAGAAATGAAATAATTTCAATTATAATTTTGCTTTCTCATGAACGTACATATAACGAAAAAGCTATATAATCGGTTTAAATTTTCAAAATTATTTTTCAACAACACGAAAAACGCGTTAATAAATTTCGTGTCTGCCTGTGTGTCTGTGTGTGTTTTCTTTACAAACGTATAAAAAGAGGTTGAATAATTAACATTATTTCATTTCTTTTAATTTTTAAGGCATCTAGTCTATTAACCTCTGTCAGATGAAGATTTAAACGTATCTTTGACAGATTATTGTTCTTGAATTTACAACGCTGCAAATTTGGTAATTAACTTATTATAGAAGAGCTTGCATAATTATCCTAAAAAATGTTATTAAAATTATTAAATTTCTTTTAATTTCCATTTTGAAGGTTGAAGGTCGTGTGTGTTTCACACCAGATATTTTAGCATAACCATATGCAACCTCTTTTATACATTCAGAACGAAAGCAGCCATCATTGTAAAAACAAAAAATAATCTGTCAGAATAACGTTTAAAACTGCATTACAGGTAAAGATTAATAGACATAAATAAATTTTAACTTAAAAAATTCCAAAGCAGCCTGTTTCTTGAAGATATCAATAATACAGTTTAAAATTTTTCGTTCATATTTAATTAATTTTTAGACTCACCTTGCGTTATATTAAGAAACTTTATAAAGAAAAGTTATGTAAAATTAAATTATCTTTAAAAAGTATGTCAACACTTTTCTTATAACACTAATCGTTATTCAGCTACATAATAAAAATTTTAACTAACACAAATTCTAAATTAAAAATTTTTCCGCTAAATTACGCGACTTATCAAACAATTGCATAGAACATAATTAATTCATGTGTTTAAGATCTATATCTAGCTATTTTTATATCTTTGAAATAAGCAGCTGTTTCAGAAATACTTGATAAAAGACAAAACTGCTCTAACAGAATCTCGTCGATTTCTCCCAAAATCTAATCAGCTCTAAGCGAAATGAAAACAAGCTTAAATACAAAATTTTAAGTACGTAGGTGTTTTCGTTCACACACACACAGCACGCACACACGTACACGAATCACACCACACATACCACATACACACGCACACACACAACAACACACACACCACACACACACACAACGCACACACCACACACACACACACAACAACACACACACACACACACACACACACACACACACACACCACACACACACACACCACATACACACAACACACATACACACACACAACAACACACACACATACAATACACACACACACACACAACACCACACACACACACATATACACACACACACACACACACACAACACACACAATACAAACACCACACACATCACACACACAAAAAAACACACAACACACACACACACACACAACACACCATGTGATAAACCATAATACCATAATAACTATCTACAATAGCATCTTAAGACAAGCTTACTGCGTGTCTGTTTCATACGTGTGCGCGTGCGGTGCATGTGTGTGTGTGTGTTGTGTGGTGTGTGGTGATATGTGTTATGGTTTGTGTGCGTAGTATGTGATGAGTGTGTGTGTGTGTGTGTGTGTGTGTGTGTGTGTGTGTGTGTGTGTGTGTGTGTGTGTGTGTGTGTGTGTGTGTGGTGTGTGTGTGGTGTGGTGTGTGGTGTGTGGTGTGTGCGTGGGGCGTGTGGTGTGTGTATGTGTGTGTGGTGTGTGTGTGTGTGTGTGTGTGTGTGTGTGTGTGTGTGGTGTGGTGTGTGGTGTGTGGTGTGTGTGGTGTGTGTGTGTGGTGTGTGTGTGGTGTGTGTGTGTGTGTGTGTGTGTGTGTGTGTGTGTGTGTGTGTGTGTGTGTGTGTGTGGTGTGGTGTGTGTGTGTGTGTGTGTGTGTGTGGTGTGTGTGTGGTGTGGTGTGTGTGTGTGTGTGGTGTGTGTGTGTGTGTGTGTGTGGTGTGTGGTGTGTGTGTGTGGTGTGTGTGTGTGTGTGGTGTGTGTGTGTGTTGTGTGTGTGTATATGTGTATGTGTGTATGTGTGGTAATGGTGTGGTGTATGGTTTGGTAATGTGTGGTGTGGTGTGTGATGTGTGTTCTGTGCTATTGTACAATCATAATAACTATCTAAAATATTTTCTTAACACAAGCTTACTACCTTTATTGTATGTTCTATTTACAATTATTATACGTTAACCTATATTTCACTTAAATGTGTTTATTATTGCGATATGTCGAAATGTAACTTTCTGTATAACATATATTCCAAACGGTTTTTAGTTTCTTACTTCAAAGAATACTAGCTTCTAAAACAGTTTCTATTATAAATTTTTTATTTCTTTAAAAACATATTTTGGTGCAACATATTTCAATTTCAAATATAAATCTTTGTTTTGTGCATTAATATCGTTAAAACTTTCTAAATTAACTTCATGGGATACATTATATGTATAACCATCCGCGGTTTAATAAGTTTAGGCGTATAAACTTCCAAATCTTTGTTTCATTTATCAGTTATTGATTGTTTTAATTTTTACATCCTCTTTAGTATGAGATTGTAATACACGTTTATCATTTTTTGTAGCTTTAAATGAATTAATTCAAACTTTTATAATTTCGGTTTTCTTCTTCTCTTATATTAGTCCTTACTAGTACAAAGTATTTTTGTGTTTCAGAGCAATTTTTAAGACACCATTTAGTGTTCTCATTTTTTTACTTTTATTGATCTTTCATTTAAAGTATTCATAATTTTATTACATGAACTTCGTATAATTCTTACTGATTTTAAAATATTTTGTTGTAAATCATTTAGTAAATCACCATCCTTTTCTGTAACTTCAATTAACGTCTGTAAACGCATTTTGAAATGATTCATGGACTTCATCCGAGATAATTACTGTTTACATGAATTATTAACAACTTTTAAAAAAAAATTATATTCTTTAAACTTACATCGTTGAATTCCATATGTCGTAGCAGTAATGTTTAAAATACAATATAATTTCACAATTTGTTTTATATTATTGTTTATTCCTCTATCCGATTCAATATAACATATAGGATTATTATGTTTATAAATTACGAATGCTACTAGAACATCTTATTTGTCTTTTTTATTATAAAAATGTAAAAAGTTAATGTTTGTGAAGTCATAAGAAGGTGATTATTTATTATTAAATAAATGGCATAAGTTCCTAAGTGTTTGTCTAACATAAACAGAATTACAGAATGTACAGTTCAATTTATAAATAGCGGACTTCAAAATGTCGTTAGTTGAGTCCTGCATATTAGATAAACATTATGAACGTTTGTATCAGTTCTGAAAGCTACTTTGTACATGATCTTTTGTAAAATATGAGCGACTTTTTCTGATATTTTTTCAAAATATGAAATTGATATGTATTTATTTTGTGTCGGTTCTGCGTTAACTGGGTAAATGTTTTTGATAGATAATTTGTACTCTTCATTTTTAACTAAAGTGTCGATTATATTTGAAATGTACCATTCGTTTGAGATTGTTTTGTAATTAATATTTCTTTATTTCTTTATTAATGGTAATGGTACTAATGATCTATGTTCAACTAACTTATGTCTTTTAGGTGACATGAATCGTTCGGAATTGCAATATCTGTATGTGTAGGTTTTCTGAACATGTAGAACTCAAACTTGTTTGTGTATTAATTTTTATGTTTAAACCTAGAAAATTAATGGCTCTAACTTGTTCTTTCTCTAGTGCAAATTTTATGTTAGGATGTAAATTGTTAATACTAATTAAATCTGATGAACTATCAAAATCAAAATACCATCTAATCAAAAACATTTAATTAAAAAAATTGATCTTCTAAATTATACATAAAGATATTAACTAAAGTGGGCGATGCCCTTACGTGAACCATTTTTTTTGTAGATAAATCTTACTACTGAATGTGAAATAATTTTGAGTAACACAGAGATTAAATAATTTAAATGATAAATCAAATCCATTTTTGTAACTAATTCAACATTACTATTAAATTAATAATTATTTAATAAACGCATACATGCTTGAGGTGGTATTTTAGAAAACATACTAGTAACATCAAAACTTACAAGCATATTATGTAACGATAATTTTACGTTTTGTAGTTTATTAATTGGTTCCAAAGAATTAGTAATGGAATGGTTTGATATGTACTTCAAATTGTTTCTTACTATGTGGTTTAGTTTACTTGATAAAATATTAGGTGCTTGGATGTAAGAAACTACTGGTCTAATGGGCGTATTTGGTTTGTGGATTTTTACGAGACCGCATAGTTTTGGTGATTGTGGCTTCTTATATAAAATTTCTCTAATTCTGTACTACAGATATTGCAATGTTGTAAACTTTGTCTCACATCTTTTTGAAATTTTGTTGTAGCGCCTCTATTTAAAATTTCTAAATTTTCGTTAGTAATAACACCATTAACTATCTTTTGAAAGATTTACTAAAGTGTTACCTTTATCTTCTTTAACAGAAATTAGATTATTTCTGTTAATTTTGTTGATAATGACAATGATACTCTTTGTATTAAAACTGCTATTAAGTTGAGCAACTCTTTTGCCAATTTGAAGTAATTTTTTTCAATATTACAGAATAACGAGAGTTAAGGAAATGATTCGAGCGTGTGCGTGTGCGTGTGCGTGCGTGTGCGTGTGCGTGTGCGTGTGCGTGTGCGTGTGCGTGTGCGTGTGCGTGTGCGTGTGCGTGTGCGTGTGCGTGTGTGAGTGTGTGTGTGTGTGTGTGTGCGCGTGCATACGGGTGTGTGCAAGAATGTGCGCGCGTATGTGTGTGTGTGAGTATGTGTGTGCGGGTCCGGCTGTGGGTGTACGTGCGCGTGACAACAATTTGAGAATTAGAAGCATGCTATCCTGATAATACTTTTACGTCTAGTTAAAAGTTAAAGTGAATATCATAATTTCACATCTTAAATCTTAGTAACGTATTATGTATTGTACGCAAGGTATTGCCAGTAAAACCCTCTTCATCATGTTAATAATGTAAAATGCCAAATTAGACATTAAACATCCACTATTAGATGCGTACATATGTATACAAGCAACTGCCTCAATTTCATAATTCAGCGTAGATGGCCAGTTAATCTTTGCATAACCTGTAGTATGATAAGGTAGTACATTATCCATTAATTATTTCAGTTTGTTTTTAAATTTAATGAGGTTTGAATTTAAAATATAATAACAATAAGTAGGTATGCCTAATAGAATATGGTTATTATTTTTTATTTCAAATTTTTATATTTTTATGTGAAAATGTAATCTTTCACGATTATTACACATAATTAAAATACTTATCTTCAGGGTTTTTTAGACCGTGTATTTTTCTATTTATGTTTTATATAAATCGAAACGTTTCGATTGAGTTATTGTGCTGAGTAATTGGAAATATCTTTAAGAATTACTTGAGATGCTAAAACAAATTTATGAAATATGTCATAAAAAAAAAATTTCTCATAAGTCATAAATTTCTTCTAACATTTCAAGTGATTCTTAAAGATATTTTTTAAAGATGTTTGAGTGAGGACTATAACTGTAATTGTTGAAATTTATAAAATATAAAAAATATTTTTCATATTTCATGAATTTGTTCTAACATCACTAGACATTTCCATTTACTGCGGACAATAACTGTATTTGTATTCCAAACGTTTAAATTTATATAAAATATAAATAGAAAAGATCACGATTTAAAACCCAAAAGATAAGTATTTTAATTTTTGTATGATTATATGATATAATATTATCAAATTTTTAAGAAGAGTAGTCAATATAGAAAATCATAATAGTTAGGTACTTGAGCGTATTATACGTAATTAACACATTTCACAACACCAATTATTTTAAAATTAAGGTTAGCTTCATGTCTTATTCTTTTTATAGTGATTAAGTATTCAAAAGTTTTCTCTTGAGATTTCTTAAAGGGTTCGCAACAACTTTAAAACCTTTAAGTGCAATACAAAAATAAAAAAGAGAAATTAGTTAACAATAATTCTGCAAATCAGTTCAAGTGCAACAGGTATAAGATATTTTATATAATTCTTGAGATAATGTATACGATGTCACGACCTCGTGGTCCCAGAGTCAATTATCCACTCCCGCTAATCTCCGGAACCTTCCGGTCGGAAGTAGGGAGTAGAGTGCATTGTAAGTACGTCTTTAGCAGTGCCACAAAAGACATTTTCAGTTTTCCACTTTAACAAAAAGAAACGATTCGATAAAATGCTCAAGGATGAGTGAGAAAAGATGTTGCACATACATCAATATTCAGAAGGATTGTATTTATGATTGTTATAAGTGCTGAAAGAATGGTCACTAAGCTGCTATCAAACCTCAGATTATGATCTGAGATCTTTCTAGTATATGTTTTATATTCTAGAAGCTCAATAAGAATGTATAAATCTATTTCTAACTGGGTCATTTTCAAGCTTTAACTTTTATAAATAATTTATAAGTTTCAAAATTTTTTCCAAAAAGTATATAGTATACAAAACACCGGAAATAGCTTTTAGATCGTAAACAGGGAAAATGTGTGTATTAACTCTTTAGTAAATCTTTCAATTTTACCATGTAACACAAAAAGCGAATCCGGGCTTTTACAAACGAAAATAAATAAAACTACCTTGAACTGAATCGAAATAAATTTCACCACATTTTAAATGTATACATTACTTTTTTTCTCACCTTTAAGAAGGGGACAAATTCTCCCCCAACAGGTTATAGCACCTTTCCGATGAAATTGTCCAAGTGCTAACTCCATATAGAATAATGGGATTCCACCTATTATCAGCATGATGCAATATGGCACAAGAAATGCTCCTGAAATGATAAAACAAATTTACATTTAGATTTTGTTTATTACCAATAAATTTTTAAGAAACTAGATTATCTTAAAATCAAAATTTTTGTGAAAAACTCGTTAAGAATGGGATTTTATTATGAGTAGGGAACTACATAAAATTACTGTTAACAAATTATATCATTCCATGTTTTATATACTGTTGCCATTAAAAGTGTTATTGTTAAAGGTTCTAACGTTAGTGTCTGAAGCACTAATTTTACATCAAACTATAATTAATAGTGCGTGCGGGTACGTGTGCGTGCGTGCACCCTACAATTAAAACACTCTGGTAAGGACAAAAATAAGCATTAAAAATAAAAGTAAACACAGAATTCGATGTCAATCACGTTAAACCAAAAAAATTAAATTAAATTCCCTCTAAAATGCATACTTATCGATTTATACAGTTAGTTTCTTTTTACCGCATTAAAAATCAAATATTTTTGATACATTATTTGATTTTTTGTGATATTTATGACCAGCTTATAAAGGAATTACAGTTGAATATTGAAGTTGTAAATAGTACAAAATTATAACATTGTATTACAATACAGGGTGTCCCGTAAGCCTTCTACAACCTTTCGCCTGACGCTAGATCTGTAACTACTAGATATGCAAACTTAATCTCCATGAACACCCTACGGTTGTTGAATATTTAAAATTTGGAAAAATTGACTACCACCAGGTATTATTTATTTGCTGAACCTTCAAATGAAAAGATTTTACAACCATATTTTTTATTGTCGTACCCAATAATTAATATTTCAATTTGGGTAAGTAGATAAACATAATTGATTGCACTTCTGGACCAAATTTTTTTTGCAATGTCTTGTTTTGGTGTCGATGTACGTAGAAAATTGCACATTTGTCCAGATTCTAAAATGGCATAAAAACGTGAGTTGTCTCCTTACTAAGAAATGTACAATAGACGTCTCCATCACACAATTTGTAGTAAAATAAATTGTTTCAATAAAACCAAGAGTCGTAACTTAATTACATTGCCCTACATATACATACGTTGGTACAGAAGGTTATGTAATCGACTCTTTTTTAACTAACGCTAAATCGACTTATTGGCTCATTTGACAACGTTTGGCAAAGCTTCGACAATACGGGCGTGCGCGCGCGCGTGTGTGTATGAGTGTATGTGGGTATGGGTGTGGGTGTGGCTATTGGTGACGATGTCGTTGTTAGAATCGGAGTTGTGTCGGTGTCGGTGCGTGCGTTTGGCCAAGGTTGGCCATGTGTGTGTGTGTGTGGCGCGCGCGTGTGTGTGTGTGTGTGGGCGCGCGCGCGGGCGGGCGGGCGCGTGCGCGTGCGTGCGTGTGTGCGTGTGTGCGTGTGAGTGTGTGTGTGCGTGGGTGTGTGCACGTGCGCGTGTGTACGTGGGTGCGTACGTGAGTATGTACGTGCGAGCATACATGGGTGGGTGCGTGTGCGTGTGCGTGTCCGTGTGAGTATACGTGTGCGTGTGAGTAGGCGTGTGCATGTGCGTGTGTGTGCGTGTACGTGCGCGTGCAAGCGTGCGTCTGCGTGTGCGTGTGTGTATGTGTACATGTATGTTAGTATCCACGATAACTCCAGATCGACAACACGTACGTACTTCAAATTTCTTGTTTAACCTGATTTAATTTCTCATGCAGCTGATTAGATTTTGGCAGAAATTCAGCGGCAAAGAACTTAAGTGTTAGTTTAAATTTTTCCAATATTTTAACAACGATTAATTTTATAAGAAAATGTTTAGACATTGTTTTTGGAGAAAGTTTAATTTTACATAGTTTTTCTATATAAAATTGCTGAATATAAAGCATGCTAAGTCTAAAAATTTGTTAAATAGAATTGAAACGCCTAGTTTGTATTATCGGTATATTTCCGAAACCCAATTTTCTTGATTAATTATTCGCTAATTAATTTTAATTTTACCAATTTTACCAAAATTGCAGAATTCCAAAAAGTAAATTTTATCCCCTTCGCCGTCATTCCGAAAACATTAAGAATGTTCGACGTCAGAGTACCCTCTAGTCCTACTATTTACACAGCAGCCAGTCTCAAAAATAACGCCACTACCAGAAGTCGTCCCCGCCTTCCTCAGATTTCTATATTACCATAGCACGCGCTATCGAGAGCAGACTTTTTATTCGAATCCCCCTGGACACCCTGGCCTGCTGTTGCTCAGATTTGTCTTCAGCTGCATGCAACACTAACAACATCTGTGGAGAACGTTAGCGCGGAAGATCAATTCTCGGTGTCGTTGCCTACTTTCACAGTCGGGAAGAAAGGCTGTCTGTCTAAATTCTGCCTGCCCAACAGTGTCCACTAGAAATCGCAATGGAGCTGGCTGCCCAGGTTTTGCTAGACGATACTAATTACATAGTTACACACAAACTTACACCTACACGCCGCCCCAGGCAGCTTACTCGCCGGAAGGAAAGCGCTCAACCCAATGACTATTAACCAAGAATAGACCTATTTGTTTACAATTGTATGTGTCCGAACATAACTGCAAACTGCCAGAAGATGGCTGCCCCATTGTTGGCAACCTATGATTCTGACGATTGTTTTGATTATTATTGCAGTGATTTTTTCGAACATTTAGATAAGTACAACGTTATTATTTGCTGTTTTTTTGTATAACTCAAGTTTTATAATGGTGATATAGTGCAGTTGGATTAGGACCCCACTGTTTGGCATCAACATTTGAGTAAAAATACATTTAAATATTTAGGTTCCGTCAGATCTTGTCCGTGGATACGAAAGTAGCAATCTCGTGATCATTTCAATTTAGTTACGACTTAGATAGATAAATTTCTGGTTATTTACCTTCACGTGTAGGCAACATGAAAAAGCGCTGTGAATTTTTTGGGTAGGTTAACTTAAATGGATACATGTTGATCTTTTGGTTATCTATTGACTTTGCGACCGAAGAACTAAGTTTACATACCTCTACATCATGTTTAATAGTCAAAAAAAGAAATAGAAAGATGCAGTAGGTAAATTTTATCACCAAAGAAAGTCTTCACATTGGATTACTTATGAAATTGCGTTCTGGATTTCCTGCATATTTCCCCGTGTTTTTTATTTTGTAAGGGTGAAAAAATGAGAATGGATCCTTATTATTTTTTTACGTAGATTTGGTTAACAAAACATCTCATTGTATTAGATAAGACACGATGTTGTCTTTTATGACCAATACACAGGGTGTTCCAAATTGTCATCTTCAAAGCAATTTAGTAATGTATAATTGATTAAATGTCTAGCTATTATTTACTAAAATTAGATTGCATATTTGGTTTTATATGCTTATCAAAAAATATTTCATAAATTTCGAAACGTTTAAATTTATATAAAAGATAAATAAAGAAAATATACGATTTAATTACCCAAAAGATAAGCATTTTAATTATGTGTGATAATCGTGAAAGTTTATATTTCCAAAAAAGGACAACATCGAACCACCCGATATCGAAAAAACGTCAATGTACCGGATCAACAGAGCGACAAAAACCTACTGGCAAAATGATTGAACTAAGCGGTAGCGCCATCCACTATTCCAATAGAAAACGTCATATTCAGCGTATATACTTTGATTATCAATTTTCTAACGGATACAGCAGACACATTTTGCCAAGGCATGAAGGGGGGTCATCAGAACAGTAAAGTCGCCCAGACCAAACCTCATGCCGCAGGAACAACGAGCACTACGCGAACTGAAGAACACCAAGCAAAGGTACTAACGGCCGACAATGGAAATGAAACCGTAGTAATGGTCCGAAAGTGACGACAAAATCAAAGGTCTATTAACCGTTATCTCCAATATTATTACCTGCTTAACTCTTGTTGTTATCTATGATTTGTCGTTTTCTCATGTTTCACGGCCTACTTATTGTTAGAGTCTTTAATAAAATACATTTTTTTTTATTTTCTTTGTTGTTTTTAAAAATAGATAGTACATGTGCTATATCATTGTAAAGAGGATAAAAAAACACGATCAATTATTTCAAAACCGACTTGTCGTTCCATAAGAAAAATTTAATTTAGGGGTTGAAACTAAAAAATAGAAAGTGCAAATAAAAATCCAAATTGATATTTAAATTCTGAATAAAAAATATCTTAAGAAAGTGCAAATAAAATTTATATGTCTAATATAACAAAAAAGATATTACAAGAAAAAGAAATTTGACATTTTTCTTTCTCTTGCCATAAGTCTTAAATAAAATACATGGAAATTTGGAAATTGGAGAGTGTCTTATAATTTCACTAATCCTTAGGAGTAATTCATCTAATTTAACCAAATCTGTATCTTTTATAAGCGAGATCCCCATGCTGGAAATGTATATGCGGTTTATATATAAGGTTTAGAACGGGATGTATAAAGTAGAATGGGTATTATGCAGACTAGAATGATGCTATTATGGCCATTTTGTCTATTGATTGCGTGTGTGCTTTGTTGCAGGATCAATTTATGTAGACGTTATCAAATCTTCCAGTTCTGATTATTTGTTATTTGGGTTTTCGCTGTATGATGGCTTATATAGCCAGACAAGGGACCAAGGAAGGGATTTTCGATCGAACCCTCTGAACCACACCATCATTTTTTCACCGATTAAGCTACATTTTGCACATAGATTCATTATATTATTTTCCAGTAAATCCATGGATTTTTCAGTAATATCGTCGGAAACGTCCCAAAGCTTGGAATCAATGCTCAATACATATTTTTTTGCATTTTCGGTAACCACATAGTTTTTCATCAAGCGATGTCAAAATCGTTATTTATGCATACACTTCGATGAAAAACGGCCAAACACATTATTACTGAATAGTGAACGTTGAGCATATTTCGGCCAAGAACTAGCAAAATCAGTATGTATTTACCAATTTAGTGGAGAAGCGGTAAAACGCACTACCTCGATGAAACGAAACCAAATTTTCTGCTCTTCCAGTCTAGTCATCATTTTGGGCAAGTGCAAAAACTTTATTTATTCACCAATTTTGTAAGAAAACATACAGTTTTGAACTATTATGTCTATTTTCGTACTTGTGCACAATTAAGGGTTTTATTTCTGTATCTCAAAAATGACGGCCAACGGAGTAATACGCACTATACCTACCCGTTTCGAGTGTAGCCATAATCTGTTAGTTAGTTATGAGCAGTTAGTATTATACGGTTCAGAACCTATTGATCCTATAAGACTATTGCACATGCCTGTATATCTTCGAAAACACTTTAGGTAAAAATAATTCTGTAATCATTGTAATACAATATTTGTATATTGTTTACATTGTAAGAATTCCAATTAGGGGAAGTTCGTCAACCCCCAGACGGCGGGTAAGCCCGGACACTACCTAAATAAATGTTTTTAGGTTAGATAGTTATATGCACGTGCGGTGAAATAGTTCTAATACAGTCATCGGTAGTGTGTTAAAGTTTTCAGAGGTGCAACACGTATATTGTAAAACTTGTGACTACTTCTGCAAAAAGTGACCGTTTTTCCTTGCACCACGTAATTTTTAAACTTTTTTGCAAAATCATTGAGGTGAGTAAAGTTCAATTTTTACGGTCTAAGTTGGTTTATAAATGTTATAAATTTATGCTGAAAACTGTTCAGTGAGAGAGTTTGACCTAAGTTTTATGACTTAAAAAAATATTCGCTTTTCGGATATCCTCGGACACACCAATTTCGGATAGCATCGGACACGATAAATTCATGTGAAATAGCTTCTAAATTGATTTATTTTTGGCCATGGTATTTGCTGGTAACAATTTTAAATGTTATAGGTATTGTTTGTAGTTTCAGAATATAAAAAAAATGCCTGACAGGAAAACTAATCGACGCTCTTGGACAGAGGAAACCATGCTTCAAGCCGTCCGGTCTGTCATGGATAACTGCCATACTATTCGAGAGGCGGAAGAGAGGTTTAATGTTCCAAAAAGTAGTCTTGGCGTTCGTATCAAGAAACTTAAGAGTGATTTGGTAATAACAACAATACCAAAAATTGGCCGCTTTATAGCAACATTTAATACATATTATTGACAAAAAAATCTTGCCGTTAATTTAAGTATCGAACACAGATTCAATGTAGTTAAAGGACCATCCGGAAAGGATTTTTATTACCACTTTAAGAAGCGCCATCCAGATATATCCTTTAGGTTACTAGAGGTAACAAGCGTGGCCCAAGCGATGGGTTTTAATAGGTTGATTTGTTTTATGAAAAATTCCTTGTCCTTAATAGCTCTTACAGTTTTTCTCCATCTTGCATCTTTAATGCAGATGAAACTGGGGTATCATGTGTCCACAAGAACAAAAAAGTTCTAGCCCAAACAGGAAGGAAACAAGTCAGAAAACTAACTTCAGCAGAACGAGGTCAAAATGTGACTGTAATGATATGCATGAAGGTAACAGGTCTGTTTATTCCTCCACTTCTAATATTTAAGCGGGAGAGAATGAATGATACGTTAATATTCGGAGCTCCTGCAGAAGCAATTGGTGCTGCTCAGACTAATGGTTGGATGGACAATAGCGTTTTTTTTTATATGATTGAAACATTTCGTCAAATATGACAAGCCAAGCAAAGACAATCCAGTTCTACTAATTTTAGACGACCATTGCAGCCATAAAGACTGCAAGTAATATTGTTTGCTCGGAAAAACGATATTCACATGCTGAGTACTCCCTCACGCACAATGCATAAGATCCAGCCACTTGATAGAACTTTTATGAATCCTTTTAAAAATCCACACAACTAGGCTTATAGTTAATGAATAAGACAATACCCTGGTGCCAGAATTTGGCAATTTGATATCGCAGCTGTAGTTTCTGAAGCATTTACGCGATGTGCTCGTCGGGAAATTGCTTAGAAAGGATTTTCTTGCACTGGAATACACCCTTTCGATCGAAATATATTTTCAGATCTTGACTTTCTTCCATCTCAAAAACTGAAATTCCAGAGCAACCACCACAGGATAATGTTCAAAAAACTACTGACCATGAGATCAGCATACCAGATGAAAATAATGTTGTTCCTGTTAATGAAGAAATTGTACTCGGCGAAATACAGAATGTAGAAGACGTTGCAGCTTTGACATTTTCTCCAAAAGCCCGTAAAGCTCTCAACGTTTTGGAGAAAATTTCTCAAATTCCCAAATGCAGCCAAAAGAGAATAGAAAGTAGAAAACGAAGGACAGAGAAGAGTGAAATTGCAACTTCGTCTTTAAAGATGCGTTGGAACAAAAACAACTTGAAGATCAAGAAAAAGAAAATAAGGCAAAGGAGAAAGCCGCGAAAAAATTTAAATTTGAAGAAAAGCGAAAGAAGAATGATAAATACCAGTCGCATGCCTTGTGTGCGGAGAACAATTTGATGAAGACTGGATCCAGTGCCATAAATGCAATAAATGGGCCCATGAGGATTGTGCGGATGTTTCTGGGTGTGCAAAATTTTATATTTGTGACTTTTGCGATGTTCAAAAATAATTGACACAGATTTTGAACTACTTTTATAATTGTGCGGAGGTTACCCTCCAACATTTGATACTGAATAAAAAATTTGGTTTGTTAAGCTACCTGTATATTTTATTTCATTGTTTTATTATCTACTTATGCCTGTTTAAGGTGGCCTTGGACTACTACTTTAGGGTGGTATATAACCGTTTTTGATTAAGGGCATAGTTTTCTCAAAAATTGTAATTAGGCTTAAGTGTCCGGGACTAGATGAACTTCTCCTATACAAGTTTTCACAAATCACTGTAGTTCATAAATTTTACGGAGAACCAACAAAAACTTTGTGGAATAGTAAAAGCAGTTGCAATATTTTCTGAGCAACCATGCCACTCTAAACCTTCCTCGTAACATTCGGTTCTAAATGTATTGTGCAGTAAATTTAAAACGAAGTATTTTTCAAAAATGTCTGTTATTCTTAACATTTCTGTTTTTTCACAATAAATAAATAAAATTTTAATCGGAATGTACGCTTTTGAAAAAAAATACTCCGTCGTGTCTGCTCTAGTCGAAGTTGGAAGGAAGAAACTTAGTGATGTTTAAAATGATACTCTATTCATGCATCACGAGACGTCCTGTAGCCATAAACTGAATAAAAGTGAGCAAGGTTCTAAGTGTATAGTTTAATATATTATCAATTAATTGAATAAATATGTTAATCGCCGTCACTTCATCTAACGTGATTTGCTTCTCCAAAAATTTAAATTACTATAAGAAATTAACATTATACAGATTCAAGGCACCTGATTTATTTTACGTACTATAACAAAGTTTAACAACTTAGCTTTAAATTTTTCCCTGGATATGACGGAAAAATAATTTGTCTTGGAATGTACATTAGTAGCAGTGTTGTAATATCGCAGTAACAACGGGCAGTGCTTCACTAATGGCTTTAAAATTGAATTACACTCGATTATTGGCATAGAAAGAGGGCTGATTGGCCTCTGCCTCTCATTAACTAACGGCAATGTCAATTAATTTGGCACTTGCTACTAGATGGATCGAAGTGTCATCTTTAAACTTCTCAATCTTCTTTTTACAATGAATATTGCCTGTATACAACGATATTATAAAACATAATTTCGTTCCTATACATAATTTAAATAAACCCTTCGCACTTTCATCTTTAACATTATTTTATTAGATTATTAAAGATCAATTTCCTTCTAGATCTGCTTTAGTACTATAATAACTTGAAAGTAGGTCCCTTTCAGTCACCATTAGAATCCGGTAATTAAATCGTAAACTAATGCAGTCTTAAGTAGGGGATCAAAGGCGGAAATTCAAGCAAGAAATTGAAAAAAAATTGTAAAAAGTTGCGCTTACGTAGATAATGCGAAATATTACAAGCAGATTTCTGTATCTATTGGCAACTGCTTAATACTCTACAGTTCATAATGTCTCCAGAGAATGTAAAGGCCGATTGATATTAAATAAAGTTCAATTGAAATAGAGAAAGGTATTAAGGCCAATAGATATATGTAAAGCTTTCAAAAAGGCTAAATTGTATACCGATTTGGTTATTTTCTGAATAGGAACGTCTAATTTGAAATTTATACCCTATTTTCTGTTTTCTAACACCTGAAAATAAGTTTACAAATCAGTATTTTTGTTGAATTTAATGCTAAACCGCACGTGTAACGTTTTAAAAAAATTCTTCATAAAGAATAATAATTATCCAGTTAAAACTGTAGAAAGAAGTTTTGATATCTGAAATAATTTACAAGCAAAGTGATTGCAGGGAGCGATATTTGCGAAATAATGCATGCTCCTCGCTGTCTTACGATTGAGGTTTTAAAAAGAAGTTTCTACAAACTGCCTGGTTATACAGGGTGTCCCACAACTCGACAGCCATAAATCATGGGCTTATGTATCCCTATACATAAATATCCGCAACTCAATAGTTAAATAATTAAAAAAAAATGTTAAATTCCTCACAGCAAACGAAAAAACAAATAGTAGAGGCGCAATGTTTTTTTTAATGACAAATTAAATCATGTCATTGTAACAAACAAAATACACCCACGTACCACACACAATTAAAAAACACCGAACGCGTTTCGATAGCTACGCTATCATCATGAGCGGTCGACTAGGACGGACTAAAGAAACATATATACCATCAGCGAGTAACGCTTCGTTGCTAATCTGGTGAAAGTGAAAGTTATGAAAGTTTAATGAGTTCAGGGTAGCCTAAAGGTCCTTGTCATTGTTCCAACATCACTTTTCTGTGAACATCCGGTGATGTATTATTAATAACCACCTCATCTGTGAGTGCAGTAAAAAAATCAGTCTGTTTTGCCATTTTTTGTGTCTGTGTCTGTGTCTATGTCTGTGCCTGTGCCTGTGCCTGTACATGTGCCTGTGCCTGTGCCTGTGCCTGTGCCTGTGCCTGTGCCTGTGCCTGTGCCTGTGCCTGTGCCTGGGCCTGTGTATGTGCCTGTCTGTGCCTGTGCCTACGTCTGTGCCTGTGCCTGTGCCTGTGCTTGTACTTGTGTTTGTGCTTGTGCTTGTGCTTGTGCTTGTGCTTGTGCTTGTGCTTGTGCTTGCGCTTGTGTTTGTGCTTGTGCTTGTGCTTGTGCTTGTGCTGGTGCTGGTGCTCGTACTCGTGGTCGTGCTCGTGCTAGTGCTCGTGCTCGTGCTCGTGCTCTTGCTCTTGCTCTTGCTCGTGCTCATGCTCGTGTTCTTGCTCGTTCTCGTGTTCGTGTTCGTGTTTGTGTTCCTGTTCGTACTAGTGCTCGAGTTCGTGCTCGTAATCGTGATCGTGCTCATGCTCATGCTCGTGTTCGTGCTCGTGTTCGTGCTCGTGTTCGTGCTCGTGTTCGAGCTCGTGCTCGTGTTCGTGTTCGTGTTCGTGTTCGTAGTCGTGCTCGTGTTCATGCTCATATGCATGTGTAGGTATAGGTTATACAATCGACTTTTTATCACTATCGCTGAATCGACATGTTAGCTCATTTTACAACTTTTGCGACAAGATCGCCCATGATGTCTAGATGTGTGTCTGTGTGTTTCTCTATGTGGATGTATGCTAATATCTACGTTACGAACGAAAATTCCTACGTACTTAAAATTTTGTATTTAAGCGTGTTCGTATTCGTGCTCGTGTTCGTGTTCGTGTTCGTGTTCGTATCATCTACATATATTTACATATCTACATATCTATACCACACTAAAGGTGTTTTAGGTGCAATTTGTAACGCTAATGTTTCAAATTTTTCCATGTAAAATTTCGCTATACCAGGACTAAGAGGCCTACTCATTGCTACACCATCAAGTTGTTCATAAAATTTATAATTCCACTGAAAATAAGTCGTAGTAGGACAGTGCTGAAAAGGAATTGTTATATCCTTTGGAAAAATACGATCAATTCAATAGTTCCTTTTGGAGTGACTCTTGCGAAAAATGAAACAAAGTCAAAACTAGCCATTATGTCACTCTCTTCAATTTTGGAATTATGTATTTTTTCAATGAAGTCGGCAGACTTTTTAATATAATGGAGTGTTTCACCTATATGAGGTTGTAATTCAAATGTTTTGGAAGATTATATGTAGGAGAACCGATTGCATTAATAGGCCTTAAAGGGACAATATGGTTATGGATTTTTGGTAAACCATATAGTTTTAGTGAAAGAGCTTCAGAGTTAGTTAATTTCTTTTCTATTTCTACTGGGATAGACGATAATTTAAACTTTTTTGTAGGATTTTTTAGTAGTTTACGATTAAGTGTGTGGTTCTATCAGCTTTTCTACTTTATTGTTATAGTCGTTCATGTCCAATATAACAGTTGTGTTACTTTTATCTAATTGTAATATTATAGAAAGAAAATATATATATATATATATATATATATATATATACAGGGTCCGCCAATAGTGCGTGGACGAAGCTTTATGAGTTTACACAATATCGTTTTCAAAATTATTTATTGCACGATGGTGTGGGATCTTTCGGGTTACAATTAGAAAATATTTTCGCAAAAATTACTACTCGTATTACAACACAAAGTTATATTTTTTTAAATGGAACATACCGTATATTATTATAAATTTGGATTCCCTGGTTAATTTTAAGGGCACTTTATTCACTATATGAGGTATCTTAAACGTGCAATTTAGGCGCTGCATTCAATTTTTTG
Organism: Vesta saturnalis; assembly: GCA_036346205.1. Taxonomy (NCBI): domain Eukaryota; kingdom Metazoa; phylum Arthropoda; class Insecta; order Coleoptera; family Lampyridae; genus Vesta; species Vesta saturnalis. The sequence goes on along the minus strand of JARFJB010001017.1, from coordinate 1,835,269 downwards.
AAAATTTAGAGGTTGAAAAGAAAAATTGTGACAACCGTATTGAGAAATGTGTAACACTAAAATTTTAATGGTTGATTAATCATAGACTGTGCTACATAAAATCGTAAAAATAGTAATATTATCTTTTTTAATTTTCGAGATATCGTAATGCAAAGTTTAAGATTTTCAATCATAGATAACTTGATTTTTTTAAATGGAACGGTATACATTGTTTTACATTGTTAGATAGGAAATTTAATTACATTTTTTTTGATATAACGTTGTTGGTATTTATGTTTTGCCGTTTTTTGATAATCCAGCTTTTTTACTGAATTTGCAAAATTTAAGAGTTTTAATCATAGATAACTTGATTCATTTAAATGGAAAGTTATACATTGTGTTACATTGATAGATAGGAAATTTAATAACATTGTTGGTATTTATTTTTTGCCGTTTTTTGATAATCCAACTTTTTTACTGAATTTGTCGATTTTCGTAGGTTTACATATGTATGTATAATTGTTTAAATCACATCAAGCTATGAAAACAAAAGAAAATTAGAAACAAAATTCAGCAATAGTATCTGTTTTGTCATTTCGCGTGTATGTTCAAACGTAACTGAGTTAATTACTTTATTGCAGTGTGAATGTTTGACGCTTAACTTTACGAACATCATATACGTAATACGTTTATTTAAGAATTATAATGAGTAATTTTTTGCAAAATGAATTAGTTGACATATTTGTGCTTGGAGAATCAAACAAAAATTGTTTATTGGCCCGTCGAATCTACGGGCAGCGTTATCCTGATCGAAGACAACCAAGAGAAGAATCGTTTCGCAATCTTTTAGAAAGATTTGAAAGTACTGGAAGTGTTGGATATCCTAAAAACGAAAGAGCTAAAGTTGTTACAAATGAAGAAAATGGATTTCGTGTACTTGTAGCTACAGTTGAAAACCCCCACGTTAGTATTCCGAAACTAAGTGACAATTTAGAAATCAGTCAAACTTCCGTGAGACGAATGTTAAAGAAAAATAAATTTCTCCCTATCATGTACAATTACATCAAGAGCTGAAAGAACAAGATTTTCAAAATCGAATTAATTTTTGCCAGTGGGTTCAACAACAGTTAAATGCGAACGAAAATTTTATATCGGGGATATTATTTACCGACGAATGAACATTTCATCGAAATGGATTTGTGAACAGACATAATTTTCATTTTTATTCAAATGAAAATCCACACCAATTTCGGTTAGTCTCTCAAAATAAATGGTCAGTGAATGTTTGGGCAGGTATATTCGGCGGAACTATTGTTGGTCCTTTTTTTTTCAATGGCGCACTCACTGGGGTAGAATATCATAATTTTCTAGAAAACGAATTATATCATTTATTGGAGAATGTACCTTTGGCTCAAAGAAGAGGTATGTTTTTCCAACAAGACGGGGCACCTCCTCATCATGCCAGAATTGTAACCCAGTGGTTAAATTCGACGTTTCACGAAAATTGGATAGGAAGACAAGGACCGATACCTTGGCCAGCTAGATCTCCCGATATAACTCCATTGGATTTTTTTCTTTGGGGCTTTGTGAAGAACCAACAACTGCTGAGAATATGAAATTGCGAATTAGAAATGTTTTTGCTACAATTACTCCTAATATGTTAGATCGGGTTGAAGCTTCTTTTATTAAAAGAATTCAGTATTGTCTAAATCAGCGTGGTCGACAATTTGAACATTTAATTTAATATTATTTTCTTCCAAAATCGATAAATTCAGTAAAAAAGCTGGATTATCAAAAAACGGCAAAAAATAAATACCAACAATGTTATATCAAAAAAATTGTAATTAAATTTCCTATCTATCAATGTAACACAATGTACATATACCTTTCCATTTAAATAAATCAAGTTATCTATGATTAAAAATCTTAAACTTTGCAAATTCAGTAAAAAGCTGGATTATCAAAAACGGCAAAACATAAATACCAACAATGTTATATCATAAAAAAATGTAATTAAATGTCCTATCTAACAATGTAAAACAATGTATACCTTTCCATTTAAAAAAATCGAGTTAGCTATGATTGAAAATCTTATACTTTGCATTACGATATCTCGAAAATTAAATAAGATAATAGTACTATTTTTACGATTTTATGTAGCACAGTCTATGACTTATCAACCATTAAAATTTTTGTGTTACACATTTCTCCATACGGTTGTTACAATTTTTCTTTTCAAACTCTAAATTTTCAAAAAATGGAATGCAGCGTCTAAATTGCGCGTTTAAGATACCTCATATAGTGAATAAAGTGCCCTTAAAATTAACCAGGCAATCCAAATTTATCATAATATACGGTATGTTCCAATTAAAAAAATATAACTTTGTGTTGTAATACCCTGTATACGAGTAGTAATTTTTGCGAAAATATTTTCTAATTGTAACCCGAAAGATCCCACACAATCCTGCAATAAATAATTTTGAAAACGATATTGTATACACTCATAAAGCTCCGTCCACGCACTATTGGCGCCCCCTGTATATATATATATATATATATATATATATATATATATATATATATATATATATATATACAGGGTGTCCCAAACTGATTTGACCACCCGATAACTTGATAACGAATAAAGATATTTGAATAAAACAAAAGCTATTATTAACAGCTGCTAATGTACTTTAATATTGGCTGTTAAAATTACCCCCACTTGAACTACCCTTGAAAATACAACCCCCTCCCTTAAAATTTTAGATAGCACCCCCTATATTTTTTTATAAATTATGATGCATGTTATGTCCACAAATGTGACAATTTTTACAGAATTAAAATCGATCAATAATTACGGAAGAAAATGCAATTTTTATTTATACATTTATTTATATGTTTCAGTCAAGTCGGTCATGATGGACGACGTGAACGACCATAATAAAACAAATCAAACCAAAATATGTTACCAGTTTAATTTATTTATTGATGTGGTGGCAACAAGATGGAGCCCCTGTTCATAATGCGAATGCTGTTACAAATTTCCTTCATAACACTTATGGCAATAATTTTATCGCAAATTTAGCACCAGAAATTAAGTGGCCAGCTCGTTCCCCAGACTTCCTTTAGATTATTTCGTCTGGGGAACTTTGAAAGACATAGTTTACCAATCTAAACCAGAAAACATAGAGGATTTAAAAATAAAAATCACAAATGCATGTACACCAAATTACCCCTCAGATGATTCATGCAACATGTAACAGAAATCTTTTAGAAAGGTTTGATCATTGTATTCAGGCAGGAGGATTGCAATTCGAACATTTAATATAATGAATTATCAATAATTAAGTCTCTTAAACGGGTAACATATTTCAGTTTGATTTGTTTTATTATAGTTGTTCACGTCGCCCATCACGACCGACTTGACTGAAACATATAAATAAATGTATAAATAAAAATTGCGTCTTCTTCCGTAATTACTGATCGATCTTAATTCTGTAAAAGTTGTCACATTTGTGGACATAACATGCATCATAATTTATAAAAATATAGGGGGTGCTATTTAAATTTTAAGGGAGGGGGTTTTCTTTTCAAGGGTAGTTAAAGTGGAGTAATTTTAACAACCAATATTAAAGTATATTGGCAACTGTAAAGAATAGTTTTTGTTTTATTCAAATATCTTCATTCGTTATCAAGTTATAGGGTGGTCAAACCGTTTTGGGACACCCTGTATATATATATATATATATATATATATATATATATATATATATATATATATATATATATATATATATATATATATATATATATATATATATATATTATTAATCATAATATTTACAAAAGTACGTTGTGACGAAGGATAAGTTTCTCTTTGGAGGTTTTGCTTTACGTAATATCCTAACAGTTTTAAATCCAACTTGATTCGCAGCATCAAAAGGTAAGTAACGATTTATTGGAATTGTGAATATTGGAAATTATATCTTCAAAAGGTTTTTGTGTTATCGCAAAATTTCCGCCCTCAGAAAGCATCATCTGAAAAAATATGATCATAAAGGTTTATAACTGTTTTTTATTATCCAAAGATGATGTATTATATTGCTGCTTGAATAATTCATCAAATTTTGCTTTTTGACGTTTACATGAGACGTCAAAATTTATTTCTATACTTTTAAAGGTATTTTATGGAAATAAATTTTGACAGCTCAACTAAATGTCAAAAACTAAAATTTAATCAATTATTCAAGCAGCAATATAGACCATCTATTGATAATAAAAAAAAAAACTATTATAAACCTGATCATATTTTTTTAGATTATGCTATCGAAGCGCTTTCTAAGGGCGAAAATTTTGCGATAACACAAAGACCTTTTGAAGATATAATTTCCAATATTAACAATTCTATTAAATAGTTACCTTTTGATGCTGCAAATGAAGTTAGATTTAAAACTATTACCATATTAGGTAAAGTAAAATCTCTAAAGAGCAACTTATCCTGCAAAAAACCTAACATTTCTATTACAACCCCATATACAGGGTGGATACTCTAGATGGAATAAATTCTGTAACTCAAAGTCCGGGAGAAAAATGATGATAGGCATTCCTTATAATTGTTTCCAGCCCTCAATCCCGGGTTATAGTTTATTCATATATCCACCCCCGGGGGTGAAGCCATACCTAACTTTTTTTTTCAAATGTAAGGGTAGGTCAAGTCATACACCGTGTGCAAGCTTGTATTAAGAGGAATACAATGCAGTATTTATTTTCTCAAAATTTTAAACATTATTTTGTTGAACAAAAAAATCAAAATCAAAAATAATAAACACATAAACCCTTACCAAATGAAGTTTCATATGAGAACTTTCTTAAACTAAACTACGATTTAACGACTTCTCTGCAAAAAAATCTTTTCTTATGGGTTACATTCTTAACTTTAAAGGTGTTCAAAATGGTGTTCATTTGTTTCATGACAAAGGCCCAATCGGTGATAAAAACCATTTCTCACATTTTGAAACATGTCTTGTGGAATATTTCTGATTTCTGCAGTAATTCTGACCCTCAGATCCTGAAGGTCGGTCGGTAATGTAGCATAAACCTGATTCTTCAAATATCCCCATAAAAAAAGTCAAGGGGATTTAGATCCGAGGATCGTGCTGCCCATTCAAGTACACCTTTTCGACCAATCCATCTATTTGGAAAAATTTGATTTAAATAGTTCCGTACTGGCAATACATAGTGCGGTGGAGCACCATCTTGCTGAAACCAAATTCTCTTATCCAAGTTATTTGGATTCTAAACACAAAAAGAATTCGGATTATATGATCACAGCGATATACAATTTGTTTCGGCTAAATGATTCGTTTTAGGTACCATGTGTGATACATAAAATCGCACTAGAATTGACCAAAGAATCCAAATATGAAATAATATACAGGGATACCCCACCACATCCCACCCTCAACTTTCCACCCACGCATTATTGGCCAACCCTGCATATCACAGATTTATAGCAGTGCTCACTTGGAAGAGCCCAGGAATGTATCTCTTCTTGATTGCGTTTGAAAAGTCAATGAAATTTGAAACATAGACGAAAGTCATATTTAAAGGAAAGCGATGGTATTTAATATTGCAAAGCGTTGAAAGTTTGAATGTTTATCTCTCTTGTAACAATATCACAGTAGGTGCTGTTAATTGGAAAAGTTTAGTGATTAGTGTATTGGCCATTAAACCAAACCCACTCTTTCGCTTCTAAGCTATTGTTGCTTACCGATGGATAGGGCAGGGATACGTAGACACAAAAGTATTGTTAAATATTTATTGATTGGTAAATGCTGTACACTACGTAAGTCGCAAAATAATACACTATTTCCATTCGGCATGCATTGCTATATTTTTACTACTGGCCCATTATCTCATGATAGAATTCGATGATAATTGACAAATTGATACACATTACAATACGTATCTACAGTAAAGGTGGGCTACTTCACACCGGAACATTTAGTCTTTTTAGTTTTCTCTCCACTTGAAATAGTTTTAGATCCCATTTTAATTTCTTTCATTTCGAATATTAAACTACACACATCTTTCATTTTTATTATAGCTCATTCAGTTTGCTTAAGTTAACTATATAAACAGGTGTAGCACTAGCATTCAAAAGCAAAATGTTATATTTGTTGTCTTTTCAGCTGCGCCTAAACTAGTAATAAATACATCCTTTGAGCATCATTTTAAACTCTTCAATGCGGTTTTCTTTTGGATTTAAATATCCATAAAAGTCCTGAGGTAATACATATTTAAAATCAACAGTTTCCGTTATTGTGCGTTCACCGTACTCAGTATTAATAGCACCCACATCCATTACTTTGCACTTTTTAGACCACACACATTGTTAAACTAATTTAAGAGGAACATACTGCTCTTTATATTAAAAAACCTTGAGCAATACAGAGCTTGCGCAAAACCAGTTACAACCTAATTTTTAGAAATTAATAAGAATTCTGGTAAATTATATTTTCTTGGAATTCATTTAGCACTTGTTTTCACTATTTTGCTTTACTAATATCCGGCGGATTATTGATTTTTAGAGGGTATTAAGATTGATTTCCCCGAAAGTATCATCGGCTCAGGTTAATAAACCCTCACTTCCGATCACAGGGCAATGAATTTTGGTTTAATTTTTAGGTTTCTACAAATTGATTCGAGTTTTCTACATCAGTGACCCTGACGAGATTAATAAACTTTGGGATAACATCACCTCGCGTAACTGGTTCTTTTTTAAGAATTCTAAGAATTGTAATATGACACCGCTAGAGGTTAATGAATTTTAAGTCAATAATTTTGAAGAGGTCAATGAACTTTGAGCTGGCTCTGTTTTTAGATTTCTAAGAATCACAGTGTATCTTCTATTGTTGACTCACTTTTAATGGTCATCGAACTTTGGGATTTACAGCAACTGGTTCTAGCTATTTTTAGATTTTTAAAAATCGTAATATAAACTTTGACCTTGAAGAGGTGACACCGCATGACCTTGAGATGCTTGTCAAAAAGAGCGAACCGTGGCATATTCTCTCAGAGTTATCATTATACCTATTCCTTGTCTATGCATCTGACTCTTTTTCTCTCTCCTACAATTCTCTGTTACATATGTAAATTCCTGTGGGTCTGAAGTGACAGCTATGCTAGTTATAACTTGTATATTACAGTAACGGCAACGTATTACCTTACCTGTTTTGTAATTACCCTACGGTGTGGTTGTGCGTTGTGGTTGTACGATTTTACCCAACTTTTATATCACCTCGTAAGATCTGTTTTTCTAATCTGATCCGACCTATTGTTGGAGGAACTCAATTAATTACAGATGTCATGTATGAAACCTACAACCTTTGTTATGAATAATCACAGCCAATCTGCTTAGGTGGTCGATATTCCCCATGTTCCCCTAGTAGAATAAGTATCTTTCATGTTCTTTCCATTTCTATTTTCTCGTCTCGTTATTTGCAGTAATATTATTATCCCTGTTATTTTTTTCACATATTTCAAATTCAGTACCGGACAACGATGTGAAGATGTTAAAGCAGGTATTCCTTGTCCTACAGATATCGGCGTACGGTTGTCTGGATACCAAGAACAGTAGTTTTATCCTTTTGGAAATCCTAATTTGGTGTAAATATTTGACAACGTTTTTATATATTAAACCAATAGACGAAATAAATCGGAATAAATTAAAGTAACTTCAAACCAAATTCCCAAAGTAATACTTCTAAGTTTTGAATCCTGAATGCGATTCATCCACAGAAAAGCCACTAGTTTTTAAATAGAATTGTTAATAAGATTATGGTCGTAATATGAATAAACATACAAATTGTACATTTATTAAATAAAATAACTTCATAAATGCCATCCAGTGGTAAAAGTAACACAATATCAAATTTTCTTTCTGATAAAAACTTCCGCTAGAATCACCTTGACGACGAAATAGAATACGTACCGAGAATAATTTCGTATCTTTAATATACATTACTCAGAACCTAAATTAAACCTGGGTATAAATTAAACAAATTGAATAAAGGATTTCTACAAACATTATTTTATAGAGTACCAAAAGGAAAAAAATCTAAAAAAGTGAAAGATCTGGCGATCTTGGTGCCCAAGAGACCGGCCCGTTCCTGTCTATCCAATAATTTGGAAACAGTTGGTTTAGGTAGTCTCTCACATGCAGTTGGTTGTGCGGCGGAACACTGTCGTGTTGAAACCAGCGTAAATTACGTCTTGTTTGCAAATCTAAGATATCCAACATATTTTGAAATTCATGTTGTAGAAACTCAAGATAACGCTGTCCTGCCAAATTTTCGTCGTAAATGAAAGGTTCAAGAATTTGCGATCCAATAATTCCGCACCAAACATTGAATCCAAATTTTCTTTGAGGCCGTCTTTCACGAAGTATCCTAGGATTTCCCTGTATCCACAAATGTTCATTGCGGCTATTGAACATACCGCAGTTAGTAAATTTCATCAGTCCACAAAATTTTTGAAACTCTGGATTCTGTTGAATCATATTAATGTACCAGTTACTAAACGAAATTCTTGCAGCTTGGTCTCCCGGATGTAGTGTCTGTCCTACTGATAGGGGATATGCGTGAAATTTGGGTTTCTTCAAAACTCTTATGACTGTGGTTTGCGACACACCAACTTCAGCTGAAATTTGTCGGGTCGAAGTAGAAGGATTCTGATTAACGTAGGCCAATACATTTATTTCGATATCCTCGTTAATGATGTTTTCGTCCCTCTTTGGTTTCGAAAAGGAACCAAACTGCCTCAGATTACTATAAAAATTGTTGAACGTCGGTAGAGATGGTTGACGCAGATATTCATACAATTGTTGGTACCGTTCGCCAGCAAAAACACTATTTTTAATACGCAGTATAAAACATTCCAACATATTAAGTTTGTCGCAATTAGAAAACATCTTTAGTTTAATTTACGAAGTTACAAAACTGCCAAATTTCAAGTAAAATAGCACTCTCAATAATACAAAAATTCCTGTATCGCGTTTATTCATCAAAGTAAATGTAGCAAACCTTATATCGCTATAAAGAGAAAAATTTGTTCTTTTTAAAAATGTCAAAGCCAACTATTACTGCTACTTAAAAAATTTAAGTTTGTTCTAACTCAAGCGAACAGGAAATTAGTATGTACAACATATTACGCATTAAAATGTTTAACATTTTTATTCGTGTTATTTTGTTGTATTCCTAATAATAACGATTCTACAACATTTAAAAGAAAAATCACTAAACTTGGTTTCTCTCATCAAAATTTGAAATTGAAAGAAAACTGTATTTATTATGGCAAGGGTGTAAAACTGCCAAAAACCAGTGTAAAACTGCCAAAAACCATAATAATGAATTCATTGTTTCCGTGGCGAACTGTAAATCCATAATAAAATCGTTATAACGATATAGATAAAGCATAAAAAACACCACCATTTTTCCTCTACATTTTTTTCTCAAATCGATAATAACAGAGTTATTTAGAATTAAATAAAATGTAAAATTTTAGTTTTTTTGAAATATCTAGTAAGCCATGAACTTTTTCCATCAATTGAAAGTGTGGTTAATTTAGGTTCATAAAACTGCAACTCTTTCCCCATTTAACCGAATCTCTCTCTCTTGTAGTTTCCGAGATGCCAATGCTTACAATAAAAAAAAAACTCACCCTGTATATACAGTGCGGCATTAGTGCGTCGAAGTACGATATATCCGTTATTAAAGAAGATATCAAAAAAAGTTATTTACAAAAATTATAGGCAACTTCAAACACCCTATATATTATTTCAAATTTAGATTAAGCTCACCTCCCCCATACTTCCAATATATGGTTTCATTACGTTATATAGGGTATTTCAAAAGTTATGGTCAATTGGACACCAAAATCATTCCCATTTCAACGCCCTGTATGCCCTAGACAGAACAACCTAACAATAATTTTTTCCAGGCATAACTTTTTGACATTGGTACAGTGTTACGAGAAAGTGGTATTTCTTTATTATTGCACCAATTGAATATAGAGCGAGCCAAAACTCGAACACATGATTTTGTCAATTTTTTCAAATGAATCACCCTGTATTTTATTAAAAGTGAAAATACACTTTATGTTCTTTCATTTTTATTAACCACTCCCTATAGCTAAAATCGTTAATTTCTGAGATATTTTCAATTTAATAAATAAAATCAATTTCTATTATAACAAGTTAGCCGTGAACAAATAAAAGTGTGACAAATTATTATACAAAAATTCAAAAAAACATCGGTTATTAAGACAAAATTCTTATAAAATTAATCGCGGTTTCGTGTTGAAATCGTTAAATTTGGATGAGAAATAATGTTTTGAGTAAATTTTTATTGATACGGCACTGGTAAAACTACTGGTCTTTTTTGATTGTGGAAATTTTTGGTAATATTGTACAATATTGGTAAATTGAATGCGTATGTGCAGGTAAAGGGAGATTAGAATGGGGTGATTTTGCGAAAATAATGCGGAAATAAAATTCGCGCACGTGTAAGATATGTATGAACAGACGAAGAACGACCTGGTGAATATACTGAATGAATGTGGCGAGGATAAATGATTTCCTCGAGGGGATTTTATAAATTTTCACGTAAAATAAAGATGGCGCGAGTTTTGTATCAGGGTAGCGTGGTTAAGTCCATGTTGGACACACTGTGACGCGATGTAGAGACGCAGTGAATACGCGATGATGATAGATAGATTTTGAATTTAGCGCGAGATGCATTTGGAAAGGAGGGCTAAAGACATATAATGGAGTGCCCCTCTTGAGATAAGAGAGGAGAGAAGCTTAATCGTTAACTAGAGTAGACGTCGCGCGCGCTGAGTTATGATTAACGCTTAGAATGTTTTAGTGCGGGAGTTTTGCTTATGAAAATCGTAATGTGTGCAGCGTATAATTAGAACGACTGCAATAACCCTTAGTGGGATTGAGAATAAGTAGACATTCATAAATTAAACGAAGTAGTAAAGCGAGGATTGAAGGAAAAACTATTTTATATTATTTTTCTTCAATAAATTAAAAGTGCTTATGTAGATCTGAAAATTAAACAAGTGTTTTCTTAAAGTGTTTAGTGCAGCTCGTGATATTACAACAGTTTTATAAGCTTAAGTAACCACTTAAGTTAACGTTTCGAAAATTGTAAAAGTAGCTTAAATAAGTGGTGGTCTTATGAACGTTCGAAGTATATTGGTAAAATCGTCACCAAATACAATTCGATTGTATAAAAAGCAAATAAGAGATTCGATACCCAAAGGGGAAGCAAACATACCCTTTGTGTTTAATGTGTATGTAGTAAAGAGCAAACATCTGTACATAAATACAATGTTATGCTAAATTCAAGAAAGGACAATGATGACATGTGAATGAAGAACAGTTCTCGAGTGCGTTAAAGAAATACGGTTGTTGTGTGTGTACCCAAAGTGTTGGCCAATTTAAGGGCCGTTAGCAAATAAAGGATTAGATCTCACAATTGGACTACATATCATACCGGCAGAAAACGGATTAAATGACCTTTATTGTAAGAATTAGCTATAAGACTTATTGACGACTACGAGTACGATCACCTTTTTAAGATAATCTTCTTTCTTTGCTTTGACTATTATTCATTTAAGTTAAAATAAACAAAAAGGTAGTAGTGCGTATCGATATTTTTTTGTATATGTTTAATTTTAGGATTTGGGGATTTTTTTTAATTAGGACTATTTGGTGGTTTCGACCACGGTTGTGTAAATATTGATTCTCAATACATGTACAGTGTGTTTAAATTATTTCGTTGTTTATTTGTGATATTGACTTGACTGGTTACATATTTTTAATAATTGAAAATAATCTTTACCTTATTTTATTTTGGAGATTAAGGATCGATTTGACATCCTGTATTGGCCAGATCGTTCACAAAATTTCAGCAAAACTTTGGAAAGTAAAGCACAACATTAGTAACAAAATACTCAATTTTGATCTAGTATTTCCATAAAGCAGAACGTTTATATTTGAAGTGATAAAGCATAAATATATTCATGAATGTCTAACTACGATCACTAAAGTTGGTATTTTAATAAAATATAAAGAGATCATTAATGAGGAAAGCACTAACCATTCTAACGTTGAGTTAATTAGCAATTAACGAATAGTTTTCAACGGGATAACGAATATCATTAAATCGTTTCGTTTATTCATTTTGTGTTAGAGGTTTTTCTAAATTGGGCATTGATTATTTATTTAATTTTAAAGTTCATTAACCGTTGCAGATTTAAATTGGTACGAGGGACATTTTAAAAACTGTATAAGCTAACGTTTCATTTTATTTTTATGAATTGGAGTTTCCATTTATACAGGGCGTGTTCAGTAAGTTAAAACGACCCGTGTATCACTAAGTTTTCTGAAGTTTTGAGTTGATTTGTTTGGAAGTGTGTTTGACTTTGACCTAAGACGATTTATTTTAGCAAAATTTAAGATTGTAGTGGCACCAAGAGACATCTTTCCCGGACTGAGCTGTATAAGTTGTTAATTTATGGTAAGTATAAGGTGTTTGAGCTTGTTATTTAATCATTTTACTCCTTATCTCGACCCCACCCATTTCCATTGTAGTTGGCTTGGCAACCCGCTTACTAATGTAAGCATACGCGACGCCTAGCGCGGGTTGGACGTGTAACATAATTAAATGGCGGCCAACGTGGAGCCTGTGTCAGAACTTGTGGTTGTGCCTTTGCGTGTGATTATACTGAAGTTTAGATTACTGATTTTCCCGTCTGCTCGTCTATATTAATTTTTAACAAACTACTCGTCAGAAAACTGACCTGCAATTATGAAACTTTTCTCTACAGATAGCTCGCATCATGGTAAACTAATTGACCATATAACTTATATATGAACCCGCCCCCCTCCAAACCATTTGCTGAAGAGCTGGTACGGTATGTAAAACTTCCACATCGCGACGACCGGTTTTCATTGAATTTTGTACATGCATCACCAGAGTATTGCCTGATAATTCATTGTTACATACTTTAGAATTTGTCTGCCATATTGAAAGTTTGTATTTATATGTCAAATTCATTGGCAAAACCACCACGAGGTTTGTTTCGATGGTCAATTACTACATTTTATGGTTTTACCAGGATGGTCATCTTTTGGGACCAGTAATGTCGAACATCTTTATTTATACTTCCGTAGGGAAACGGTCAAAATTATTTGCTCAAAATGTGAAACCAAATTTGATAGTTTCAATATGTTGGTAATAGTACCAGATCTGTGGTGTGTGAAATGCTATTTTATCCACCAACCAAAAGTACCATCTCAATAACTAAAAATTAAATTTCATGGTTTTACAGCGTCGATCATCAGGCCAGTGTAGTCAAAAGTCTTCACTTATACACCAGTTTTGTTGAGAAAAAAGCCAAACATATTGTCTTCATTGGCAAAGACCTAAATTTTATGGTTCTACATGGTCGGTCATTACTAATGTCAAACATATTTGTTTATACAACGAATTCGTTGGTACAAAGGCCAACTGTATTGTATTAATTAACATAAACTAAATTTCAGGGTTTTACAGGGTTGCTCATTATTTGGGGTCAGCGTTGTGAAACATCTTTATGTATACGATAACTCCGTTGGTAAAAATAAATAGCGTACTAAAACTAAATTTTATGCTTTTATCGCGTTGGTTATCGTCTAGGACCCTTTATGGCAAAAATCCTTATTTGTACACTAATTTTTTTGGGAAAAAGAGCAAGTATACCGCCTCCATAAGCATAAGCGGTTTTACAGTGTTGGTCAACATTTAGGACTAGTGACTTATTTATACATCAATTTCGTTGGAAAAAAGAACGAAAGTATTTTTATACCATTTTACGTGGCTACGAAAAAATGCGCTAAGTTTGCACAAGTTACGTATACAATTTTTATTTGTTTTGAGAATGGGTCTTAGCAATAAAACGAATTGTAATTCTGATGATGATCAGTTATGGTGAATGAAAGCGAAATAAAGTTATTCAATCCACCTCATTCAAATGAGCTATTGTCAAATCCCAACTTGACAACTTAGAACAACTCAATAAATTTATAGCGCAATTCGAACCTGCATTGATACCATTTTAAAAATTTTACAAGTAATATATATGGTTTTAACTGCTACAACGAGAGCTTTAGATTTTTTTTCAACACTGGGGGGTTTTCATTAAAAAAACATTTAATGATGACATAACTTGTTTATAAATCACCTGTACTTACAGCGAATCCAGAGAAGTAAGGTACAATATTTCACAAAGTGTTTCTCAAATAAATTCAAGTATGAAAGTGGTTCGCAAATGCTTCCTTATCGAGATATCACAATTTAAGTTTTAGTTTTCAAGGATAAAGAACCAAAACATCGTTGGAAAATCCTTAATATTTAACAAAAAAATAAACGAATTAACAACGAAGTATAAATAATAACCTCCGTGAAAACAGCAGAAAATCATAGTCTCTAAAAACGCCGAGTTTAGCCGAATGGCCTTGGGCGTTCGTCATTACATAAAACGGTAGTACATTATTTTCGCATTTAAAAATCTATAAAAGTACTGATACTAAGCAGATAAGACTTAATGACATGCAGTGGAATTGACGGGGTGTAATCAACCCTGTAAAACTTGAAAAAAATCATAGCAAAGGAGTGCACTAGAAGAGCTTAATCATACTTACATAATAAATTACTTATCCCATGGAGAAACACCCACAAAAGTCTTATCGACTTGCAATGGGATTCACGGGGTGTAATCCACCCCGAAACACTTGAAAAAATCATAGCAAAGAAGTGCACAAGAAGAGCATAATCATACTCACACAATAAATTACTTATCCCATGGAGATACACCCACAAAAGTCTTATCGACTTGCGATGGGATTCACGGGGTGTAATCCACCCCGAAAAACTTGAAAAAATCATAGCAAAGAAGTGCACAAGAAGAGCATAATCATACTCACACAATAAATTACTTATCCCATGGAGATACACCCACAAAAGTCTTATCGACTTGGAATGGGATTCACGGGGTGTAATCCACCCCAAAACTTGAAAAAATCATAGCAAAGAAGTGCACAAGAAGAGCATAATCATACTTACACAATAAATTACTTATCCCAAGGAGATACACCCACAAAGTATTATCGACTTGCGATGGGATTCACGGGGTGTAATCCACCCCGAAACACTTGAAAAAATCATAGCAAAGAAGTACACAAGAAGAGCATAATCATACTTACACAATAAATTACTTATGCCAAGGAGATACACCCACAAAAACCTTATTGACTTGCAATGGGATTCACGGGGTGTAATCCACCCCGAAAGACTGGAAAAAATCATGGCAAAGAAGTGCACAAGAAGAGCATAATCATACTTACACAATAAATTACTTATCCCAAGGAGATAGACCCACAAAAGTATTATCGACTTGCGATGGGATTCACGGGTGTAATCCACCCCGAAAAACTTGAAAAAATCAT
The DNA here is from genome assembly GCA_036346205.1 of Vesta saturnalis. Classification (NCBI taxonomy): domain Eukaryota; kingdom Metazoa; phylum Arthropoda; class Insecta; order Coleoptera; family Lampyridae; genus Vesta; species Vesta saturnalis. The sequence continues at coordinate 1,819,734 of JARFJB010001017.1, read as the reverse complement.
AGCAAAGAAGTGCACAAGAAGAGCATAATCATACTCACACAATAAATTACTTATCCCATGGAGATACACCCACAAAAGTCTTATCGACTTGCGATGGGATTCACGGGGTGTAATCCACCCGGAAAAACTTGAAAAAATCATACCAAAGAAGTGCACAAGAAGGGCATAATCATACTTACACAATAAATCACTCATCCAAAGCAGATACACCCAATACATTGACTTGCATTGGGATACACTGAGTGTAAGTAATCGCGTAAATCATTACTAATGGAGTTTGTCTTCTAGAGTAGCAAAAACTGTAGTTACGCCTAAGGTACTCAAAAATCTGGTGACATTTCCTAAAGCGAATTATCGTTTAATATCAAAGTCTGTCCAAAGAGTTAAATGTTTGTTGCATAAAGGAAAGTCCTTTTATCATTTTACAAAGTCATTTAGAAATTACTATGCATATGAAATATGAAATATTTTTCAAGAAAAACGCAGTATATGATAATTACTAACAAACATTATGTTATAAGCCCAGGAGTCATTACATGATGGTAAGTTATATAGTTCAAAATCGAGATGTGCCGTGAGTGATCTACCCCCTCTTCTTGCGTCACAATAATAACTAAACCGGTCGGGTGGTGGTTACTTATGGTCCTCTTGTTTTTGAACACTATGAATGTAAAGCCATATTGGTGGGCTTATAAAAAAATTGTTGATAATCATTTACTATGCATATGACCAATTTCAATGGTGTATAATGTGTTTGAGGATGTTTGTCCCTAATAGACAAGAAGAAAATAGGTTTTGACATCTTATAATTAAAAAAAGGCATAATGGTACATCTTGATTTTAATTTTAACTTTTGGTATGTCTAGGGTTTTTGCTGTGTTTTTTCCTAGACCTTGAAGTAAATACTTTACCAATTGCTTGTTGAATTTCCATAGAATTATGCTTCAACATAATTACTTGAAATTAAAATTAGAATCATAAATTACATAAATGTTCTTCATTGTGCTCTTCATTGTTAATAACACTTGCAATTATTTATTAAGCTAGATTTAACTGAATTATTTTAATTGATGTTTTGTTTGGATTTGTAAATGCTTCTATCGATTTTAAATTGAAGTTTATTTACAACTTCAAACTTACATCACAATTTCAACCGAATCTTGTTAAGTTCGTTTTTGTGGGTGGCAAATTTTAATTTTAGCCTTCGACGTCAGGTGTTCTCGTTCGTTAACCTCAAGACTGTTTAACAATATTTAATTTTTAATGATTTAGTTATTCTTTACTAAAATGGCAATTTATAGTTGGCTTATACGTTTTCCAAAATGTTATATTAATAGCAGGCTTATGATAACGTTTAAATTTTTCAAATTTGACAAAAATTGTTTACATCTTTAACAATTTTTAATATTGCTACTGACGAAGATAACTGTAAGTGTTATGGCAACGTTTAGATTGATTGTATAACCTTAACTTACAAATACACCCCATAAAAAAACCCAAAAAGATAAATATTTATTATGAGTAATTATGGTGAACGTTTACATTTTCATAAATAGTTATTTCTCACCCATATTGTCGTACGTTTATACTTTCCCTCATCAATTGGTATATAAAGGAAGTGTTTGAGCATGTTTATCCGCAAATAATGACTTCATATATGATAAAATGTCGTTCTTTCTATCCGGGCTATGGTTTTGGTGGTTTTTTCAACGAAATTGGTAAATAGGATTTTTAGATACCTATAATCACAAACAGGCCAACGTTGCAAAACAGAACCTTTAGCTTTCTTATCCAAGCAACACATTTTTTGGCATCTTTATCCTCCAATGAGCAAATGTCTAAAACCAAAAAAGCTCATTCTTAGCCACCTAGAAAATGTTTCATGCCGTTTTTTTTTATCGAAATTCGTATGTACATAATGTCTTTAAATAACTCCAGCTTTAAATGACGTCCAACACTGTAAAGTCATGAAAGTTCATTCTTGTCTATAGCCTATAGATTCAACGAAAGCCCTAAAGCCATATAATTTCGTTCATGCCCAGCAAATCAACACATTTTTCCGTGTTCTCAAAAAAATTAAAACAATGGGCTTGTTCGTTTTCCCAACGGACTTAGTGAATAAATTATCTTTTTTGGCATCTTTTGTCCCAAATGATTACATATATCTTAAGTGTATAATTAAATATAAAATAAATATAAAACCTTTTGGACATCTCGACGATATCTGATCTAAACTGTGTTCATTTTAAAACTTACCACCTCCTGTAATTCCAAAACACCAAAACATTCAACAATCGTCGGGACACGTCAATTTAACTTTTTCAAATCTCAGCCAATTTGCAAAAGACTGGTGTGTTGATAATGGAAGGGGTTTTCAAATGATGTATAAGATAACAAGTGGGGTAGCTGCATGTGAGATTTTAAAATTGTGGTTGCTAGGGGTTACAGGTTTGAGCATACCAAGACCCCTTGACTGCCAAAAATGTTCCCCCTTAAAACAAAATTACCGTGTTCCGGCGACTATTAAATGTTGTTTTTGAATTACAGGGGGTGGTAAGTTTTGAAATGAACACGGTATATACGAGTACGGCATGCGTGATAAGCTACGCCAGACACATATTTTAAAGTTGGTACTTATGTCCGTGAAACAAAATCTGATTAGTAGTGGTTAATACTTTATTTTGCGTAAGTGTATAAAAATAAAGGTCTCATTCCATGACAATTACTTAGTTATAGTCAACAGTGAAACGGAAAGTTTTTAAGAAAACTTGATAGGTATCGAAATGCTCGATATTATTTCCCGAACTAATAGTATAAATGATCAAATTGATTAGTAATTGATTTGAATGTATTTATTTGAAAAGATCGAAAACTCCGAAGACCTTACAGTATTTATTTTGAGAAGCAAATCAATAAGGCAATGATTCTCCAATGGGTTAAGTGAATACCTCACTAATTTAATAAAGAAATACCTGCGAAAATCTTTCATTGTTAGAAGTTATGATCTGCTTTTAACAAGTAAAGTTATAATTATATGATTAAAGGTTATTATGATTAGCAAGTTTCCGTAAAATACGTGATTTATTTGCTGCTTGTTATGTATATAGGGTAATTACTATTAAGTCATTAATAGATAACAAAACTGTATGCAAATATGTGAAGACATTAAATGTGACTTAATTTTTTCGCTTCTTTAAACATGCAAACTAATCTTCAAAATTTCGATATACAGGTTGTTGTTTTAAAGTAAATCACATTTGATCATTTTTTTTTAGCCGAACCTGCATTTAAATTTTTATTTATACACTATTAGGCCACATATTGGATAAATAATATATGTAGTAAATAGGTTATTAACAATTAGGGAATTGAGCAAAACTGATCAATGATGCTGTATCTTGGTTTATAAATAAGCTGAAACCCATTAAATATAGGTTATTTAGAACCACCACGGTATCCCAGAATCTCTGGTATCCCATATCTACCAACCCCTTACAAATGCGCTTTTCAAAATTGCGTGAAACTGACAGTGAACTGGGCTTAAAATTCTGTAATCAAATCTCTGATGTTTCCTTATTTATAAGGAAAAACTTTTCTAAAACTACAAAAGTCTTCCTATTTTACGGTGCTTTATATTTGGTTGAAACGTAATATGTATAGACAAAAAACCGCAAAACTATTTTACTCTGAAATTTGTAACAAAACATTAATTGTTTTTAACAGTACGTATGCAACGTGTGCATTATTTATCTAAGAATACAACACTCACAAAATATATATTACATAAGTTCATCAAGCGTTTGATATAATTATTCATTGTGTCGTTATTAATTGAAATTACACTTAACAGTGCAATATTATACGTTGCTGTACCGGCCATATCGAAGCACATAAAAACTGTATCAGCAGCTGTCTGTGTATCACATTGCTAGCTTTTGATTTTTGCATAAAGCAAAGGAAGTCATCCGAGATTACGAATTTAGTAATGTAATACGATTATTATGATTTAATTTTTCCATATCGTATGGACACTGGTAAGGTATATTTTGTTTTGTCTTGCAGTATTTCGGTTTGTATATTTTAGTATTTGTATAAACAGTTGCTTGGACTGCTTGGAGTTTTCTTGTGTTGTGCCTGTGTTTCCAATAAATGTTTTATTAGTTTTACAAAAATGTCTACAATAGCAGGTATCACTGAAAAAATTATTTCGTTCCTTAAAATTAATTACCCCACATATTCGCTAGAGGATTTGCAAACACTGCGCAAAAATGATCCAATTATTACTAATGTGTGTGATTGTTTGAGTAATAGACGCTTAAAACTTTATCCAAGTAGGGTATGCCAAATAATTCAGAGAGATAAATGTTTCAAACATAAATTTACTGAGCAAAAATCTGCAAACTTTAATGAAAGTGGAATATTAAATTTTGTGAAAGGCAACAGCGATCGCGGTTTAAATTATCGAAAATGCACATCCACCTACGGAAGATTATGTACTTTTTTGAAAATTAAAATCATTTAAAAACAGATTTAAACTGTACAAAATTTGGAACAATAAAATTAGTCTGATGAGTGGCTCAAATGAACACGTCGATAGAGATACAGTATACGAAAAACTAAATACTACAGATTGTTTATTTTCTATGGACATATGTGGAAAAATTTGCATGGAAGACTCGTGTATACTATCTAAAAATGATTTTGAAGAAAGTTCAGCAATTGATACAAAGGTTTCTATGAGAAATTCTCGCAGTGTAATAACATCCGATAAGTCTTTAAGTATTTCCCCGCCCATACACACATCTTCTCCACATGCTCCTGGTAAGCCTTTTGATGGAATAATTCCTAAAAGTCTTTTACATTTATCATCTGATGATTCATTAGGCATTATTATACCGAAGAATTCGGAAAATGTAAACAGCAACCTTGCTGTATTCAAATACAAACAGTGTAATATCTTAGAGGGTACATTTGACATTTCTTCTAATGCTTGGAATGATATTTTTAAGGAAAATAAACTGTACACTAAGTTTTATTCTTATTTTATTAAAAATAGAATTAAAAGATTTATAAATTCAACATGTTCCATAGTTATTAAAGACAAAAAATTTTTAAAAACGAAAAATATTTACAAAATATATGCCAAATGCATTCACACAAATTGTAAAAAGTTTATTATAATTTTGAACAACCAGAGGGTATACTTGTACAGTCCTTCAGTGGATTATAATCATAAAAATTATTTAACGTCGTATGTTACAGGAGTAGAACGAATCGCAGTAAAGAAGAAACTCAAACACCTAAAACCATTGCAGTACAAGAAAAATGTACTAAAGCAGTTGGGTGAATCTAGTGCAATAGACTATACACTCAAAACAAAAAATTTGGGTAAAATAAAATCAGACTCTGCGATAACAAAGATCAGATCAGAATCTCTTGCGGACAGGGATCTGGATAAAGATGCAAGACTCGATCTTATAAAATTGCAACGTATATATCCTGATTACATTAGAGAAGTGTGTTTTCCATTTAATATTAAATTATATAGCAATAAGCAGTTAGATATCCTACAAAAACAAAGTTTAGCAGGAAAGCTGCCTTACATATATTTTGATGCTACTGGGGGGATAATTAAACACCCAGATAAAAGTTCGAAGAAAAGAGTGTTATTTTATACCGCAATAGTGAGTGATTGTAATACCCAGACAATGGTGCCAGTTTTTAGTATGTTATCCTCAGTATATGACTCTAATACCATATTCAAGCTATGTAACGATTATAAATTTTATTGTGAACAAAATCAAAAATGGCCTTTATTTCAGGGTGTAGTCAGTGACTTTAGCTTTGCAAATCTTCATGCATTTTCCAAAGCTTTTAATAATATGACGTTGCTAGAGTATATAAACACATGTATGGACATTATTAACCAAATAGTAAAAAAACGTGATAAGTTTGTTACTATTCATTTGTGTTGTGCGCATTTCCTAAAAATGACATGTGCCGATATTAACCAACACTGTACAAATGAAAAACAGAAACATATACTAAAAGACCTTATTGCATGCGCTATTTTGATTAAAGAATTAAGTGATTTAGACTTTTGGGTTACACATATGACTATATTATTAAGTGCTACATATTTTAATGCAAGTGTTATTTCTTCTTTAAAAAACTTCAAAACCTTTGAGAAAACCGTTGGTTCTTTAAACAACAATGATAAAGTAGATTTTGAAAAAGTTAACATAAGTGACTGGTCATGCACTCAATTTCTTAGTTATGTCGAAAATAGTGACGCTCTTTACAAAAATAGCCAATTTTACAAAAGATACAAAAACTTAGTTGATAATACCGTCATCTCGAATGAAAAATCAGATAAAAATTGTTATCAGAATATATCATTATTGGATATTATTCTTAAAAAATATATTCCTTACTTTCCTTTGTGGGGAAGTTCAATGTTAAATACAAACAAAATTAGCAATTCCTTAGTGGAATGCTACTTTGGCGATTTAAAAACCAATGTTCTCAGAGGTGAAAAAAATCTTAGGTGTAATAGGTTTCTACAGTTATATATAAATGAGATAATATCATATCACACGGAATCAGTTTTGAATATTAAAAATTTTGGTTTATCATCAAGACAATGCAAAAACAAAATCACTGATCTCGAAACTGAAACTAATTCTCAGGAGACTTGGCATTGAAAAGCAAGAAATTCAGGAAATCATTTCTCAGGTAGATTTATAAAAAAAAAACATTGTACCAAATTTAAGTTTAAGTTGCGTTGTTGCTGATAAAACTGAAAGCCACTATGTATCTGATGATGAATTAATAAAGCTTCATGATACCACCCGATGTTCTTATTGTGGACTCGGCAAATTCAATGAGATAACATCCTTCATACAGTGTGATAAATGCCAAAATTGGGTTCATTTCGAATGTGAGTCTTCAAAAATAGAAGAAGAAAAAGATTTTATTTGTAAACGTTGTCAAGTCAATCTCCCTGTTACTCAACTAAATAACAAAAATTTGCATCAATACGCTATTTACCTGGAAAATTTGCATTTAAATGAAGAAGAAAGATATCAGGTAGAAAGAAACACAAAAGGACAATCTAACAATGCTGAATGGTTTCATCAAAGAACAATGAGTGTGACATCTTCATATTTTGGAAATATTTGTAAATCAAGTGAAAATTCATATTAAACACTTATAAAACAAATTACAAGTACAAAATCTACTTTAACAGATGCTATTATTGCAAATTTATGCCGAGAAGGACGGAATCCAAATAATAAAAAGCGGTTTAAGAGTTCATTCAAAATACGGGTTTATAGCAGTGTCCCCAGATGGGTTAGTGGAAGACGAAGGGATCATTGAGGTGAAATGCCCCTTTAAAAAACGATTTGAAAACCCAAATATAGCAAACTTCGATTTTCTTACCTCTGACGGAAATTTAAAAGTAAACCATTCTTATTATTACCAAATACAAGGTTTATTGGAAGTTTGTGAAAGAAAGTGGTGTGACCTTGTAATTTATACTTTTAAGGGAATAAGGAAAGTAAGAATCTATCGTAATGTTGCATTCTGGAAAATAAAATCCTTCCAACTTTAAAGAAATTTTACTACTTTACATGCTGCCACACTTAGTTTATCCACAATTGCATATAGAAAAATAAAATGGAGACCAATTAATGATATCGTTTTCTTGCCAAATGGCCTTGTCAATGACGTAAATTATTACCAAACTCTATCTAATAAAAGGGCTTACATAGTAGCAACATTTGAAGGTGTATCATGGCCAATAAAAGAAATAATTATAAACGATTACTTAACTCTGAATGGACATGAATATGTTAGTAGTTTCGTTATTGATATTTGCCTCCAACTGCTCAATGTGCATAACTATTTTCAAATCATAACAACGGAGAAATCATCTCTTATATTTTCAAATGAATCTGAGAATCTAAATTATATATGCCAAAAACCAAATTTTGAGAAAAACAATATTGTTATGCCAATAGAACAGCACAGTCATTACCTTATTGCATTTATTAATCTAAAAGACAAAACCTTTAATTTATTGGACCCTTTGGGAAAGAACATTAGTAAAACTAAGCAATTTTTTAATAAATTTATGTGTTTTATACAACAATATAATGAAATAAAACCTATAAATAAATGTATTGACAATGTAGGATGGAAATATATTTTTAAAGAACACATAACTCAATCCGACAACTATAACTGTGGATTATATATAATGTACTACTTTAAAAATATAGTAAACGGCAAAAGCCTATTAATAAGGAAAAATATGAATGACTTCAGGACCGAGCTTAAATACTTTATATTACAACGTTCATCCGATGTACATTACAAATGCATTTATTGCCACAATGATTATAACGAATGTTCATTTAAATGCAATGGGTGCCAAAGGTACCCGCACTCAAACTGCGTACTCACTGCTAAAGAACTAGAGATCCACATTAATCCTAAATCTAAATATCAATGCAATCTTTGTGAACTATGCGGTAGATACTGAAACACAGCAACTTTACTCTTCGAGATGAATATAACTATAATATGTTTTCGTTACTATTTGTATTTTTGTGTTTCAGTATCCCTTATAGCAATGTATGAAATATTGTTAAATATTATGGATGTATGTAATGTATATATCATATATGTAACTATTACATAACTGACGGATATATAAGACACTCAATAAAGTTGTGTTCATATCGTTTTCCTTTACTTGCCTTAAAAATATTGCGTTGGGGTTTAAAAAAAAGAATATAATTAGCCACAAGGTTTGGCTTTTATACTCTTACACAACTTTTAAATATGTACAGTCACGGTCATAAGTAATGTCTTTGTATGGACAAGGGATGCAGTCAACAACGTATTTCGTAATATGTAAATGTACCGTGCCAAGGCAAACTGGAAAGACATATTTCTATTGTGGTTGCTCACACGTATGACACATTACTTATGACCGTGATCGTACATATACATACTGTAAGTACTACTGCCTATCAGTTTTTTTTTTGGCTGATGTAGGTATTAATTTCATTATATCATTGATGCCCCTAAAGAAAAAATTAAGCTGTCAAATAGATTCAGCGTAAAGATAAGCCTGCAGTAGAGCTGAATTACAACTACGGAATATAATTTTCCTTTATTTTAATGGCGATTAACGAACTATTAAATAGGTTACAAATTATTACACCCCGTGAATCCCATTGCAAGTCAATAAGTTTTTTGTGGGTGTATCTCCTTGGCATAAGTAATTTATTGTGTAAGTATGATTATGCTCTTCTTGTGCACTTCTTTGGTATGATTTTTTCAAGTTTTTCGGGGTGGATTACACCCCGTGAATCCCATCGCAAGTCGATAATACTTTTGTGGGTGTATCTCCTTGGGATAAGTAATTCATTGTGTAAGTATGATTATGCTCTTCTTGTGCACTTCTTTGCCATGATTTTTTCCAGTCTTTCGGGGTGGATTACACCCCGTGAATCCCATTGCAAGTCAATAAGGTTTTTGTGGGTGTATCTCCTTGGCATAAGTAATTTATTGTGTAAGTATGATTATGCTCTTCTTGTGTACTTCTTTGCTATGATTTTTTCAAGTGTTTCGGGGTGGATTACACCCCGTGAATCCCATCGCAAGTCGATAATACTTTGTGGGTGCATCTCCTTGGGATAAGTAATTTATTGCGTAAGTATGATTATGCTCTTCTTGTGCACTTATTTGCTATGATTTTTTCAAATGTTTCGGGGTGGATTACACCCCGTGAATCCCATTGCAAGTCGATAAGACTTTTGTGGGTGTTTCTCCATGGGATAAGTAATTTATTATGTAAGTATGATTAAGCTCTTCTAGTGCACTCCTTTGCTATGATTTTTTCAAGTTTTACAGGGTTGATTACACCCCGTCAATTCCACTGCATGTCATTAAGTCTTATCTGCTTAGTATCAGTACTTTTATAGATTTATGGCTGGTAAAGCTACTAGAAGCTTTTCATTTTTAAATGCGAAAATAATGTAATACCATTTTATGTAATGACGGACGCCCATGGCCATTCGGCTAAACTCGGCGTTTTTAGAGGCTATGATTTTCTGCTGTTTTCACGGAGGTTAAATAATAAACATTATGATAAGAATTGTTCACAATAATTGTTTAAAATGTCCACCTTCATACTACCAACAGAGTCTAGCTCGTTTATCCCTTTTCACCCCAATTTTTTTCTACTACGGAAAAAATATTTTTCACTCAATTATTATTTAAAGGGAGCCACTAATTATCCATAAACATGATATTAATTTTGCCTCTCCTCCCTTTTGGAAGGATGATACCAATTGGCATCACTGGGAATGAGAACATGAAAAATAAAAATATAGGATCCTTGAACATTTATTTAATTATTATTGTGAAAGCTAGTGAAACACTTATTGTTCTTATGTAAACGTAGATTAATAATATAATAATATAATTTGGGTGTTCTGGTCAATGACCTAAATTGTCTAACCTGACATCATCCACTGGTCTGGGGCCCAAAACCCATCTTCTCTTAGAAATTTTTGGAGAATTTTCTTGTGATGGCCTTCCTCATTTCTTCTGAATTGACTTTCCAGGCATTAGAAAAGCATGATATTTTTCAGTGCGAAACGTGAGTAACGTATTGTGCTTTGCGTCCAGTAATTTTCAGTGTCGACAATACACTAGCCAAGCATTGACCGGACTTACATCAATAAAGTGGAAACTGATTCTCAGTTAGAATCGTTTAGCACGAATGCTTGTTCCGTGTAATTCGACCAACGTGCCATAGAAATCAACGCCTCCCATGAAACTGTTACATTTTTTTATTATAGCAGGTCGTGAAACTTCAGTATATTGTTCACCTTTACTGCACCAATGCTTCACAGAATCTAAAGGATGCTGCGCTTTGTCGGTCAAAGCCACATGCTCATACTTACTGTCGTACCATTTTACGACCGAGCTAGTATAGTAGTGGACACGACCTGATTAGCATTCGGGAGGTAATGGGTAGGATTCCCGTTACCGTCTACCATGCATGAGGTTTTTTCAGGGGTTTTTCCTCATACACATGTAGCGGCATGGTCGCTGCGTATACGCACATCATGTGCGAAAGCTTAGGCGAATGCTGTCATAGTATTTTCCCTCTCAGAACCCTAACTCCGTTTCTTCCAATTCTATCCTGACCACACCCATCCTTAATCCCACCATGCATATATACGTAATGTATGTATGTATGCTAGGAATCCATGATTGTGGCTGAAGGAACTTGGAGAGTTCAAACAGCGCGCCCTCCCCCTCTGGGAGAGAATGAAATACGTAGTCTTTCCTCTCTTTACCATTTTACAACAGTGATATTATTGGGAGATTCTATTTGGATATGAAAAGATACTCTTCCTTTAGTCATGAGATCTGTATCAGGTACTAAAGTACAACCAGACAAACTCAAAACACATAGTATACCGTTGCTAAGTATCCTCTTTCCTTTAGCGTAAGTAGCAATTTATAAGACGTAAACCAAATACCTGTAATAATGTTGAAATTCTTATACCGCGGTAAACCATTGGTAAGACACACAACTATATCTCCGCTTATTCCTAAATCACTTTCATGTTTCACAGTCCCTTTCCCAATGTATATCCCAATATCATATAAAACGCAACTTGCATCTGGCTCGAGAAAATGTCTTATTACCCCATTTGTGAGTTTTTTATGCGCCTACTGTTCACAACTGGAATGACCTTTGAAGGGAATGATTATCTCGTCCACGCTATGGAACTCTTCAGGTTCGGTTTTTTTCAGATTCAGCTGTAAGGCAGAGGAATGGTCGTACTTTCAATAGCTTATCATAGTAATTGTCACGAATTCGTATTATCGTTGATGTGTAGAGAACTACGTAAATTGTCAAAGTGATTTCTCGACGTTACATCAGCAAATGAACTGAATCGTGTCTCATTTGCCCAGCACATTCTATAAGAAGGCATTTGCCCTATGTCACTCAACATATGAATACGTAAGAATTGTTCAATTTTATTTTTATTTATATCGATACATCTGCCATGTTTCTGAGTAGAATACAAGATTGTTTGACACATTATATTCGCAACGATTTCGTCATCTACGAACATTTTGAAATATTACAGAGGTTCCATATCTTTCAATGATGGATCTTAGAATGTCTCAGAAAAGACAATGTCTACTTCATCTATAACCTTGCTTTTCCAATAGATTCCAATGATGGATCTTAGAATTTTTCAGAAAATACAGTGCCTACTTCATCTATATCCTTGCTCTTCCAATAGATTTATTTAAACTTTTGTTTTCGGCAGTGTAAGTGGACTAGTGTTTTTTCACAGCATATATTTGTTCTTTCAGAAACCTTCGGCAAATGTGAATCCCCTTGTTCCTTTGGCTCTTCTAGATGAGCGAGTTGTTCTGTCCCTATCTCGACATCATCTGCTGAATTCAACAGTAATTCTTCTAGCCTTTTTCTATTATGACTTGTCTGTTCAATTTCTGATTCCAATATCAATATCAGAATCTTCTAGAAGCTTTATCAATTTCTCTTGAGTGAACTTATTTATGTCAATTATGTCTCTTCCTATAGAGGACATCTAAAAGTGAAATACAACTGAATTACCTTGCAAAACTGAGCTATCAGAATATCCTATCACTAAATCCCACTGATGACAAATGGAATCATGCATATTTTGACGAGTTCTAGACTAAGCATGTAACGTGACTTATTTCTAATACTTATACTTAAACCTACATTTTTTTATTCACAATAGAATTTGCCATTTTTAAAACCGTTAGTAAAAATAATGTTATTAGTGTGGAATATAACCACTAACATTTACTGAATACTGACGACCATATGAACACCTTCATATGAAACACACACTGACCTCCAGCCGCAACATGTACCCTTACTTCTGTAATAGTATAACATCGTATATCTGCGCAGTTTACTGCAATTGTACACAAGCCATGCCAATTCCAATTAGAATCATTAGACTGGAAAGGGTTAAAAACCATGATTGATGGTTTTCCTTATAATACGACAGTTGCTTCTTATGTTAGCAGCAAATTTCAATAATTTTACGAAATTCATCCTTAGTACGTGATTTTTCCGGATACACCGAAGTCTTGTTATACCCATATCTGTTATTTGAGCTTTAAATACAAAATAGTGGGGATTTTTAAACTTCTTTCTCAAGATATTGACGCCATCATCGGAGAACAAAATATTAACAAGATTGTGATGCGCGTTGAGCCAATTACAGAACGGAATTGGTACAAAATAAGGTTATGCACTGTTCTTTATACAGTCAATAGGCTAGTACTAGCACGGATTCGTATTCTACGGACAGTCGTTGAAGGTAAATTTTCAACACTATCCAGTATTAAATCATGGTCAGCCGCTGATGGACGTGTTACTTAGAATTTGATGATCACGCTGTTTTAAAATGTTTAAAGACTCTGCCTATTGTCAGGTATTCTCCAAAACGGATACCTGTGGCAGTATTCCCTCACTAATGCCTTACAATGTAATTGTAGTATCCATAGACAAACGGAATGTCTGCGTATTCTTCGTTCGTGAAAGTGAACATGTCCGGTAAGCTTGCAATTAAGCGTATTTAATAAAGCGCGGAGTTCAATCAAACTAGCAGAGCCCGACTTCAGAATAACGTAGCATTGCCTACTCGATATGGTTCTCACTCCTTTCACGGCATTAAAATTAAAAATGTCGTTCTCCATACGGAACCATTTGCGGACCAAGTTTATAGAGTTTACCTGAGGAATACGTCGTCAAATTTTTTACTCTACCTTGTAGGACATTTCAAATGATGGTTTAGGTGTCCAAACTTTTTTATGGATGCACTGTATTTTTCATACTTTAAATATTTAAATTTAGAACTTTTAACTAATTTTGGTCAGTTTCGATTTGATACTTTAGAATAATTACACTAATTGTAGGGCGCCCGATAGCTCGTTAACGTTAGATCCATCCTAACTTATTAGGTTTTCTATTTCATAGTTACGTTTATGTATTAAAAAGATTTCACCCAATTACTTTACTGTTAGATAAGTACATTGTAGCCCGTCCGATAAAAAAAAAACTAAAGGCCGTAAAACTGAGAGATTAAGAAATTAATATTGTTTTAAGAAATAATTATGACTTATGCTTAACATTTCATGTCATAACACTAAACCTTGAAAGTTTATACACTGACTTAAATAAATTGTCAATGTAATTTACTTTTTAATGTAAAATTTTTTATAAACGGCATATCAACGAAAGACAATATTAAGCTAAACGGAAACGTCAAAAATACCGCAGGGCGTTTATTTGAATGTAAAAGCGATGAAATGCTTATTTAATGTCCGGTTTCCATAGTTTAGTTTGCCTAAGGTCTTCTAAATAATTTCCGATTCATTTTTATACATAACTATAATTTTCAAAAATACCTACCTCCGCCATTTTTGTAGCATAAATAAGGAAATCTCCAAACGTTTGCTAAATCCACTGCGAAACCAATGACCGAAAGCAGGAAGTCGACCTTCTTGCCCCAGGTTTCTCGTTCTTCTGTAGTTGTTGAATCCATTCCTTGAGGGATGACAGTTTTGCATTTCGTCACTTGCTTTGATGTCATTCTTCACGGCCAAGTGCAGGATTTTAAGTTGTGAAGACAACTACAACAAAACGTTTAATTAATACTAGTTTACTAATTAGTAATTATAGATTATTTTATTCACACAAATTACTGTATTCATCTAATGCTTGATTTATATGTACTTAAACTCCTATTGATTTCCTATTATAACATTCCTTGATTAACATGCACTTAGTAAACTTTTCCATAGTGACATGAAGCAAAAATAGTTGTTAAATTATAATTTTTAAACCGTTTTATAAAATAAATTGATTCGAAAACTATTCCACCCTTTATTATTTGTGCCGCTCTTCAATGAAAAATGAACATCATCTATTAGCTAATAATATTATGATGTTTCTATAGTATATTCCCATGTACTACTTATAAAAATCTTATGTGGCCACCACGTAGCTTTCTTATACTTTCGTTATCAAATGGGAACAAGAGTTAGTAAGTCGCAATACGGCAATTTTTAACTTATACATATTTCCTCTTACTCTAAATGTACAAAACAGATGTAATCTATTTATACGTTATAAACATCTCCACGTGTGAAAATGTTTTTTTTTGTGAGAACGTGATAAATATACAGGGTGGGTGTCTACTGCGTGGACGGAGAATTGCTCCTTAACTATTAGAGATATCAAAAACAATTTTGGTGTGGTAATACACGATCATTGGACCTACATTCTAAAAATATTTAGGTATATACAGGGTGATTGACAAAAATATGCCAACCCAAACCTGTATTTTTTTAATGGAACATCCTGTATATTATTGCATTTTTGGATTCACTGTTACATTTAGAATAAAAGTATATAAATTTGTATCTGTATCACCAACCGTTCTGCAGATATCGTCACTTTAGTACTAAAATAAAGTTAACTTTGGAACCACGATGAAAGCGTTGTCACCATGATTTTGTAAATCTGTTTATACCACCGACTATTAATAATAGTCTACTAACAAACAAACTGGGACATTTTTTAGAAAACATGTAAAACTATACAGAATGACTAACTTACGCGAATTGTAATTTTTTCAAATTCAACACCCTGTATGTTTTTTTAGATATCGATTCCCCGTGAAAAGTAGATACTAATTGATAATAGGTTTCATAGCCATAAGACAGGCCCTTCTTGAGATATTGACGCTTTTACGTAAAAATATTCTAAAATACAAATTTACAATAGAATTCAACAAAACAAATCAGGTAGGCTAGCCACTCGTAATAAAGAGGAACAATTGCATCTATTGTTTTGTATGATCATTAAAATATTGTTCCATTAGTTTGTGTGTTTTTGGATTGTCGTTTTGTCAATTTTTGTATAAAATGAATTTTTCCAACGAATAAATGGTCGATATGACCTTTATTTACGGCGAAGCTCAAAGAAATGCTTTGCTGGCTACTTGTTTATACTGTGAACGATACCCAGAGAGAAGAAAGCCGCGGAAAGAATCGTTTATGAATGTACCTGAGAGATTTATAAATTCTGGAAGTATGTATTATCCCAAGCGCGCAAAAACAAGCCCAAATAAAGAAATTGAGTTTCAAGTTGTGGCATCTCTTATAGAAAATCCGCAGATAGAAATACAGTTCGCAGGTTTATTAAAAAAAAAACAAATCGCATCCTTATATCGAGCAACATCAAGCTTTAAGTGAAAAGTCAATTAAGAACCCAATTTTGTAAATAACATTCTATTTATGGATGAGCCAACTTTCCACAATAATGACAATATTAATACACATAACTATCATCACTATTCAAATACTAATCCACACATCTTAAGAGTTGTTAATCACCAGCATCGATGGTCAGTTAATATGTGGTGTGATTGGTCCTTTTTTCTTTGATCGTAGTCTTACTGGAGAAAGATATTTACAGTTTTTGGGAAATGATTTACCCGAGCTTTTGGAAAATATCGAGCTAGACAATATTCGTACGACGTGGTTCAACTGGGTGGCGCCCCTCACCACTATGCAATCAACGTTAGGCAATATCTCGATAGAAATTATCCGATAAGGTGAATAGGACAAGGTGGTGTGCAAAACTGGCCAGCTAGATCACCGAATCTTTCGCCCCTTGATTTCTTCCTTTGGAGCTACGTTAAAGAAAAAGTTTACCAACATCCTCCTACTACAAGCGAAGATATGAAAAATAGAATTAGAGCTGCATTTCAATCAATTACCTTTCTAATGTTGTTGCGAGTGAATCTTTCGTTTACCGAGCGAATTGCAAAATGTTTAGCTAGGCGTGGTCAGCATTTTGAACATTTAATTTGAATTTATGGTTACATTCGTTTATGTTTACTTGTTCAACTTATTTTTAGGTGTAGAGAATTATTTTATTGTTTAGTTATTAATTAAGTTTTCCTATCAGTTAAAGAATTCATTTGCCATTCGTATTTTCTTATTTGTTTTATTTGTTCTTCTGTATGTCAATATTTTCAAATAAAGCGTCAATATCTCAACAAGGGTCCGTCTTATGGCTATGAAACTTATTATCAATAAGTTTCTACTTTTCACGGGGAATCGAAATGTGAAAAAATATACAGGGTGTTGTATTTGAAAAAATTGAGAAAAATTACATTTAGCGTAAATTAATCATTCTGCATAGTTTCCCAGTTTGGTAGTAGACTATTATTAATTGTCGGTGGTATAAACAGATTTACAAAATCGTGGTTTCAAAGTTAACTCTATTTTGGTACTAAAGTGACGATACCTGCAGAATGGTTAGTTACACAGATACAAATTTCTACAATTTTATTCTTAATGTAACAGTGAATCCAAAAATGCAAAAATATACATTTAAAAAACAGAGGTTTGGGTTGGCATATTTTTGTCAATCGCCCTGTATATACCTAAATATTTCTAGAATGTAGGTCCAATGATCGTGTATTACCACACCAAAATTGATTTTATATCGCTAATAGTTAAGGAACAATCTTCCGTCCACGCAGTAGACACCCACCCTGTATACACCCTACCTAACTGCACAATTTAGCAATTACCTTTTCTCTCTATCTTTTTGGTTTAATATTCAATTTAATAAAATACTCGCAATTCCATTATGGTTTATATTAACGAAATAATTTTTCATTTGTCAGATATAAATATCTAGTGTGGAACAACACACGACCTTCCAACCTACAAACTGGAAATTGAAAGAAATTTTTAGCAGTAATAATTTTTTAAGATATTTATGCAACCTCTTTTTTAATACGTTCATAACATAGGCAACATTGTAAAAACAAAAATAGTAGTATATGTCAGATGGACGTTTATGTCAGATAAAGGCATTGACTGATAGTCAATAATAGAGGTTAATAGACTTCTAGATGCTAATTTGAAAAAAAATTCCAAAACCGCCCGCTCCTATAAAAATAACAATAAAACAGTTTAAGCATTTTCAATCTTGTTTAATTAATTTTTAATGCATTTTGGCTTCGTATTAAAAAGTTATATTGAATTAAATCATTTTTAAAAAATGTATTTTCTTATAAAATTAATCGTTATTCAGATATTGAAAAGATTTGAACAAACATTTAAGTGTTTGTTCAATTTTTTTTGCTACCTTGGGAATTTTTTCCCGTTTTTGCATAGAGCATAATTAACAGATATTTTTAAGATATATCTAGGTATTTTTATATCTTTGAACTATTCGATAAAATCCATAAGCTATCCCTAATAACCCCCTCTCTCCGCCGCTGGATTTATCCCAAAATCTAATCAGCTCCAGGAGAAATCGAATAAAGCCTAAATACAAAATTTCAATTACGTCCGTATTATATAATTATTAATTAATTATGTATATACTTCTGGAGTTATCGTGGATACTATCGTACATTCTCTCTCACACACACACACACACACACACACACACACACATACACACACACATACATCAAAAAATCACACGCACGCACGCACGCACTCACGTACCTACACACACACACACCCACGTATGCACACAAGCACACGCACACACATACATATATCCATGCACGCATGTGCGCGCGCACGCACGCACGTACTTACCTCCCCACACAGTCGGACGCGCGGGCTGGCGGGGGGGCAGGCGGGTGAAATGGTTGGTTGGTTGAAAGCGTGGGTGAGTGGTTGGGTGGGTGTGGGTGTGGGTGTGTGTGGGGGAGTGGGGGTTGCGTGCGTGCGTGTGCAGAACGAAAATACCTACGTACTTAAAATTTTACATAAGTGCATAAGCTTGTTTTCTTTTGGCTCAGATTTTCGGAGAAATCCAACGGCGGAGTGCCGTGGTTTATTAGCGGCAGTTTTTGATTTTTATCAAATATTTCCAAAACAGCTACATATTTCAAAGACAAAATATCTGGATATAGACCTTAAACATATCGATTAATTATGTTCTATGCAATTGTTTGATATGACGCGTAATTTAGCGGAACAAATTCCTAAAGTAGAATTTAAGTGGTAGTTAAAATTTCTTCATTATCTGAATAACGATTAAAAGTGTAGACGTATTTTTTAAAGGAAATTTAATTTTACATAAATTTTGTTTATAAAGTTTTTTAAAGTAAAAGCGAAATATATGTAAAAATTGAATCAATATGATTGAAAATGCTGAAGCTGTATCGATATTTTTATAGAAGCGGGCGGCTTTGGAATTTTTTTACGATAACATGTGTTTATGTCTATTAATCTCTATCTGACATGAAGTTTTAAACGTTATTCTGACAGATTATTGTTTTTGTTTTACAATGTTGCCTGTTTTCGTTATGAACGTATAAAAATGAGATTGCATAGTTATTCTAAAAAAATGAAATTAAAATTATTTCATTTCTTTTAATTTAACTTGGCATCTAGATATCTATTAACCTTTGTCTGTCATAAAGTTTTAAACGTCTGTTTGACATAGGTTATTGTTTTTGGGTTTACAATGTTGCCTACTTTCGTAATGAACAGGAAGTTGCATAATTATTCTAAAAAATGTTATTAAAATTATTTCATTTCTTTTAATTTCCATTTTGTTGGTTGGAAGGTCGTGGTGTTCCACACCAGATATTTTGAAATGTTTTAATTAAACAGCTAACCTATAAATGCAAAGAAACATGACTTATGACTTACATCAACACCGGATCATTATCATACACCAACTGGTAAAATTTTATGTACTCGCATCTTTATTGAAAATTAAAAAAATTGCGTTCTGAGCTTTAAAATGATAGCAGCAACTAAAAAGCAATGTTTTAATATTTTTATTAACGAAAAGATTTTCGACCCGTAATACTCTAAAACACTGCAGATCACTTGTTACATTTTTGAAATTTTATATCTGGGTGTACCTTCTAAATCCTCAACTCCCCGTTCACACCTCCACAGGACTTTTGGTACTACTTTACCAAAAAGTGCTAAATATACGTTATGTAGCGTTTGACTTTACTAAATAAGTTTTCGCCGTTTTTTTTACAGAGTGCTCGAAAAAATATGTCTAATAGCGATATCAAAAGTCGGATAATTATATTGTTTATGAGAAGGCCATATTAGCATATTTGTACTCAGCGTTACAATGGACAGTTTTCTAAATATTTCAAGGAAAGGTAATTCTGATTTGCAAAATTTCAAGATAGTCTATTTGCATTTTCGAAGACAATCAATCAGAGCGGGCATGGTTATGTTGCAAAACTCAATTAAAGTGAGATTTAAAATGCCGGGACGTCTTAATTATATTCACGAAGAATATTTCAATTTAGTTGTTATTTAAGGAGAGTACAAGACAGTTTTAAAATTTGTTCCGACCAAAGAATAAGGATTATTACTGCTCTATGTGTAAAACTAATACTTCTCGGATTGAGACAAGAAACGCGTTTTAGTAGGTAACTAACTACAGTCATGTTTTTGTAGTTTGGTATGTGTCCAATCTTAAATAATACGCGTGTAAATCTTTAGCAAGAATGGCCATTTAATGTGTTACCGCAAACTGAAGTGAGAGAAACAGACAGTAAAAAGATTAAGGATAGAAAATTATAGTGCGTCGTTCACTTTCTCCCGAAGTTTCTCCAATTTTACACATATTTTGTGATTAACTAAAACAGTTCTAAAATAAAAACTACGGATTAAAATACATTCAATTTAAAATTTTTCCCTTTAGCACTTCAATTTATTTTGAGTCACGATTATGAAATTTCGAAGATTTCAAAAATTCTTGAGCACAAACCATGTGTAAAATTAACGTAAAATCACTTCATGTCGTAGTGTGACAAATTATCTCCACATGAGCCTTAAATCATATTTATACATTATATATTTTTCGACAAACTTAGGAGGTTTTTAAAATTAATTGTTCGCTAATAATTCATAGACGAATCTTAAATTAATTATACTGAAAAATAATTTTGATAACGAATACCGTAGTGTTTAAAGTAAACTGGCCTAAGAAATTGTTATTATAACAACAAATAATACATTGAGAACACGTTTTATTGCTAAAAATAAAACAAACATCCGGTGTTTTAAACTGCATTGATACAAAGAACACATTTATTAGTAAATACAGAACAATTACTTTTTAATTGAATGTTACTTGTGTTTTAATTACTTGAATTAATTGTGTTTTTAATGACCTCTGCGGGTTGCATACGTCGAAGGAACACAGCATTTTGTTCCTGAGTGCCTTTTTGGCAGCACACCACCTTCTTCAGTGTGCAGTTTTGGCTTTCTACCATCTTGGTTACGTATGCTGTTTTGGCTTTCTGCCATCTGACATGCGTGTGCCTTTCCGGTTTTCCGCTATCTTGTGTCCCAGTTCCGCCATCTTGCTTGCATATGCCTTGTTGGATTTGCAGCCTTCTTGTTTACGTGTTCATGAACCTTGTTTTCATGTTCACCCACCTTGTTTCCGTTTTTCTTACAACTAGTGGCATTCCACCATCTGGTTTGCTTATTTTAACAACTTGCTTCGATGTTCCTTTCCGGATTTCAGCCATCTTATCAGAATTGCTTCTGTCCTAGATATGAATCATATTTTGTACCCCATCTTTCTCGTTTCCTCTAATGGACCAATTCTCTGTCTCTTTCTTTTGTGGTATACTCAGATAATAACATACGTTACCTTGGGGGTATAATTTCATTTGGTAACGATGTATTGTAGTATAATGAAAAAGCTGACATACAGTTTGCAACGCCATTTTGTGGTATAATTAGATTTTAACATGCAGTTTACAGCGCAACCTTGTGGTATAATTAGAGTTTAACATGAAGTTTGCAGCGCAATCTTAAGGTGTAATCTAAGAGATAGTAAGTTATTCAACAAATACACAACCAAACTCCCAAAACACACCAAACATGCACAAAACATTCAAGAAAATATACCATCACAACTAAAACATGCAATAATTGAGTAGGAATCCAGCATATGCAAATAAAAGCATTAGAAAGTAAACTGTCAAACATGCAACCAACCCCCAACAAAAGAAGCCCTCAAACTCCAAAACATGCACGAAACAAAAAACATACCAAAGAAATAAAACGTGCAGAAAAAAAAACTGTTATCTAACAAACACATATGGAAACACGTAATCCCCTAGACATGCAACATACGCTCGCAAGGGAACTAGCAATCAAGTATCAAGACATGCAAGTCCAGAAACATAAAAACGTAGAAACATGGAAACAATTTACTCAACGCCAATTACTATAAACAAACAACTACCGAAGCACAGAAACTAGCCAACAAAAACCCCAAACAAGTAAGAGAATGCACCAAAGATGCTAAAACATGCAGAAAACTAGTAGTCAACTAATACATATGCAAATAAGTAAACAGCCAAAACACGTAAAAATATGTTAACCATACAAACATACAAACAAGTAAACGTGCAAATAAACATAAAAACTAGCCAATTAACATCCAAACACTTTCCCGAAACAATCAAGAAGACATACCAAAGAAGAGAAAACATATAATAAAAAACCTACAGGGCTAAATGAAAGAACTAAGCACGTACAAACACATGAACAAAAAGTAAACAATAAAATCTCGCAAACACACAAGCCGAAAACCAAAAGATTAGTCAACGTACCACTGGAATCATCCCAAACAAGTAAGAAAACATAGCAAAGAAACTAATACATGAAAAAAAACTGGTTGTAAACAAATACATACACAAACATCCAAACACGTAAACCCACAAATATGTCAACATGCAAACAAAAAACTAGCAATCAAGTAAGTGCCCAAGCACAAGCCGTATGACAGAATCTTGAATGTGGTTTCAACACCTAAAGTCCTTTGCGCAGACGTCTGAGGCTTTGTTGTAGGGTTAATTCCTGACTAAAAATCTTGAAATATGATTCTTTTAAAATAATCCCAACATCTCAAGACGTTTGTCAGATTGTTGCTCCAACATCTAAAGTCTTCTTGGAAGATAAATGCTTAAGGTCTTTTTGTTACATTATTGCCACAATATCTAGGATACTGTTGGTACGGTATTAAAACATAAATGATCAAACTCGACCGTCCCAGCACCCTGGCGTCACGGTGTTGTAGTTTGACGGCAAACTTCATATAGATGTTTGCGACTACTTTACAGCAAAACAATTATATCAGATTCTAATACTGCACATGAGCACTAATCTGATTTTTCAAAATTTAGATGTTCCCGGCTATCGGGGTACTTTACAGAAAAACAATGACAGCCTAATGAGCCGAACAGTCACCTCGAGTAACGGAAGTCGAATATTGTTATTATATAATGCACATATTTTTCGCTGAGAAGTCCTTTTTTCCGATGTTACGAAGTGCGGGTATCGTTGGCCCGAATAGTGGAGACTCTATTACATCAGATTCTAATTCTAATCTGAAAATGCTGGACTAATATGCTGGACCAATTTGAATAAGGTCTTTTGTTGTACATTTTCATGTATTGTAGTTTGTTAACCATTGTTGTGCTCAACCGGTGTTGTGTTTTCTATGTTTCTATGGAATGGGCGTGATTCACCGGTAGGTCACACTTGTTTCGTCACCTTGAGTCACATTTGTGTCTTCTATCCACATAAAGCCCCTTTGCGTACCGCCGGTGGGTTTTTTGCAAACGTGTGACCCACTGGAATGTCAGCACTGTGCTTTTTACCGAAATAAAGCCTTTCTGTCACACCTATTTGTTTTTGATATCATTAAAATGGCTGATGGTTATTACATACCTCAAGGAAAAATCAAGCAAAGGTTAGTGACTCATACTTATTATGTAATTTACTAAAAATGTTAAGGTCAAATTTCATGACTGTTTGCGTGTTTGCTAGTTCCTGTTTGCGTGTTATGTATATTAGCAAATGGGTTTGTTGACGTGTTTGTATGTACGTGTTTGTGGATAGGTGCTTGTGTATTTGTTTGTTTGTTAAATAGTTGAGTTAGTTTCTTTAATTTGGGTCTTTGTGGTTCTTTCTGAATGCATGGTTCAACTTCTTTACCTGATTGGTAAGTTCTTTATTTACATGTTTGCATGTTGTCGTGTTTACGTGTTTGCGAATGTATTTATTGACTACTAATCTTTCAGAATGTTTTAGTTTTTTGCTTTCTTGCTCATTCGGGGTGCTTGGATGTTTGTAGTGGATTTTTGGCTAACTGCTTGGCCTTTGGACTTACGTGTTTTAGTTTATTTAGTAAGTTTTCTTCGTTTTTTATTGACTACTTTCTTTTTTTCCATGGGTTGCGTGCTTATGTTTTTGAGTGCTTGTAGCTTTTTATTCATAAGTCTTTATGTTTGTGCGTTTTGTTTGATTCTAGTTTCTTTGTTTGCATGTTCGTAATTGTGTTCGTTAGCTACTAGTTTTTCTTCATGTTTTCGTTTCTTTGGTATGTTTGTATGTTTCCGTGGTTACATGACTTGCGTTTTGAGCACTAGTTTGATTGCTATTTTCTTTGTTTGAGTGTTGTGCAAGTTTGGAGATCTACGTATTTGTTTATATGCGAATGTGTTTGTTGGATACCTTTTTTTTTCTGCACGTTTTAGTGTCGGTGGTATGTTTTTTAGATTGTTTGAGGGTGCATGTAAGGTAACATCTTTGTTTCGAGGGTTGCATATGTGGAAATTGAATAACTTGTTGGTTTACATTAGTACGTGCTTGTCAGATTTTATTGCCAGTTGTTTGTCTTTTAGATTGTTTAGTGCATGTTTGAATGTTTGAGGGTGCCCCCTAGCTAGTATCCACGTTTTAGGGGTTGCATGTTTGGACATTGAGTAGCTTGTCTGTTTGTTCATTTTCCATATTTGCGGTATTTACGTGATTGAGTGCTTAGTTGTTTGCTACTTTCTTTGATTGCATGTGCTCGTTTAGTACTAGGTCAATGCTCGGTTTTGGTATTCTTTCTTGCATGTTTGGTACGTGTATAATGCGATTTGTGAGTTTTTGGGTGTATGTTTGTGGATTTATTGAGTAACTTACTAGCTTTTCAATTACACAACAAGATTGCGTTACAAATTGTGTCTCAAAACCTAATTATATCAAAGATGGAGTTGCAAACTGTACGCTAACTCTTTATCATGTCATAAGATGTAGTTATTACCTTAAAGCTAACGTTTCAAACTCTGTGTTAACTTCTAATTGTACCATAAAATGGTACTAATAGCTTTTAATTATATCACAAGAAGAGCTGCAAACTTCCAATTACACTGCAAGAGAGCATTACATTTACTTTTATTCCAAATGGGAGAGTCAGCGAACTGGCCCTTTGAGAGGAAGCGACAAAGGTGAGGACTTGCTTCAATATGCAGGTCAGGATGTTGAATCCTGTCTAAAGAGCGTTATTTCAGAATGAAGAAAGCATATTCAAGATGTAAGAATACATATTCAGAAGTAATTCTGGTAAGTAGGCCTTATTTCAGGATGTTGAAACAGATCTTTGCCAAAAGGACCTTAGATGCAGAAACAAGGTTCAAGGTGCGATAAGAGCCTTGAGCCGAGCAATACACGGAAACAAGATGACGGAAATCTAAAAGACGCACGCAACCAAATGGCGAAAAGTCAAAAAGGCGCAAGTAAATAAAGTGGCAAAACACGGAAACAAGATGTCGTTGCCAATCATATACATTGAAATAACTTGTTATATTGCATTATACCACAAACTATTATGTTTGCACTCATTAATTCAAATCTGCACCGAATGCAAGCACGAGATGCAGTGTCTGCATAACACCATGCTTGGACATCTTCATATGCAGCATGCACATTACATATAGTCTATGTATCGCGTTTGCGAAAAGAGCAGCACCTCAAAAAAAGTCACAGAGGTATCTAGGAGGGCGTGGATATTAATCTCCGACCCCTACAGGCTACGGTTTTCAATCGTTTTGCAAGAAAAAATAGAGCTTCTATTGTAATTCGCTTCGAAAATATGTATGGATCATGTTTATTTTTTTGGTAATAAAGCTTTAAGTGTATTCGAAAGTAACAACCTCCAAAACATTTGTTTGGATAGGGCCCAAAAAGGATTATCGCATATTATTGGATTGGTAATTTAGGTTGTGAGTAATGCATATGGTGTGGATCTTTTTTAACACACCTACAGATGTACACATGCAATCAACACAAACAATCTAAAACTAGAATCACCACATACTGTGTATAAAATAAGGCGACCATTCATCCCGTATTATTATACGGGACAGTCCCTTTTTTAAGCACATCATTTCGTATATGTAATTATTTTAAAGTCTAGGAAGTACGAAAAAGATGGCACGACCTTCAGATAAAACACAATAGGGTAATGTCACAATTTTTACAATTTACAAGACTTTTCTAGCACTTTTGTCGACTAAGTATAGTCTAGCGCAAAAAGAATTTGTTTGCGACGGTGTCCTGTACATGTGGAAAACGAATATACAGGTGCGTGTAAATAAATATAGTGTAAATAATTCGTTAGCTAAGGTTAAGTGTTAATAAATAATTGTTTTTAAATAAATAATCGTTATAGTCTATTGTGTATCTATGACAGTAGAAAACCAGAAAATTTGTAAAGTGAATATCAATTTATTAGAAAGACAATCTTAGATAGTAATGTAAAGAGCTTAAAATGTTCTGCAAAGTTTTCACTTGCACATGGTGGAAAGGCGGAATTTGCGACATTATCGAGAGTTACGCATAAAGGCAGATATTGCTGCTTCTCAGTAACAGACAAAGTCGTCTTTTTTTCGTAAGGACACATTTGAAATGAAGAACAAAAGCTTGCGACTTGGTCATACAAGTTCCACAATCAGTCCTTTTTGGATTGCACTGAAAGCTTAATATAACATTTTACGAAAAGAATCATTAAGCTCCACACAAAGTGATCATGGAACGGTCAACTTTATAACAATCTATATCGATTGTTCAAATCACGAAAGCGTAAAAATTTGTCCTATACTGGTATTTTATGAAAGACAAGGAAATTCAAGCAAAACTTTTGGAAGTTCAAGATCTTCCAAGCGAAACTTCAGACATCATATCCGAATATATTATTAAAACGGTTGACAAATATGAATTAACAAACAACAAAAGCAATAGCAATGTGCGCTGACAAAACCAATTGTAATTTTCCAGGAGCATCAAAACATGGCCAAAATAACGTATTTGATCAAGTTAAGCATTATTGTGAAACGGTACGGTCATTTCTACACTCATAGTTGAACAATTAAAAGTATTTCGTGAGTTTGTTAATGTTGAATACCAAAACCTGTTGAGATACAATAAAACCAGATAGTTAGCCTTGTTACCTTCGGTACAAATTCGGTTGAAACTGTTACTGAGTTACTTCCGCTCTCAATAAAAATGTCCCACATTGATTCTTAATAGTTTTGAATACAATTTTTTTTTAATTAGCTATGGTGTTTTCAGTCATATCACAGAAATGTGTGCTGCAAGTGGAATCTAAAAAATCTTTCATAACAAAATTATACATGATTTTATCAACTATAAAGCAACCATTAATAGAACGGCAAAATGACGTCTTTTGCCAAATCAAGTTAATACTGTGCTAGTAGTTTTGGTAAATGAAGAAGTCCATGTTTTATACTACTTGTATCTCCGATTTGGATAAATGGACGCAACACTTTGAGGATTCACAAGCGTTTCGTTGGGTTTTGCTAAATACAGAACCTCTGTGGTCGGATGTTGGAAATGAATCTGATGTGTGTATCAGTACTGAGGGTAGTGTTTGAATTCTGCATGTACGCACTCCTAGCTCATCAATAATTTTTATTTATTGATTATTATGTCAATTGCTTAGAAATAATAATAATAATAATAACCTTTATTATATGGAAAAGCCCCTGTTATACATCATGTATAACAACATAAAGATATAAATAACTATAAAAAATGTATAAGTTGAATTAAAAAAAAATAACGTACTATAATTAAAAGCACCTTAAAAACCTAACACGGTAAAGTATACTCTACACAGTACTTCCTTTATTCATTAGTTATTTTTCTAGTCACAGACATTTTGAAAGAATTCAATGATCCAACAAACCACTCATATGTAGATAATTCATTTCTGTACCTAATCATACGACGCAAACTCATTATAAGCGAAGTTAGATTTAGACCACCCTATATAAAAGGTACACATAGATCTGGTATTATGAGTATGACAGAAAAGTTTTATTTATTCCAATAAACTTGGACAATCAATCAAACCATTCACTAATTTATAAAGAAAGCATAGGTCGTGTACTTTCTTCCTTGATTCCAGTGATCGCATATTTAATTGTTGTCGTATTCCAGCGTATTCACCTGGTAAGTGTCACATTCCGTCCTTAAACTCGAGCAGTCTTAGACATTTATTTTGAATTTTTGAATTTTATCAATATCTACTTTATAGATGACCGACGCATATTCCAATATACTTCTTACGAATGAACAAAACAAAGCTCGCAAACTGCGTTCATTCAAGTCTTTCGAAACATTCCAGATAAGACCACATGTTCTGCGCGCTTTATCAGATATTAAATTCACGTGATATTTAACATTCAGTTCTTTATCAAAATAGACTCCTAAATCTTTAACCTCAGTAACTTTATTTAAGACTGCGTTATTGATTTTATATTCATACTCTGAAACATTTTTGGATCTTCTAAAGGAAATAACGAAACATTTATCTACATTTAAATACACTTTGTTAGACTGGCACCATGACGATAATCTATTTAAATCTTGCTGAATGCACACATAGCC
Source organism: Vesta saturnalis (assembly GCA_036346205.1). Taxonomy (NCBI): domain Eukaryota; kingdom Metazoa; phylum Arthropoda; class Insecta; order Coleoptera; family Lampyridae; genus Vesta; species Vesta saturnalis. Next base: position 1,790,841 of record JARFJB010001017.1, on the reverse strand, counting down.
TAGAAAATCTTTGACAACTCTAAATATCTTTATAAAACCCAATATCTCCAATTTTCTTAATAACAACGAATGACTAACTGAATAAAACGCTTCACAAAAGTCCGTATGCACAGCATCCACTTCCTTACCATTTTCTAAAGCTCGCGAAACGTATGGTTTATAAACCAATAAATTAGATACGGTAGATCTACCAGTACATAATCCATGTTAAACGTCAGGAGTTATTTGACGAGAATTCCAAGATATTTGATCCGCAACATATTTATCTAACAATTTACGGAGAATTGATTGTACACTGACATCGCGATAGTTAATAATGAGATTCTTGTCACCCGAGTTATATAGTGGCTTAAAGTATGTATGTTTCCATACGCTTGGTAACTCACCAGTTTCAAGTGAACGATAAAACAGCTTAAATATTGGAAAAAAAAGGGAATATACGCAGTTCTTCAATAAGCAAGCAGGAATGTTATCAGGACACGTACAAGTACCATCTTTCATTTTGCATATCATATTAAATACATCCTGAACAGCAAGTGATAATTTAAACGAATTCACATGATTACCATCGTACCACCTAAATGCATTAGTAATCATCCATTAAAAAATCTTCTTCAGTATTATAGACTGATGTAAAATATTCCACAAAACCTTCAACTATATCAGTTCCATTAGTTTTTGGTTTCTCGTTATAAAACATTTCATTTGGACCATCACCTTCAGGCTTGATTTCTCTAACAAAATTCCAAAATACGTTAATATTTCCGTTAACTTTGGAAATGTACTCACCATACAAATTTTTACCCAAATGTTTATACTTAGTTCTCAGTTCCCTAAAAACGAGACTCTTTATATCTAATGTGCGATTGATCCACTTAGGATAATACTCCATATATCGTCTAACTAATTATGTAGGAACATACATATTAATAACTATTTCATAAAACATTTGAAAAGCATTATCAAAAACCTTTTCATGCAAAGAAAATCCCAATGTATGCTAGCAAAATAGTAATCCATGCTTTCATAGTCCGCAAACTTATAAAGGTATACTCTGTCCTCCACAAAACAAATATTTTAACGGACTAGTATTAATATCTATATGATAAGTCTAATGATGTTCACTGACGTTAGACAACAAATTACAAGACTTGCTCACGTTTAATTTCCGATTAGCACACTAAATAAACTTCCTTATTGTTATAGGAATAAGATTAATTTGATTTAAATTCATAAATGAATACGTACGAATTACCGTATCTGCTTCTATCGAAATTGGTAATGAATAATCAACACCATTAGGAATCTAATAGTAGAGAGGTTATAATCACCACATATAGCAAATTCATCAAAATTGAACTGACCATACAAATTCTCTATTGCAGAACAATCATAAGATCTTGGAGAAAAGTATACGCCTCCTATTAGATAAGATCTATTATTAATTAAAACCGAAACAAAGACATGCTCTACTATATTATCAACAATACCAAATGTAATCGATAACACTTTTTGATAGCAATAAGTATTCCACCACCCCTAACATTCCCACAAATAGACCTTTCAATGCGATATACACCATAATTAACAAATTGTAGCATGCTATCCGTAATGTCCTCATATAACCAAGTCTCTGTACAGTGTGTCCCATTTTTGATGATATTTAGGGATATGTCACTTACGAGTAAAGTTACAGAGTTGCCGTTTTCACAATACCGTGCTACTTTTTTATGAAAAGAACGCTAGTATAAACAAAACTTTCATAGCCCGCTACATTTCTGAGATACAGAGCGGAATTGAAATATTGCATTTTGGGACCCCCCTTGTATCTCCGTTATCCTTTAATGTATGGCAAAGGTAAAAATTGGTTTTTATACAGTTTTTTTACGTAGAATCCAGTGGCGTAGTCGTATTTCTGCTGTAAGCTGTCAAATTTTAGCTATAAATAAAACTTATGGTTTTTTTAACGGAACACTCAGTGTATTTTTCTTACGTTTGATTGGATATTTTGTAAGCTTTACAAAAATATAAAACACATGATGTGTATTTTAAATAATAAACCTAAACTCTATAATTTCACAAAATTTGCATAGTAACATAAATGTGTATTATATAGCATTAGAATTACTAGGTCGTGAGTTAATTATATTAGGATATTACACACATAGAAATTCTAAAAAAGCTAAATCAATTTTAAGGCAGAATAAAACTGGAAAACTTAACATAATATTAACTCGATAGTAACCCCTTAATAGATTTTCACGTTAAAAGAACTGCTTAAAATGGTTTCCCGAACGCAATGTTGACATACAGTGGTTATTCTTTTTAAAGCATTTAACATAATTATCGAACGTCTTTGCAAGTTTTCAAATGCCGCATTGGTGGCATTAAGTAGTTCATCTATTGTCCGATGACGGGTACTATAAACCTTATTCTGCAAGTAACCCCATAAGAAAAAGTCTAGCATGGATAGGTCAGGTGACCGTGGAGTAATTGTCTAAAAAAGGTCGCATTATATGCGGGTGCGCCATCCTGTTGAAAATGTATCCTGTTAAGATGAGCTAAAGGAACATTGTCTAGTAACATATGGATAATATCTTGCAAAATTTCAAGATATTTGTTCCCTGTAAGACTGCCTTCGTAAATTCTGTATTCTATCTGTTGCCCCAAAATAAAACAAGCTACGCTAAATCCAAATCGACCCTGTTGCTCTCTATCGAATAGCACATTTTCTTGGGACCAATGCCTAGTATTATGCCTGTTGAAAATACCTTCGCTCGAAAGGTAACCTCCGTCGGACCATATTATAAATCTATCAAAGTTATTACCAATACGAATTTGTTCCAAATACCACTTGCAAAACAGTAAACGACGTTCTACATCCGCAGCATGCAAACGGTGAACAATTTTAACCTTGTATGGCTTAAATCTATATTTGGTCAATATTCTTTGAACCCGAGTCTTGGTAACACCAATCCCCTGCTGTAGAACTCTGCATGATTGTGAAGGCGTTGCCTCTATACATGCTAAAACGTTGACTTCATCCGTATCGCGAGTTTCCTTATTATGCTTTTTTAGTCGGGGTTGGATAAATGATCCATGTTCTAGCATTTTTTTTTTATTCAAGAAAACATTAAAATACAAGGTTGCCTTCTTTCTTGATATCTATAAATCCAAATGATATTTAAATAAAAAATAAATCCACATACGTCAAAAGATAAATAAGTATTCGAACAAACCCGTTTAATTACAGTTGGGAAGCCTCACGGGAGTTTTCATTACTCTCTATAAAACAGACTAACATGTCGTATTTTTCAAAATGTTGATAATTTTCAGCCATTGTAACGAATACAACATTACGCAGACAATATAAATTTTACAACTGACAGGTCTTGACAAGCGCTTAGCAAGTGGTCATTTAATTGTTGCAATAATCACGGCCTACTAATTCTAATATTATATAAACTGTATAAGAACCAATTTTTACCTTTGCCATACATTAACACGTTAACTGCCGGTAATGTTATGACAGAGGAATAACATGTGTGCCAAATACATTATTGCGTCAAAAAACACATCAACGAAGCATTCTATAAGTATAGCAAAAACCGGTAAGAAAAATGGAAAAGGTGAGGACGTTTCAAAACCTGAAATTGTTATAGACTGCAATATAGGGAAAGCTGGTATAGACCTTTCGGATCAGTTATCTAGTTATCATAATGCGTTAAGAAAATCTCTTAAGTGGTATCACAAAGTTGTGATGGAAATCTTGTTTGGTGCAGCTGTAGTAAATTCTTTCATTATTTACAAGGAAGTTAGTAAAGCGCGAATCACCATAACAGAACACAGAGAAAAACTGATTGAAGGGCTGCTTGAATTGGGAAAACAAGAGAGATTCCAGAGTAATTCAACTCGATTAACACAGAAACATAAGCTTGTAGAGAATAGAGAACCTGACGAGAGGAATCGTAGGATTAAAAAAAGATGTGCGCCGTGTTATGCCAGAAATTCTGCCAGTTTGGGTAGCAGAAACAGATTTGGCCAGTGTCACGACAGAGTTTCAACTTTCTGTTCTGATTATCCGGAAAACCGTATTATGTCTAATTGTTTTGTTTCAACACATTAACAAAGTAAGTTTTTGTTTGAAATGTCAAATAAATTTTTATAAACTTAAAAACGCTTTTTCATTACCTATCAAAATAAATTGTAATTTACATTGAGAAAAAATTGCATGAAAATAATTTTAACACCTTTTAAAACAAAAAAATATGTGCTTAAATCACAATGCTTAAAAGCCAAAATAATGTGCCAAACGACGGCCCACCGTCGTATGAGATCCCAATTATAAATAAGTTCCATGCCGCTACAAAGTGCTATCGAGTAGTTGCGCTACGCCCATTCAAACAAACCTCTATTTAAAGCCGAGAAAATAACGACGATCGGCCGTCGTACGGCAAAAAAGAGCATCCTGACGTACGACCGCCGGCGCGTCGTATGGCACTTAACTTGTTAAAGGATAACGGAGATACAAGTAATGTAGCGGGTTATGAAAGTTTTGTTTATACCAGCGTTCTTCTCACAAAAAAGTAGCACGGTATTGTGAAAACCGCAATTCTGTATCTTTACTCGTAATATCATCGAAAATGCAAGAACATCGTTACTACATAAATTTACTTTAAATATGAAATCATGTAATTTAGTTCTAATCCACCCTAGATTATGATAATACAGCCTTGTAGTTTTTTGAATTTTGAGGTTTGCTAAGATTATTCACTTTAGCTATAAATTCCTAGTTCCAAGTTCAGATTTAACTTTGTTTAAATAGTCTAATGTTTAGGAGTTTTATCTTTGATAAATCTTTTACTCACGTCCTCAATGGAAGTATTAGCTCTTAAAATCTATCTAGCGTCCGATTCATCTTGACAAATTATCTTAGTCGAATAACTTTTGGCGGTTTAATATCAATACCTAAGGTTGCAAGAATATCAGTTACCGCCAATAAACCCTTTTCTATCCTAACTTCCGTATTTCTTGACGAAGAATCAGGTCAATTAAATAACAATACATTACATGTACGCCGACGCCTATCTTCAAGCTCATTTAGTACATATTCAACATCGTTAGTGCCCATGGACTCCATAGACGATTTCAAAGATCCAATTTCATTCGCAACAGATTGCTTATTTTCCAATATTTGTAATAGCTTAATTAATTTTTCTAACTACTGAAGTTTTTATATTTTGTATCATTTACCATAATCATCAGAAAAAGGTGCATTTCCTTTTCTAGACAAAAATAATTTTGTTCTTCATGCGTATTAAATGTCACAAATACAGGGTGTGGCGCGAAGAGTTTTGATTAAAAGTAATGGCGGATATTAAAAATCTAAAATTACGAAGCTGTAGGTTTTGGATGACGCTGAGTTCAAGTATAATATTGTCCTGAATGTGGCACTTCCGGTTATACCGGAAGTAGACGTCAACTTTGTTATTTTAAATGGAACCTAATAGTTTTTATTTTATTTTCGAATTCTACATGAAATTCCAGTTAAAATGTGTGCACAATGTCCTATACCAAAAATGAAGTATTTTAGAGATATTTCGATTTTTTTTTTAATTTTGAAAAAATCCTAGTCCACATTGAATAATGATATCTCCATTAATAACGAAACTAGTGACGTGAAATTGTAACCAATAAACAACAAGCGCTTGCCCGTTAACTCCATATATTCATCTAATTGATATTTCATACAGGGTGTTTTAAACTTAGCCGCCAACATGCACAATTTAAATCATTTATAAGTTGCTTACTTTATTTTATTACATTTTCTGCTGTATTTTTTAAGTCAATTCAACCACTTTTGAGATATTTCATTATCTTAGTTAAAACATAACAACACTTAATTATTTCAACATTAGTAAAGGGTAGGCCATGATTTCCATTATTTAAGGTGATAGATGAAACAAATAAAGTTTTATAATAAGTGTTCAAAATTAGCACCATCTACATTAAGAATCCTTTTCATTAAGCTATGTCTTGTAATTCTGGAAATATGGTCGGGTGTTAGAGAATTAAAAGCAAGAAAGACTCTCTGCATCATATCTTCCTTTGTCGTAACAGGTTTGGAAAATACCTGATTATTAATGTAACCCCAAACACCAAAATCTAGAGGAGTCAAATCAGGAGAGCGAGCTGGCGAACGAAACGGACCCTGATTAGCAATCCATCTATCATCAAACATGTCGTAAAGATGCTGAGCAACAGGCACAAAGTTATGAGGAGGTGCTCCATCTTGCTGATACCAAGCTGAAGCCGCCTCTCCATTTCTTAAAGTATGTAACGCCGGTCGTATGGCTTCTTCTAAAATGTGGCAATATCTTGTACCATTTAAATTTTCATCATAAAATTTTAATGCTAAAATGTTATCGTCTTTTATTGCACAAAAAACGTTAAAACTCCAACTATCTTGGAAATAACGTTGTCTACTATCATGTGGATTTTCATTAGACCAAAAATGGGAATTATGTCGATTAAATAATCCATTTTTGCTTCATCACACCACATAACTTTTTTTATGAAGTTTTCATCCTCTTGGGTCTTCATTAAAAACCATGCACAGAATTCTACCCTTCGAGGAAGATCACCTAATTGTAAGTGTTGCACCAAATGATATGAAAATGGTTTCCATTTGTGTGTTTTTAAAATGCGATGAATTGTTCTCGTCGACAAAGTAAGATCTCTCTCACAATCTCTAATAGAGGCATATGGAGAGGCCGTAAAATAACCCAAAACATTAATTTCGTTTATGTCACTGTCCACTGGTGGTTTATTCTTATTAATTTTTGTCTTAAATTGACCAAACTGACGGCAGTTTTTAAGCAATCTTCTTACAATATCACCAGTTGCATTTGGTCGATTTGGATATCTTTCTGCAAAAACACGGCAAGTCCGTTCAACAATTCTATTACACTCGCCGTAAATAATAATAAGATTTAAAATATCATCATTAGTAAATCCTACATTTGCCATTATTTACTATGAAATACAAACTGGTAAAGAAAATGTCAAAACAACAAACAATTAACGTTCTAACTATCAAATCTTTGACAGCCATGGCCTACCCTTTACTAATGTTGAAATAATTAAACGTTGTTATGTTTTAACTAAGATAATGAAATATCTCAAAAGTGATTGGATTTAGGTATAGGGAATACCGATACCAAACGAATTGGCTTAAAAAATACGGAAAATGTTACGACAAAGGAAGATATGATGCAGAGAGTCTTACTTGCTTTTAATTCTCTAACACCCGACCATATTTCCAGAATTACAAGACATAAGTTAATGAAAAGGATTCATAAATGTTTAGAACTAGATGGTGCTAATTTTGAACACTTATTATAAAACTTTATTTGTTTAATATTACATTTAGTTATTTTTGTTTGTAAGTTATCTAATTAAATTAATACAAAATACCTAGTCAACGTTTTTAATGATATCCACAATTAATAATCCTTTCAGGCTATTGGTTACTTTTCAGAATTAATAACATGAAAAAATAACAAAATATCACCTTAAATAATGGAAATCATGGCCTACGCTTTACTAATGTTGAAATAATTAAGTGATGTTATGTTTTAACTAAGATAATGACATATCTCAAAAGTAGTTGGATTTTGGTATAGGGAACACTGATACCAAACGAATTCGCTTAAAAAAATACAGCGGAAAATGTAATAAAATAAAGGGTGTTCTATTTAAAGTAAGCAACTTATAAATGATTTAAATTGTGCATGTTGGCGGCTAAGTTTAAAACACCCTGTATGAAATATCAATGAGATGGATATATGGAGTTAACGGGCAAGCGCTTGTTGTTTATTGGTTACAATTTCACGTCACTAGCTTCGTTATTAATGGAGATATCGTTATTCAATGTGGACTAGGATTTTTTCAAAATTTAAAAAAAAATCGAAATATCTCTAAAATACTTCATTTTTGGTATAGGACATTGTGCACAAATTTTATCTAGAATTTCATGTATAAATAAAATAAAAACTATTAGGTTCCATTTAAAATAACAAAGTTGACGTCTACTTCCGGTATAACCGGAAGTGCCACATTCAGGACAATATTATGTTTGAACTCAGCGTCATCCAAAACCTACAGCTTCGTAACTTCAGAATTTTAACATAACTGTATCCGCCATTACTTTTAATCAAAACTCTTCGCGCCACACCCTGTAGGTGAAGTTGGTTTTTTATCCAGATTGCACATACTCTGCCAATGCCTCGGCTGCAATCTTGATTCTACACTAATTGAACGCGTTTTACTCCCACTACTTAATATTATGCAATTTCTTTGCAATCTGTTCATATCACAATTATAAAGTTGAGTCTCTTCAAAATAGGTCAATTTATCAAAATCAATTATATGAACCTTGTTTGACGGCGAACTTTTGTATGACGAGTTTAAAATTTCTCAATTTTTTATTTACAAATTCTTGTATAAAAAACAAGGTAGTTGGCAGTTAAAATAAGCAATACATAAAAAAATAATTGGTAAATCCGTTTTTCAGTAATAAAATAAAGTTAGTAACAGTCATTACTTTTTATTCTAATAGTACTATAAAGTGAAACCTGCATTTTTATTACAGTGTAACTACAAAGAAATGTATGTTATAAAGAAGTCCACCTTATTAACTTACATACGGTTTATAAAAATTTTAAGATACTATTACTTTTTTTAACGTTATGTACTACTCGATTAAAATTTATAAAAAAAAAATTGAATAATAGTAAAATAAATTTCCTGTAAGCCTATAGTAATAATATTCTACGATGGTCCTTTCTAAATGACAATAACCTGAGAACGTGAAGAAAATTGTCAACTCTTTTAAAACAAACCATAGGGTTTTTGGGGACGCGTTTTCCACGCATCACCGAAAGGGCATCATATCCCTACCTCAAAAATTTCAAATAGTAGCCCCTATTTCTACGGGGCAAGTTAGATCTATGGTAACACAGTCCGCATTGCATCCAGGTTCGATTCCCGTTACCAGCATGATCACTGCGTATACTCATCCCATGTGCGGTTATTTAGGCGAATGCTGGGATAGTATCTTCCCCCTCGGAACCATGCTTAATCTCATCGTGCATATATACGTACCGTATATGTCTACGCTGAAAATCCATCGCTGTCGCTGAAGGAACGTGGAAAGCTTGAACAGCCCATCCTCCCCTTCGGGAAGCGAATGAAACGTGTTACTTTCCTTTTCCTTTTCCCTATTTTGCAGTATATCGTTCAAAAAAAAAGCGTCAAGCAGAATTACACTTGCGTAAACCGGAAGCCGCGTTCTTGTTTCATGTCAAAGTTATTGGTGGCAAAAGTTCTAATTTGATTAAGTTTCAAAAGCATGATTTGACGTTTTCAAATGGGAATATTCAAAATAACTAGTATAAAAAATAATAATAAATGATTAGAACGTTTAAACTTTTTGAAAGCACAAAAACCTTTTTAAATTATTTGATGCCAAAAAATAAAAAATATAATAAAAAATGAACACAACATAAAGTAAACGCCAAAAATAAATCATAAGCTCTTAATTAGAAATAAGAGTGTTCGTTATCACTTTAATATCGGTACAGGGTATATCAAACTGTAGTGATTAAAAACAAAATAGATAGCGTTTAGGGGCGAATGCAGTACTAAGCTAGATGTACGTTACATTATTCAGCTGAAATGTTTCAAACCATCTAGAGTAAATACAAGGTACGTTCAAACACAATTCATTTAGCGAAAAAGGTAAGTTGATGTCATTGTGCACAATGCACAAATGTTGTACCCAATATACGTCTGCTAGTGGGCAAAAGAAGAGAATTGGCGGGAAAGAGTGACTTATCTTCGTCTACGCTACGCGGATGGTAATTTTTATCAGTTTTGTAATAAACACATTTTTTTAATCGTCTTTGCACTTTTTCCATTCTTGTCACGAGATACTGATGGTATATACAGGGTGCTGCACCTTAGCTCCCGGCTTCTACTACACCTAAATGATTATAATAGAAGAAATATTAAAATGGACCAATGAAATGCTTGCTAGACAGCACATTTTAAAAATATTTTCACAAATATAGTCCATAGCAACGCAAACTTGTATATTTTTTAAATGGAATACTCTATATATTATTCCAGATTTGAGTTCTCATCTCTTCGTACATTACCTCAACAAAATTTCAGCATCTTATACCGAATGCTTTCAAAGATATGAAAATTTCTTTGTCTGAATGGACATGTGTTGATCACACTGTATCTTTCAAGAACAAACGAAATTAATTATTATTTGTAGTTTATGTATATGGTCTATTTTATTAGAGAGATGGCTACACGAAACATCGGAAGTCGTATACAGTATGGTTCAAAACGAGAATCGTAGATTTTCTCAAAATTTTCAAATGGAACACCCTATATTTTTCATCGGGATGGGATAGCTTATTTGCTACTCTATCAATTTTATTAAGTATTCCCTATACCTAAACCCAATGGTTCGTCTTTATCCGAAACTACCCGTTATTAATCAAAACTAGGCCTAAAAGGACCTATTGGGGGCGGAATAAAGTACGCAACAATATTTGTAATTCTACCGTATATTTCAAAGTTTCAGAGGCATTCATTAAAAGCTGCTATGAGATATAGATTTCTAATATTAATAATACCATTTACAGCAAATTTTAATAATTAAATGGTATTTTTATAACCGGACTAGTACCTTTTTTTAATACGCTCTTCTACGTTAACATACGTTAGACATCAAGCGTAAACTAAGGTGAGTAAAAAAAACTACCGTTATCATTAGAGCTCGGATTATATGCAAAATGCATATTCTATAATATAAATAAGCCATCAAAAATATTTTGTTTATACACGAATAGCATAATTTAAATTCGATTGACACCAACTTTATTTTGCATATTTTGCATATTTACGTGATGAGCATATTTTGCATATTTCACTCATTGCGTGCATTTTATTGCATATTTTTTCAATTTAAATTTTTTTTGTAATGAAAATGAAAAATTACATTTGTTCTATACATTCGTGAAGTTTTTCGCCGTTTTTTTCTTCTTCTCATTTTGAAGATTCAATGATTCAATATATTAAATTATGTGTATTCTTGCATATTTATTTATCTACAGGAAACTCATTAAGGTAGAATGCAATAAATCTTCCAGTTTCAAATTTTCAGTAGATCATTGTTCTGAGGGCCATTGGCAATAAGTTACTATTATTGTTCGTTTGACTAATTACATTTGTTATCCAAATTCCAAATAGTAATTTAATGAGATTATTTCTATGAATGGGTGAACAGACCGGATACTTTAATGTTAATAAGCAATTGCAATATGCGTAATGCTTATATGAAAAGTTTAAAGATGTTTTTTTTAACCTACTCAAGCAAATGAAATTATATAATCCTATATATTAAAATAATCGGGTCATTTAGTTCACGCAAATTGCGAGACAACAGCTTGACGGATTTCGACGATTTTTTTTTTTTTTTGATATAAAGGTAAATTTGTGTAGAAAGAAATAACGGAGCCAGAATTTGATTTTAAGGTTTTAATTTTTTTACAAATTTGATTTAAATTTTGCAAAAGTCTAGCACCCGACGGTAACGTTTTAAGTTTGTTTTCAAAGAAACAATTTCAAATCATATATTTACCGCAAAATTTTGCGGGGGAAAAGCTCGTTTCAATAATTTGCATTTATTTAGTAGCTTTTTTTATGATCTTTTAGTTTAGAAATTTTCAAACTACTAATTAGTAACAACTAATATTAGTCGATAATTAAAATATCTCAATTACTAATAAATACTAATAAAATAATTGATTATGGAAATGTCTCGATTATTCCCATCACTAATTCCTTCCCATTGTTATCTTGACTAACTTGCTCAGAAATATTTCAAGCGGATTAAGGGATTTTCCGAAATGCAAGTTTACGTGCTTAAATTCTATTAACTATTATTGTGGTTGTTTGCCGACATTTATTTTTGGGGTGTTCCATTCTTAATCCCTGAGTTGTCGGCAATATTTGACTTGTGCTTGGAAAGAATCTGTATAAAAGTGGTTAGTACTCAGATTTTAAATTTAAGTAAAGCTGCATTTGTAAGACCGTGGTGTAGTGAACATTGAATGGAAAGTACGTGGCGAGCATTAAACTACAAAATCGGCGCAACGTGATTATTTGATTGCTATTTAAATAATGGCAAAAATTTTGGTTTCGGTTTGGATAAAGGACATTCCAGAGCTTATACTCGATGGCGAAAAAGTGTTTTGCAAGGCATGCAGCAAAATAGTAAGTAGTATTTTTTATTGATTAGATTTTCAGTAGTGGCTTTTTGATTTTAAAAATAATTGTCTACAAGTTTTATTATTTTAAATTGCTAAATCTTAATTGGATATTACTTGTAATTTTCACAGATATCTTGTGGAAAAAAATTTGCCAATAACTGTGAGGAATTAAATGTGGCTGCAACACGATGGAGCCCCCGTCCTCTATTTCGTTCACGTTAGGGGCCTTTAATGCATTATTTCCAAATCGTTGGATTGCCAGAGGAGAGCCGTGTAACTGGCCACCCCGATCACCCGATTTAACTAAACTGGATTTCTTTTTGTGGGGATATGTTAGGCAAATCGTTTGCCAAGAGTCGCCAACTACACAAGAAAATATGCAACAAAGAATAAGGAACGCGTTTGAGAGTATTACGCTCGACATGTTAAGAAGAGTAGCAAGGTCTTTTCAAAACCGCCTTCAGTGTGCCTCCAACAAAACGGAACACATATCGAACATAAATTTTAGTAAAAAAAATTTGAAATAAAACAATTCATAAGCTTGCTATGTATAATAACAGCTTTTGATGAATATCTCTGAAACTTTGAAACATATCAGTATAATTACAAATATAAAAGATGTTGCGTACATTATTCCGCACCAAATAGGAATAAAACATACAGGTGTTCCCCATAAAAGATATGACATTTACGCCTAGTTTTGATTAATAACGGGTAGTTTCGGATTAAGACAATTTAACTAAAAAACGAGTTGGTTTGGGTATAGAGAATGCCTAATAAAATTGATAAAGTAGCAAATAAGCTATCCTATGACGATGAAAAATGTAAGTTTTGGACCATACTGTATACGACTTCCGATATTTCGTGTAGCCCTCTCCATCTCCCTCTCCCTTTCCCTTGTGGGTTGTTTTTTGGTTTTGTTTAGTTAATTTATAATTATAATTGATCAATAAGTGTATCTATGGAAAGACGAAATTTTACTATCGAAGAAAAGTCCGACATGTTAACATACTACATCTTCTCCCACAGAAATTATGTAGTTACTGAGCTGATGTAACCTATTTGAACAGTTAATGTAATTATTTAACTTTAATTAAATAGGTTTAAAAGTTGTTAAATTTGTACCTAAAAAATATTATCAAATACTAATGTTAAGCCGAATTTTTCTTAAAAATTAATTTCAAAACCATAATGTGTAATACATGGTTAAATTCGTAATAAAAAATTACTATCGAATACAGGCTGTTTTGTTGGTTGTGGCGATATAAAAAAATAAAGTTGATGGTTTCTCGAATAAAAAATTTGAAAACGCCATCTAATAGAATTCAAAAAGTGACAATGAAAATTACCTTTGGTTTTTAAAAATCTTTTAAAATAAATGAAGGAATTACGAAAAAAGGAAAACTCAAAAATCGCATTTGGTTTTAAATCTCGGAGACGATAAACAATAATGAACTTTTGCAAACTACATGTGAACATGCCCTAAATTACACAACTTTTCTCTCAAAAAAATCGAGCGTATCCTATGGTTTCGTACAATCCAGATATAGAGTCATTAGGCAATCGTTAACTATTTTAGGATTACCATTTATGTACCATTTATTAATTTTTTTATTAACCAAATTAATGAAAGATTACTAAATAAGATAACTAACCAAACAAAAAATTCCAGGAATTTAAAGCCTTGTTATCAGGAGAAGAAAAAGAAATTTAGGACAGCGATGAGTATAACGAACTTTTAGGTTTATATACAGGGTGTATTTTAAAATCACCGACAAACGAAAACTGGAGATTCTATGATTCAAAATAAGACAAAAATGATCATAAACGCTTTTCCGAAAATGCTTCCTAACCGAGATACAGGTTGATTAAAAAATACTTTTTTTAAGGTTCCTCAAAAACTACAAACTGAGATTTGGTACACCTAAATGTCTAATCAAATACAATTAATCAGGTGAGTTTCAGTCAACTGACTCCATCCAGTGGCGTAGAATATTTTAATTAATAATAGTTTAAGTTAACAAAAACGCACGCCCCTAGTTTTTTTGAAGAAATATTTTTTTGATACATTCAACATTTAATTCTGCAAATAAAATCATACTTAGTATTTTTTCGATTCGGCACCTCGTTTTTGAAATATTTTGCATTAACATAAACGATTCAATAAAAATCAAAATTTGTTTTATTTTACAAAAAAATAACGCAGTTAACTATTAGGGACATTATTAAAGAGATACTGAAGGAATCAAAAACAAAATAATAATTATTTTTATACATATTGTTCAAAATGTCCTCCTTCCTTTTGAATGCAAGCTTGTATTCTTCGTAGCAAATGAAACCTAATACGCTGAAAAATTTGTGGCATAGCCCTAATCTCATCGCATCCCATGTGCATGCGATTCCAAAGTTGCTCTCGATTATCAATTTGAACAGAATAGACACGAACTTTCAGAAACCCCCACACACAAAAATCCAATGGGTTTAAATCTGGCGATCGTGCCGGCCACGGTACTTCACTTCCTCGTCCAATCCAGCGTCCAGGGAACCATGCATTTAAAAATTCTCTGACGTTTCGTGTAGAATGTGGTGGTGCACCATCATGCACGAAATACATGTTCTTTCTAACATCTAAGGGTACGTCGTCAAACAATTCTGGCAAATCTTCTCTCAAAAAATTTAAATAGAATTCGCCAATAAGTCTTTGAGGAAAACGGATAGGTCGGATTAGATGATCGTCTAGTATACCTATCCAAATATTTTCGCTAAATCTGTGTTGGTGAGCTGTAACTACAGTTGGATGCTGATTTTCATCTAACCGTTTGTGGGAATTATGCAAGTTTATTATTCCATTTCAGGAAAAAATACACTCATCAGTGGTCAATAAGTTTCTAACAAATTGTACATCTTCACCATTTTTATTTAAACACCATTCGCAAAAATTCATTCGACGAGGATGGTCAGCAGGCAATAATGCATGCACTTTTTGTAGGTGAAAGGGATGTGAATTTTGTTCTCGTAAAACTTTCCAAGACTTGCTATGCAACACACCAAATTCTAAACCTAACTCTACGCGTACTTATTGATGAATTTTCATGAACTCTATCTAAAATTTGTTCCTCAATTTCAAATGATACACGAGCATTTAGTCCGGAATTTTTCTTTCCTTTTAAACTTCCATACAAGTTACGATGAACGGTTGTAAACGTAGTATTATGTGGATGTCTTCTATTTGGAAATCTTTGTTCATAAAGTCGAGCAGCTGCACGAGCATTGCAATTAGTATTACCATAACATAAATGCATATCGACCAGTTCTGGTTTGGAATAATTCATTTTTTGACAGTAATTAGACACAAACAATAAATTACAAAACACGCGTAAATGCAACTATTTTAGCAAACATAAGATACGTAACTGTCAAATGCAAAGAAATCTCTGATTTATTTAATTTGGTTATTACTGAATAATGTAGTCGTTTATGTTAATGCAAAATATTTCAGAAACGGGTGACGAATCGAAAAAATGCTAAGTATGATTTTATTTGCAGAATTAAATGTTGAATTTAACAAAAAAATACTTCTTCAAAAAAAGCAGAGATGTGCGTTTTTTTTTTTTACTTAAAGTGATTAACTTAACATATTCTACGCCACTGGATGGAGCCAGTTGACTCAAACTCACCTGATTAATTATACTTAATCAGACATTTAGGTGTACCAAATCTCAGTGTAATATCTCTCGTAGTTTTTGAGGAATCTTAAAAAAACTTTAAAAAAAGTATTTTTTAATCAACCTGTATCTCGGTTAGGAAGAATTTTCGGAAAAGCGTTTATGAT
The DNA here is from genome assembly GCA_036346205.1 of Vesta saturnalis. Classification (NCBI taxonomy): domain Eukaryota; kingdom Metazoa; phylum Arthropoda; class Insecta; order Coleoptera; family Lampyridae; genus Vesta; species Vesta saturnalis. Next base: position 1,774,659 of record JARFJB010001017.1, on the reverse strand, counting down.
CATTTTTGTCTTATTTTGAATCTTAGAATCTCCAGTTTTCGTTTGTCGGTGATTTTAAAATACACCCTGTATATACCCGATATACCTAAAATTTTTTAAAATCTGAAATTGAAGTGTGGCATAAACGAATAGTATTGTTCCAGAAATTAAGAATGATCATCAAGGTTTAGCTCATTTGGAACTTTGTAATGAATAATTTATTAGTTTATTACTTTAGTACTTGTATTACCTTTATGTGTAATAAGTAGGTAGTATTTGTTTTTACGTTATTAATACACTAATAACCGCTCCTATGCAAGCTGATTAAAGCCACTGTTAGTAGGTTAACCATAATATTTAATGTGATTGGAATTTTGTTTGTTATTTATAATCAATTCGTTGCAGTTGAACAACCAATCTTTTTTCTTACTTAAGTAAATGGATTATCGCAGGAAAATGTAACACTATGCTTATGAAATAAATTTGCAACTAAAACAACTTTTACTTCATTTATTTCAGTTCTAGGTATTAAAGTAGGTACATTGCGCTCAATAATAGAGAATAAACAATTTTGAACAACTTTAATATTTTATAAGGCACTTTTAAGATACAGGGATACGTTGTTAGTTTATATTTTTATTCAAAATCATACATGTTATGAACGTATTAATCAGTGAGGGTGGACACTCAATGTTAAATTTGGTATAAAGTCACTAGATAATCTAGTGAAATTTAATTTTTTTTTTATTTTGAAATTTAATTAATTCAAATCATTTACCTTTATTTAAAATTATAATTTGTATGTGTGAAACGCATTACATATTTCACAAGCAAGTAGTAAAATGTAATTTTTTTAATGTAAAAGTGCAAATTCCCATTTTTTTCTGTACTGTCAAATTAACTTTTTGCAAAAATATTGAATAAAGTTCAGGATACAACTTTACTTATCTAATCAGCTTAATTAAGGTAGCTATTTTTTGACAACACATTTTCAGGTTTTTAAATCACATTGTAGGTAAACGAACATTATTCAAACTTCAAGAACTTTGTACGGCACGATTATTTAAATGTTAAAAAACTGAGAATAACTTCACAAACCGCACAAAAAGCGACCGAAGTTATAAATAAATCACTAAAAATATTAAACAAATTTAGAGAAACGACACTTAAAACTTTCAAACGCTATAATGGCAAACGTCATTCATATACACCTAAACTTCCAATCAAACTAGGTGAATGCTAGTGCATTACAGGACTTTTTTGCAAAATACTAAAAAATATTTAATAAAAACAAAAAACTGACCCTAATAACCCCCCCCCCCCTTACCGAGACATCCAAACATCATGGGCGATCTTAACGAAACTTGGCCAAAAGTTGTAAAATGAGCTAATAAGTCGATTTAGCGATAGTGAAAAAAAGTCGATTTCATAACCTTCTATACCTACATCTGTATATGTAGGTTGCAAGTTAAAAATAGATATCTCGCTTATCTTTCAAAATAACTATGGACTGTTTCATATTATTTTAAAGCAAATTTCGCTCCCTTTCAAATAAAGAAGAATATGTGTACGTTATACCAGCAATACGAGGAATGTTTTAAATTTCCGGAAAAACCGGAAGTAGTGATTTCATCAGGATACTATCATTTCATTAGCGCAATTGAACAAACTTTATTTCCAAAATCCCAAGTTTGTAACCAAAATAGTTAGAAAGTTATAACAATATCAATATTAAATATCTGAGAATTCATATCTCCTATACTAGTAGCTTTAGAAGAAGCAGGTTAGTTGCATTCATAAGAGTGGCTGGTTGCCTAAAAAATATAAAAAAAACAAAAAAAAATGCTTGGAGACAGTTTTGAATAAATCATTTTCGAATAATTGCTTAAGTTTGGCCCCTTAAATGTAGGCAAATTTATACCATAATTTAATACGTAAATAAATCTGTTTAAAGAACTTTTATTTAACTACGCATATCTATGTCCAATTCTTTTATATCTTGAACGGTGTCTGAAATATATATTTCTACAAAAAAAAAATGTATATGTGAATGTAACTGTGGCCATATTCAATTTTTAAAGTTTTAAAAAATTTCAAAACATTGTATTTCATACGAGTTATTGATGACCTGAATTTCAATCTTTTATATTAAAATTTGAAATTTTTCTCCCTTAATAACACCCTTATTTTCACCCCCTGTATACCTATAGCGTTTCAAAGCTTGTTTATCTCGTAGGCCTTCATTCCAAATTTCATCAAAATCGTCCGTATAGTTTCGGCTGGCGAGTGACCACAGACACACACACACACGCGCGCGCGCGCACGCGCACTCGTACGCGCACTCGCACGCGCACTCGCACGCACGTTTATTTTTCGGGTTCAGGGAGTCGTAAAACACCAAAACTTATTTTTTTAATTTTTTTTGACAGGAGTACTTTCTTGTTTAGCAAGAAAGTAAAAATTACTAAATTATGTGTCTTACAACTAAGTATGCATTGTGCAGTCATCTGTTAATTTTTACTTTTTATGACTGCCCTCTATTTAATTGGGAGGAAGTAAACTTATCTCAAGATTACCTATACGAGTGACCACTCTCCCCACCCTCTCTGGTATTAATAGGGCATTTGAAAAGTTTGAAAGCAAGCCATTCCTCACCAAAGTTACGATCCGGGTGGAAACGTATTTGACGTTTGTTTCCACCCAGGTGGAAAAAATTAAAAATTTAATTTAATTTGCGTACTATCAATGCGGTCTTGGCACATAATTAGTTTATACAACTAATGTTCTGAATAGCTTTCAAAATGTCAACTGATTTTTAAATGACACTAAATCATTTGTAACGCAATACCGATATGATTATCATATGAGTAAGTACAACGAATTTCTATTGATCATTATTTTACTTCCAAATTATTGTGAATAAAATAGTATACGTACTTCGGTGGAAGAACGTCATTATTATTCTCTCGAGAATAATGACGTTCTTTCCACCTTGGTACATAATATACTCACATGGTGAACCAGAATCAGTTTACCGTTCAGAATAATTAGGTTCTCAATTTTAAACATTATTAAGTTATTTTATTAGTATAAGCACAAATTGAGCCGCCTATGAGTAAAACAATCGAATGGAGGTACATCAATAAATGCATTCTAAAAATAATACTACGGTAGTGTGACCGGGAGTATTGTGGCGTCCTTTTTGTTCGGCGCCTATATGGCCTGCGCTTTTTGGGCTAGCGCTCATATGGCCCGTGCCCCTTTTTCCTTGCGCCATTATGGCTGGAGCTCTTTTGCTGAGCTATTTCGACAGCTTCTTATTAGCCGTGCCCTAATGTCGTAGGCCGAACCGATCAACCAATATTTTCAAAAACCGTTTTTTAAACATACGAATCACCAAAAATTCACAAATGTAATGTACGATAAACTCAATAATATTCTAATTGTTAAGCACAACGAAATATGAGAATAAATAGTGCAAGTTAAAAAGTACCTATAGGCCAGGAAGCAACTTAAAATCGGTATTTGTTAGGGAATTTTTTTTGCCAGTAGAGACTTTGCTGAAACCGTTCGCAATTTTCTTATTTAGACCTATATTTAAGAATTAGAAAGGTTTGGTTCGCGGGAGATGCCCCCTTGCCCCAATATAGCCCCCTTTGGGGCAAGTGGGGTAACAGACACTAGATTGAAAATTTTTAAGAGGAGGGTGGGCTCGAGGTCGCTGATTACGAATTTTTAAAAATGTTAATAATTGCATATTTTTTTAATTATTTGTTTATAAAAACACTTGTTTTTTTGCACTGGTAAAATTTAATCGTATAAGAGAAGCGAACTTCGTCTTGTTGTTGATCCTGGTTCTAAAACAATGATTTTTGAGAACGTAGAGAATCAAGTCAGTAAGACAGATGATCATCGCCAGATTCGTTTACGTATCTCAAACGTTGATTTGGTAGCTGCTGAAGCGATGTACCACAAAAAATGTCTCAATGATTTACAAAATGGTTGCAAGAAAGAAGGGTACATTACTCTTGATGTGAGTAAAAACATTGACGCTTCAATGACAAAAATATTTAAGTATATTGATGAAAAAGAAAATTGTCAGTTTTAGTTAAATGAAATAGTAGGAATGTTGGACAAGGGAGATTATGTACCTTCTGATAAGACAATAAAAATATGCCTAAGGGGTATTACGACGATGAAAATATTGTAATTGCTGGAAGACTTGGTGGTCAGGCGTATTTTTGCAAACCAAACGCTTGTTATGATGTTCTAAACGATAGATGGGAAACAAAAAAAATGAAGGAACGGAGAAAGAAAAGGTTTGTATTAAGGCTGCATAGTACATAGGCAGACAAATTTTAAAATCAATTAATCGAAACGCTAATTATCCGCCAAGTAATTCCATAATAAAAAATTTAAATGACAGTGTGCCATCCCAATTAATTTTATTTTTAACTACTTTATTTCAAGTAGGAAACGCATAACTTTCTGCAGCAAAAAATAGGCTTGTAACATCTATTTGTCATGCGATTTTTGCAGCTATTACGCCAATATCTTTCCGTTCCTCACTTCATGTTGCTGTAGCTGTTACATTGCATAGAAAATTTGGATCACGAATCATGATTGACATTTGTCATTCACAATCAATTTGACACGTTTCCGATGCTATTTTGAGTTTTCCAGTTTCCCGAATTTTCCAGCGATATGTATCGAAGTAATATAAATTTATAATAATCGTTTTTATAGAAATTTTTCAAAGAAACGCTATTTCTCTTTCATAAAAGCACCCCAACCCCATTTTGACTATTTTCCTATTTCCCGATTTTTCCAACATTACGTATCCAAGTAATAAATCTCTACTAATCGCTCTCATTAAAAATTTTATGGATATGTTACAAAGATATGTTATTTTCCAACATTAAAAATCAGTTTTCCGGTGCCGTTTTGAATTTTCCAATTTTCTCATTTTCCAATATTTATTAAAATATATTCAAAATAAATAATTTATCGTTTTCTAATAATTTTTAGATAATTTTTTCAATAATTTTTAGAAGTATTGCAAATTTTTACCCTTGGAAAAGCCATTTTCCAGACGCCACTTTTTTGACATCAGATTAGTAATCAGCGACCTCGACCCTCCCCTCTTTTGTTTTTTACAAATTTTCAATTTAGTGTCTGTTACCCCACTTGCCCCAAAGGAGGGCTACATTGGAGCAAGGGGGCATCTCCCGCTAACCAAACTTTTCTAATTCTTAAATATAGGTCTAAATAAGAAAATTGCAAAAGGTTTCATCATGATGGTTAAAAAAATGCCTAAACAAATATTAACTTTTCCTGGTCTACTATACAATTTTCTCATAAACTTTTATTTAATGAATACCATATGAAATATAAAGTTTGAATAACAAGCAATAGTATTACCATTGCGTTTAAAGTAGAAACAAAACTCACTGATTAATTAAATAAAAATAAATTATTTTAGTTAAATATGCTTATTTTACGTAACAAATGTAATAATATTTATTTGTATAAAACATTATTAAATAAGCATTGTAGGTCAATGTTTAAAAATAAAATTAATTTGGTATTTAAAAACACTAATATTGAAGTAGATATTACAATATAACCAATCAAATAATACTTAAACTGTTTTTAAAAACCTAAAAATTATTGGAAAATTACCGAAGTTTTGTCAAGTATCGCTTGTTGAATCCGTAGAGCGTCAATCTAATTTCTGACAGGTGTCTCTATCAGTGGTGATACTTCAATATTAAGTATACTTGAAATTATAACGCCCTATATACAAACATCATTAATTGTTTCCCATCAAATTGATTACCTTTCATTCAAATTGTTTATAAACGTAGATTATTAAAGTTTTTTTTATTACCAAATTTGTAAGTTTACTCATTAATAATTCATAACGATAATTTAGTTTTAAATAATTTTGATTTTAAATTTTTTCTCTAATTAAAATAATGATTAATATACTTAGAACAAAATGTTAAAAGCAATTGTAGAGAAACTCACTTTTTGATGTATAATTTTTTAATCGCAGGAAACAAGCAGCAGTAATTCAGTTGAGAGAGGAACAATTTTAACAATTCCTCTTATTATCACTAAGTAAGGTTCTAAAATATGGCACTTAACATGCACAATTAGAATTTTCATTAAAATCCTTATTATAAAATTTTAACTACGTAATTAATAAATTAGAAACTAATGGATTAAGAAAAAAACAGGAGACTTGCCTTGATTAATGTTGTTGCAGGACAGAGGTGATAACTGCATGTCTTCATCTACCGCCAAAGCGTATAGATGAGGGCAAAACTAGAGTCGCTCTGCCCCATACGAACTCTTGCGGATAACAATACTTTGGTCCTGGTCCTCCAGAGTCAGGACGAAGTTGCCCCTCGGTTACATCAAGTATTAGGGCGGGCATGCGTCGTATCATTAATTTTTGTTTCAATTTTCAAATTATTCTAATTAAACACAATTAAATCATGTTCCATTCGTATAGATAAAATAGAAGAAGCGAATGCTTGACGTAATGAATAATAAGCAAAAGTTAGATTTCTAAATACGATGAACTAGAAGAGCTGTGACTTGTATTTTCATTGGCGTGTCTCTTTTGATTAATGTGGGCAGTAGTAGAAAACCGTGTCGTGGTTGTTTTAAGTACAATAAAAATATATCGCTTTAAAGAAACTCCTTATTATTATATCAGAGTTATCTAGCTGTCTAAAATATCATTTTTTATGTTAAACTTATGGTATCAATCGAACGAAACGTTACGCTTTAAATTGTAAATAATTAGCTAAGGAGTATCCTGAAATTCAAGTTTTGAGGAATATAAATGCTTACTTTAACAACTGATAGTCAGAGTACGCTAGTAATAATAATATAAAATTGTTATGTTTTACAATAATTCTAATTCCATTTTATTCGCTTGATTACCGTTTTAAATCAAATTATGCAAGAATAATAATACCGATAAACTTAACCTTTGATAGCGTAACGACGCGTAAGTTTCAAAATGTTATTTCCAAATCCCATCTACATCAAACATTATGCAGCAGTTGCAATTATTTAGCATAAGTTTGCTTTTGAACTACTAAAGCATAACGAACTACAAAAAAACGTGTTTACACAACTCATTATAAAAATTAATACAATCATTATGGGTTTGTTATAGTAAAATCTGTAATTTTAATGACTAAAGTTAAATTATTTTGATCATCAATAAAACATTTTATGACTAAATGTACGGGGTGTTCTATTATATTTTGACACCCTATATTTGATTCAATAATTAAATAGATGTTTTAAGCTGATTTCAAAAATATATAATATGTTAACATTTTTAAATAATCGAGTTTAAAATTTAAATATTAGGGACGTGAAACACCTATAATGGATAGACAACCAAATGAATGGATATTTTAACTAATATTAATTAACAACTAAAAAAAAACATAACATAACAAAAAATACACAACAAATATTTACTTAAATTTATCCATTCTCTACGTAGCCTCCATTATTTAATATGCATTTACAGGTCTTAATTTGCTATTAACTGCATTAAAAATGAATTCAGGATGATCTCTGTTTAATTTAAATATTTAGTTTTCTAACCTTTCTCTTATAATTTCCAAATTTTCGGGTCTATTATAATATATTTTATTTTTAAGGTATCCCCACAAAAATACGCCCAAAGGAGTTAAAATGAGGCTATTAGTTGGCCATCAAAGAAGTCCTTGTCTGCCTGTCCAGGAGTTATGTTTATCGTTTAAAAATTCAGTAGCAGGTAAACTATTATAAGGCTGTGCTCCACCCTGCTGCCATATAAGGTTTGCATATTCAATAACGGGAACATCTTCTAAACAGTGTTCTATTTCATTTCGACGAAAATTTAAATATCTTTGGCCCTTCAAACTTTCAACTTCAAAAATCGGTTCACCAGACGTTTATTGACCTACGTCCCCGTATTCTCACAGCTTGGATTTTGTGCAGATTTTCTTTGGTCCAAAAGTGTTTGTTATGTCTATTGAACATTCCCGCTATAGTAAAACTTGCTTCGTCCGAAAAAACAATTTTATTTAAAAGTCCCCATCCTCCAGAATGTATTGCCAAATTTCCTGACAATAATCTAAATGTTACCTCATTGTCTTCGCTTAAACCCTGGAAGTAGAACAGAAGCACCTTCCGCCATCTTGGATTTTAACCGTATTTTCCACCCCTATGGTTTCTTTTCGGAGGCCTTTTTAAACCCCTTTTTATCCCTAATTATTTTTATTTTTTTACTCGCCCACGTGTAGGACGCGTTTTTTCACCCCTATTTTATGACCGCCCACGTGTAGGACGCGTTTTTCTACCCCTATGGTTTCTTTTCGGAGGCCTTTTTCACCCTTTGATGGAATTTTTACCCTAATTACCGCCTCGTTGGCAGTTTAGCCCCTAGAAGGTAGGCAAATGCGTGCGCGTGCAATGTTCTAATAAGAGGCCCTAATGCTACCTCATAAGACAGATAAAAGAAATTGTGTTAGGTCTTCACCCCGGCCCCTTTGGCTGAAAATAGTATTATAATAAGGGGACCCTAATGCTAACGTGTAAGACAAGTGTAAGAAGTACCATGTAGGCCTTCGATCTTGTGTTAGGGTCTGCGCCCCATGTCGCGGTCCCTTAGCAGGAAAATTTGAAATATGGGGGCCCTAATTCCAGCTTGTAAGACACGTGTAGAGCTTCGCAACTTGTTCTCGTGCCTTCGCCCCCTGGCTGGAGATGGCATGGGGCCCTAACCTTATAAGACAAGTGTAGAGCTTAGCTCCTATCGTGCCCCTTGGTGAAATTGTATCAGGGTCTGCGCCCTGTTTGTGTTTTCGTGTTTTTGCGTTAGCGTGTTTTAGTGTTTGTATTTTTCTGCGTTTACGTGTTTTCGTGTTAGCGTGTTTTCGTGTCTGTATGTTTTTGCGTTTGTGTGTTTTCGTGTTAGCGTGTTATTAATTAATTAATTAATTGATTTTTTTGTGTGTGAGAAAGAGCCGAAAGAGAGAGGGAGAGATAGGGAGAGAGGGAGAGAGAGGGAGAGAGAGGGAGAGAGAGAGAGAGAGGGGGGGGGGAGAGAAACGAGATAGAGCAAGAGAGAGGTGTGCATGATTAACTTCTATTATAGAAAATGTTCATTAGGCTATAAGCCACTAGATGGCGCTAAAATCAATTTTAACTCAAAGGGACGAGGTCACACACCCTGACACAATTGCACCAAGGGGGCACGATAGGAGATAAGCTCCACACTTGTCTTATAAAGTTAGGGTCCCCATACCATCTCCAGCCAGGGGGCGAGCGCCCGAGAGCAAGTTGCGAAGCTCTACACGTGTCTTACAAGCTGGCATTAGGGCCCCCTTATTTCAAATTTCCCTGCTAAGGGACCGCAACATGGGACGCAAACCCTAACACAAGATCGAAGGCCTACATGGTACTTCTTACACTTGTCTTACACGTTAGGATTAGGGTCCCCTTATTATAATACTATTTTCAGCTAAGGGGGCCGGGGTGCAGACCTAACACAACTTCTTATATTTGTCTTATGAGGTAGCATTAGGGCCTCTTATTAGAACATTGTACGCGCACGCATTTGCCTACCTTCTAGGGGCTGAACTGCCAAAGAGGCGGTAATTAGGGTAAAAATTCCATCAAGGGTTGAAAAAGGCCTCTGAAAGGAAACCATAGGGGTAGAAAAACGCGTCCTACACGTGGGCGGTTATAAAATAGGGGTGAAAAAACGCGTCCTACACGTGGGTGAGTAAAAAAACAAAAATAATTAGGGATGAAAAGGGGTTGAAAAAGGCCACCGAAAAGAAACCATAGGGGTGGAAAATACGGTCTCACACGTGGGTTTGTAAAAACAAAAAATAATTAGGGATGAAAAGGGGTTGAAAAAGGCCTCCGAAAAGAAACCATAGGGGAGGAAAATACGGTCCCCCACGTGGGCGGCCTTGTGACGTCAAAATCCAAGATGGCGGAAGGTGCCTCTGTTCTACTCCTGGACGGGAAGGAATTTACAGGGATGGTATTTGTAAAAGCTTTCAGGCTATTGAGATTTTTATTTTTCTTTAATTATATGTTGGGTTTATATTATTCATTTTAGGTAAATCCATTTATACACCTCGTAATTATTTATACAGTACCTATTGTAAACGATACTCAACGTTTATCATAGGCGTAATTCGGGGGTGGCGAGAGGTGGCAGTTGCCACCCCAAAATTGTCGAGTCCAGTATTTTGCCACCCCAGAATTTTGAATTAAAAGTCTTAATAAATTATTATGTCTTAATTACGGAATTTTTTTAACCTTATCGATTCTCCATTAATCATGCTTAGTTTAGCACAGAAAGATAACTCTGTAATACGCAGACTGCATAGCGAAATTTGGCAACAGGGACAGCCGCACAGGTGACACTGTTGGTGTACTCTTCAACCTCACTCCTCAGTAGATGTACTACATTAATGCAGTATGTGTGTGTAAATATTGTTTTAGATTTTTTATAAGTTTATTTATTATCATTACATAGACGATAATAGATCACAAGTGATTAAGTGAAATGAATTTAATTAGACTTATACTATTACATTTCAAGTGAACCGTCGTATGATTGCATGAACTGAGACATGTTAAGTTTATTTCAGTTATTTCGTAGTTTTAACTTATTAGTCAGTTTCTGGAGTTTCCCCAACTTCGTTTACATCAAACTAGGCCTAACGCTAAAAAAATTTAAAATCTTTATCCTGATTAGACGTTAATAACCTCAACTTCTAACTTTATTAGTTTTGCCAGTTAGTTAAGTGTTTTTCACTCTTATTTATTCCATTTCAAATTGTATACAGGATGTTCCGAACTTACTAGTGCAAACTTGGAGAATTGCCTATCGAATGGTATAACTGCCAAAACAATCGAATGAGAAAATCTAAAAAATGTGAAAAATCCTATATTAGATTTGTATGAATTTTAGCTTTCGGACACTATGTTCTAGTAGCATTTTGCCTTTATTTATGTTCTTTTGCTATTTTTACTGTTTTTTTCAGGCTCGGAAGAACAAAAAAGGGCAGAGTTCGTTGCTGCCCTACTTTAGCTCAGGTCCAGCAAGCGTCAAGAAACCGTTAGAAGATGAACCTCCAGGAGTTGCTTAAGAACATGAACCAGAACCAGGTGTAGAAGATGTGTTAGACTCGTCATCCGGTCAATCAACCACAACTACAGAGGACAATACTCCTACAAATGAAGCGCAGATGCCCAGCTGTTCCTCTAGTTCAACTGACCAATTGACAATTGGTCTAATTAATATGCATGATCCTGCTCATGGTTCAGGTTTGGCTAATTCGTGTTTTAGGAAATCCTCATTTCACCCACGAGAATTAAATTTCTCTAAAACCGATGGTAGGAAATTTAGGCCAGAGTGGTATAAAATGTTTTCTGGAATACAGTCCTCTAATCGATAAAGCATTCAGTTTTGTCTGTCGTTCGTTTTACAACCCACAAGAAAAAAATAATGCAGAAGATATATTTACACTCAGTGGGTTTTCCAAATGGAAGAAAGCTGTAAAAGTATTTGAGAATCATGAAAAGAGTAAGTCGCATCGAAGTAGTAACACTAAACTGAATTCTCTAAAAGAAGCAGACAAAAGTCGCACTGTCATTGAAAAAGTAAACAGAAGAAGAACAAGAAAATGTATTGTACTTAGAAGCTTTGTGCGAATCGTTGATATTTCGTGGCAGGCAATCTATTGCCCTAAGAGGTCATGATGAATCTACAGATTAAAATAACAGGAAACTTTTTGGAGATGATGAAGCTTCGTTCCAAAGATAATATGGAGACCTGAATTTGAAGTGAGACACCCTAAATATCGATCAAGTTTACAAAGCCGTAACTTTTTTATTTATTGATGGATTTTAGCAATTTTTGAATTATTTTTTTCTAAATTATTCACATTCAATGGTCAGTTTAGAAATACTTACATTTTCTACAAGGTTATATACGTGAGCAGGTTTTTGTAACTTTTTTTAGTGGAGTGTCTCGGCATTATTAAACACCCTGTATATTTACTCTATGGTATAATAGCTACCTATATTTGTCATCATCATACCAGTTTTTGAATTTTAGCTCTATCTTTTATAGATCAAGAGATAAATTAAAAGACATTGTATTGACACTTTAATAACAATTGAATTTTGGAACCACAAAACATGTAAAACATAATCATGACATTAATTATCTAAACTTACGCGATAGTTAAGAATTATTATTATTATTATTAATCATGAGCTGCTTTTCCTTGAGCGCTTATTACTTCATCACATCGTCTGGGCATGCTCCTTATAATCCTGTCGATTAAGTCGCCGGTAGAGCCGTCTCACTCTTCCTGCAGACCAGTCGCCAAGTCGTTGACATTATTGTGAGCTACTTGAAATTCGTCTTTGAAGAGCGTCCCACCCATGCTCTATAGGATTGAGGTCTGGAGACAATGCAGGCGATACCGTTCGTGTAATACCATGCTCCCCTAAAAAATTGTTGACAATAACAGCACGGTGAGGCCTGGCATTGTCATCCACATAAACAAATGCTGAACCCTCAGCCTGTGCATATGGCAGAACGATTGGTTCCAGTATCCGATTTAGATAATTTCGAACGTTCACCGTTGAGTTAATAAACACGACCAATTCGGTTTTCCGGTTGCCTAGTGCTATGCCTCCCCAAACCGTTACAGAGCGTCTATCAAAAGGAACGTGTTCTACAGTGGAATTCTAGCCATACCTCATTCTACCGTCCCCACACGCGTTTACTATTACTGTCTGGATGTAAGCAAAAACGCGATTGATTTGGAAATACACAGCTTGACCAGTTGACATCATTCCAGTGTTGGTGGTCACCGACAAATTGTAGACGCTTTCTTTTATGTGCAGCATTCCATTTTGGATGTCTAGCGGGGCGTTTGGAGGATAAATTTGTCTCCTTAAGTCTATGTATTATAGTGGCATTGGAAACATGAACTCCTCTCGATTCAAGCAAAATCTGTTTTACCTGCGTGGAATTTAAATGTTGGTTTTTCAGAACAGTTCTCAAAAATCTGTCCATTGCAGGAGTTGTGCAACGCTGTAGCCTCCATCGTGTGTAATTTGGTGTGTTGTTTTCTAGATATCTTTCGTATGCCCGATTAACGGAACACCTTGGCACGTCCACAAGTGTATTGACTTCTCTAAACGAAACACCTGACTTAACCAGTCCAATGCACCTTCCCATAAGAACGTTATCTAATCGAGGCATTTTAGTTTAAGTAATAATTATTTTGAAGAGTAAGTGACAGAAGTGGCAAACAATTTATAAAAAACGTCAAAGAATCTCGTTTAAGCCAAATTTACATTCTTCAAATTTTGTTTGCCAAGTCGAAAATTACAAGTGTAAAGTTAATTGTTTTTCAATTTATCTCTTGATTTACAAAAGATAGAGCTAAAATGATGACGACAAATGTAGGTAGCTATTGTACCATACAGCGAATATACAGGGTGTTCAATAAGACCGAGACACTCCACTGAAAAAAGTTCAAAAAACCTGCTCACGTATCACCCTATAGAGACAGAAGTAGAAAATATAAGTATTTTTAAACTGACATTTGAATTTGAATAATTTAGAGAAAAATAATTCATTTATATAATAATAATAATAATAATAATAATAATAATAATAATAATAATAGTAATAATGGTTTAATGGTTTAATGGTTTTATTAATCAGAAAGAATATACAGTTTGCGGTCCTACTAAGTCAGCGACTTATCGGTAGGTACCGTTCGTTATTATTTACAGTTTAATTTACTACATATGGTTTTTATACATTTATATGGCGCTGCAGGTTAAGTGCAATCAGTTATAATCATAACAACATTTAAATTTTATAGAGTTGTACTCGTTTAATTACTACTTCTTAAGAAGATCTTAAGAATTTTAGTAAGATTTGTAGCAGAGTCTATCGCGTCAATGGATATAGTATCAGATAACTCATTTAAAAGCTTGGGTATACTACATTTTAAGGTTCTTTGGCCATATTTGTTGAAATAATTAGGTATCACATACTTTCGTTTTCTGGTACGGTGATTATGATCAACTATTGTTTTGTATTCAATTTTTCGATAGTTATTTATGATGTTATAGTATTTATAATATCCCAGTGGGGTTAGTGTATCTAACTTTTCTAACAACTCATTTTTGTCCATGTTTTCACCTTCGATTAGTTTTAACACTTTAACTTGTAGTCTATTGATTTTGTCTATATAAACACTTTCGATACACCCCCAATTCTGTACTCCATATTTTAATATGGGTTCAAACAAGGACTTATATGCTAACCTCATAATTTTTTTGTTCGATACTTTTTTTAGCATATAAAAGCACCCTGCAATTTTCTTAAGCTTATTGAATATACTATCTACGTGATTATTATATTTTAAATTACAATCAATGTTTAACCCTAAGTACATAGTTTCATATACTTGATTAATTAGAGGACAATCACAATTTGTTAAGTTCATTTTGCAATTACAGTTATGCATTTTTAAATTTAAACATTTTGCTCTATTCATGTGTGGTGTTCTAAATGACATACATACAGTTTTTGAGATGTTTATATACAAACTTTTACCGTGCAACCAATCATATATCTTGTTTATTTCGCTCTGTATTACATATTCGCAGGTTTCAGGGTTACTATGACTATACAAAACCACGGCGTCATCAGCATACATATATATCTTACATTTATTTACAACATTGAAAAGTTCATTGATATACGTTAGGAAGAGCACTGGTCCGAGGTTACTACCTTGCGGTACACCATATTTGCACATATTTAAATCACTTAACTCATTTCCAACTTTCACTTTATAACACCTATCTTTCAAGTAGCTTCTGAACCATTTAAGTTCCTTTCCTGTTACCCCATTTGCTTGGAGACAATTAATCAGGATCGAGTGGTCAATAGTGTCGAATGCCTTCGAAAAGTCTATAAATACCCCAATTATGTAGTTGCATTTGTCCAAATTAGTGTTGATATAGTCATTAAAAACACTTAGCAATTGTTCAGTACTTTTTCCCTGCTGGAATCCATACTGATTTTTATTTATCAGCCCATTATCGCTTAAATACTTTTTATCGCTTAAATACTTTAATAATAATAATAATAAATAATAATAATAATAATAATAATAATAATAATAATAATTTGAATTTATTTGAATTTATTTATTTCATAAATATATACATCGTTGTAGGTCAAACAAAGTCAGAAGACTTGTGTGTCTGTACCTTACTTAATCAGTTACATTGTCATTACATGAAGTATTTAATTTAAAGAAAATTTTGTAGACGCTCGAAGCACGTACAATCAATGAGATAATTTACTGTTAATTACGTACTATGTTGCTACGATTCCGAAATAAAAAGAGAAAAATATATCGGATTCTGAATAATAGATATTTATGTATTAAGGGCATAATCAGAAGATTATGGCTCGAGGGAATGATAAAAGCCCGACGCGAAGCGGAGGGCTTTTATATTCCTGAGAGCCATAATCTACAATTATGCCCGTGGTACATACAATGTTTTATTTTATTTTGCATCATGAAACTGAAACAAAATTTTAAAAAGATTTAGTATTTTCGGCAAGTTTTTAAATGCAAATGCAGTGAAATAAAGTCGACAGTAGGCTAATTTGTTGTTACTAAGATACTGTGATATTGCTATTATATATCATGTCATGTGTTTGCTGTCAATCATTCTGCTTAGCATCAATGACACTTCCGTGCTATAAAGACCACATTACGCCCGCATTTGGAGGCGTATAAAGAACATTATGGTGGCAAAATAAAATAAAATAAATTATATGCTATACAATATACACAATAAATTATTATAATTTTTTTTTTTTTTTTTTGTTATGAACGAATAAGTTCAAATAAAATATGTAATTAAAAATTATTATTAATTTTATTAAATACATAAATAAAAAGTTTACCTCGAGTAGGATTTGAACCTACGACCTGTACTTTGCTAGAGTACCGCGCTACCAACTGCGCCACCAAGGTTCAAGCCCCAATCGATGCAAATTTTGTCTTTATGTATGTAGAACTGATGTCAATTCTAAATATAATGAGATTAAAATCAAATTACTTATATTAATGGAATGTGAGCCTGCAATATCGCAAGGATTCGCACATACCAAAGCAACTTGACTAATATTAAATTATTATAATTTTTTTTTTTTTTTTTTACTCTAGCAAAGTACAGGTCGTAGGTTCAAATCCTACTCGAGGTAAACTTTTTATTTATGTATTTAATAAAATTAATAATAATTTTTAATATACACAATAATCGGGAAAAAAAAAAAATTATATATACGTTTCAGATTATTAGTAAGCATTTATAAGCACAAAAAAATAAAGGAGAAAAAACAATCAAGCGTAATGTATTGTTAATTTGTACTGCTTATTAACCATTTTTTAACTTCCTGTTTATAATTTTTAAGAGTCTTATCCTCTATGCTTTGTGGAAGCATATTGAACAAATGTGGAACTACGAATTTTATTGTTTTTTTGTCCATATCGATTGAAATAATGTGGTTCAATGTAATTTTTTTTACGTGTACTGTAGGTATGCTCTTCCGTTTTCTTGTATTCGTAATTTCTGTAGTAATTTACTAACAACCAAAACTTATAATGTCCATTTAGTATAAGCGTATCACATTTCTCTAACAGCTGTTTTGTGCTTAATCGACAATCCTTGAATATTAATTTTAAGATTTTTTGTTGCATGTTTTCCAACTTTCTTATATGCGTTTTCTCCGCCGATCCCCATACTGATACACCATACCTAATAACTGACTCCACCAGAGATTTATACACCACTATCATGGTATTAACGTCTAATATCCTGTTTAGTATATATAAGCATCCTATAAATTTTTTAAGTTTATTGTATATGTAATTAATATGAACGTCATATTTTAAGTTGTGATCTAGTATGAATAATGAATATGAATATGAATAATAATAATAATAATAATAATAATAAAAACAATAATAATAAATAATACATTTGAATCTGAATAATTTAGAAAAAAATAATTCAGTAATCGATAAAATCCATCAATAAATAAAAAAGGTTACGGCTTTGTAAACTTGATCGATATTTAGGGTGGCTCACTTCAAATTCGGGTCTGTGTAGTTTGATAAAAAAATTCTACATATTTCTACATGAGTTCACTGGACTTGAACATTAAACATCTGCGTGCTCGTGCTATGATGGGGCCTCCAACATGAGGGTCCCATAGAAAAGAGTGGCAGCTAATATTATGCAAGAAGCCCCTATGGCAATATACATTCACTTCAATGCATTGTAAGCTGTTGTACAAGAGTGAATTCGATAAGAAACACGTTATTTGTACTTCAAAGTCTTTGCAACTTCATTGAGAAATCAACTAAACGAATGCTGTTTTTGAAAACACTAAAAAAAGTGTAAAAAGCTTTAGTGGTGGAACATCAACATTGAAGTCTTTGAGTGATACCAGATGGCCTTGCCGTGTCGAAGCAGTGCGTTCTTTATTAGATAATGTTGATACCACTCTTACGACTCTACGAGAGATTTCTGAGACACCCAGACAGTGGTGGACAAGCCAATGCTTTATTGAAAAATATGGAGGATTTCAACTTTGTAATTGACCTGCTATTACTCAGGGGAGTTCTAGCACAATGTGACATACTGTCAAAGACCCTTTTGTCAAGCAGTGTGACTTACGAAGTTGTGAAATGACAAAAACAACAAACTTGAAGTATTGCAATCCTTCAAAACAGATGTTTTTCACAAAGTTGTTCAATCACTGCACAGAAATCGCTGACATGTGCGGATTTATAGCCGCCGAGCTACCAAGAGAGCGCAAAATGCCCTCAAAATATTACAATTTAGGCAACGAACTTCTTGTGTCTGAACTGAGATGTTTTTACAAAATGGAAGAATCAAGAAACAAAACTATTCAATAAAGAGCTGACGTTTTTGCACATAAATCTTTGAAATGTGTGCTATGCTTTTTGAACTTTTTCGTTTGTTTTTTACGATTCCAATGAACTCGGCATCCTGTGAGAGGTCTTTTTCGTGCTTACGGCGGTTAAAAATATACACCATAAATACGATTGACCAGGAGAGGATGTCCTCGTTAGCTCTTTTGGCTATTGAAAGGACTGCTGAAGTAAACATTTCCAAAGTTATTGATGACTTTAATTCGAACCATAGGAGAAGAATTCATTTTACGTAAAAATAACTTGTGTATGCAGACATAATGATATTGATTAAAAGTGAAAGTTTTTTTGTATCATGTTTATCATAAGCAAATGAGCTGAGCACACATAAATTAAAATTAGCGTGTGAATGATAATTACTTTACATGTGGTTTAGTTAATAACTTAAGTCATTAAAAAATTATTGTTTTGCAGTAAATTGTTAGTAATTAAATTAAATAAAATGTAAAAATAGTCTGAAAAACCTTCAAAAACTAACAAATTTAAAACCGATTTTTAAAAATTTTTCCCGAACCCCCCTTTCACATGGGGTATTCCATATCACCCCACACCCCCACCCCCACCCCCCCAACGACATCCAGGTAGGTCTTGCCACCCAAGTTAAAAAGCTGAAATGACGCACATGTCATAATGTTTATATGTACGAAGGACCAGTATTACAGGTACTTTTATTGCAGTACAAGTACATGAGAAAAAAAAGTACCTAGTTACAGACGCTGTAGTGGAAGAGTGCTAGGATACGAAAACCATGAGTTTGCTGGAGCCACACTGATTCATGTTTTGTTTTTACATTGTAAAATATCAATATTTTAACCGAGATATTAGGCAATTCTAAATAATGATAACAGTAATAATATTACTAAAACGCAAAGCGCAACTAAACTCATGGCGTCAATACACGTCTTCAATAAACTCTAACACCAATATCAACCAAATGTGGCGCAAAGCCAAAGCTATTATTGGTTGTAGCAACCACAGTCATTGCCTACACTCAATACAGATGGAAGATGAACTAATGACCCTTGAAATACCTCCAACCACCTTGCACAGTTTTTCCAAAGTGTACCTTGTGATTTGCAGTACTCAGAAGTATTTAAAGATAATAACAAAAAACCGAACGGCGGACTATACAATTTAGTGAAGATGACTTAGAACCATATAATAAATTATTTGCAGTATCGGAATTGACAAGGGCTTTAACTAAAGCCAAAAATACGACACCAGGAAAAATAACTTCACATACAGTATGTTAAAAAATTTCCCCACGGAAAGTAAACAGACGATGCTTAACATACATAATAACGTATGGTGTACAGGAGTGTACCCTCCGGAGTGAATTACAACATTCATCCCACTCCCAAAATACAACAAGGATAAAACCAATCCGGGAAGTTACAGGCCCATAACGTTATCATCCTGTTTAACCAAAATATTTGAAAGCATGGTAAGCTATAGACTAACAGCCGTATTAGAAAGATAAAACAGAACTAGCAAATATCGAGCGGTGTTTCGAAAGGGCTATTCTACAACTGATCACTTGCTACAGATGGACCATATAGTAAAACAAGCGTTTACAAAAACGCAACATATGTTAGCGGTATTCTTTGATTTGGAAAAAGCATTCGACAGGGTATGGCGACAATACATAATACGACAACTTCGATTATGGGGACTAAATGGTAGACTACCAAAGATAATTCAAGCGCTCCTACAAAAATGCCTTTTCCAAGTCAGAATCAGCAACGTATACTCAAACGTATATGAACAAAAAAATTGTGTACCACAAGGTTCAGTACTTAGCACGACACCGTTTACAATAGCGATTAACGGGATAGCGGATGGCATATCTCAAAATAGCAAGGCCATACTTTATGCGGACCATCTAGTAATCACAATAACGGGAACAGAAATTGAAGAGATGAGTAAAATAATGCAAGATAATGTTAATGTTATTGCTCCTACTGCAGAAATTCGGAGACTAAAATTATCAACAACTAAAACAGTGTGTATGCACTACTGCCGTCAGAAAAAACACGTCGAACCAGAAATATTATTAAACAACTCTGTTATACCATATGTAACACACCACAAATTTCTGGAACTTAAATTTGATAATAAACTTACTTGGATACAGAAAAACTTACTGCTAAGTGTATGGAACCTAGCATTGCTGTTAATTACAGGTGCCTATAGAACTTCGCCTACTGAATACAAATATGAATGGAACCAAACAAAAACGATACCTGCTATAGTCACGCTACACCAACACTACAAAATGAAAACATAAACCATAGTATTTTGAATACAGGGAGAAATATACGATTGGTTACTATCCGTCCCTCAAATAGAATATATTATACGAACGAATCAAAAGGACATATATACAACATTCACAGAATTTAAACACCAATATGAGGACTTTAAATGTATCCTAATTGCATACATTCAAATAGAATTCGGTGGAACAAACCACATATGGTGAGTTATTATCAACAAGAAGGTCTTGTTTCAATACTCAAAGCAACAGAGTTCTGCAAAAATCAAAATAAAGTACTAATCTGCACCTTATCACCTCGTAAAATATGTATTGCAAAGTTTTGTGTTGCAATTATGACAATCAAATTCCAATTCGTTTCAACAGAATAATTAATATACATTTAAGTGTAAGCTCATTTAGTTTTTACTTGGCATGCAAATATGTAATAACATTTCTAATAACATACTTTTAACTTTATAAATAGTAGTAATAATGTAATAAGTAAGAAGAATGGTAACCGTTGTTATAATGAGAGTACACCAATAAAGATGTTATTATCAATATAACAAATTACATACATGAAAATAATAAGGTAACATCACATGGCGGTCCTACCAGGATCCATATGAATCAGAACATGCCAAACGGCGAAACAGCCGTAAAGAAAAAAAGTTAAGTAAATTACGTATCTTATTTTATAAAATAACAAGTGATTAAATGTGAAAAAAAAGAGGAAGAAAAAATATTTGTAAGGAAGATTTTATTTTATTTTATTTTATAATGTTGGAAGTAATAAGTATAGTACGAAATCATTAAAAATAGTGCGAATTGTTAAGTACGTTAAGTATGCTGAATAAGGTTTAAGTTAAAATGATACAAACTCAACAGTTTTAAATGTAAATATTATGATTGTAATTATTGTATTCTAATCAAATTAAAGGAATCCGTGTCAACAAGTGTATTAGACGCAAAGCTTAAGATAAGTGCAAATAAAAAGTGTTAATAAAAACTTAAATAACACTGTTATATTATGGGGCAAACTGCCACTAAAGAAGAAGTAATCATCGCACAAGCTGGTAATAGCGGTGGGCAATCATCGACTACACAATTTGGTTCTACCCAAGACATTTTACATATAATAATAATAGTGCTAGTTTTGTTAGTGATTTTGTGGATGCTCTGGTCCAAATGCAAGAAAGCCATGATTGGGAATATCCGAGAAGAAGTCGCCAGAAGCAATGCTAGGCTAGACACGGTTTAAAGGAGGAACGTCCATCGACCAACTCTAACCAACCGTGACTATGCAGCATCTATTATACCGAGACCAACAAGTGCTGTGCATAATCAGTTAAATTAAAAAAAAAAAAATTCTCATACGTCAATCACTTGGGATCAATATTTTCAAAACCTTACAAGCGTGAAAGACCAACTTATTCAGCAGTCGAAGCGGGCTATAAAGAAGGAGTACCTAAAAGTGTAAAAATTAGACAAGAAATTAGCGGTCAGTTAGTGGAACTATTTAATCATTTCACAAAAAGCACACGACCTCAGTTTGAAAAGTTAAATGATAATCAAAGGGTTGTAGTCAAGGAATTATTTTGGGTTATCAGAGATAAACTAATAAGATCATTTCAAGCGTTGCAAATAAATTATAAAGTCCCTAATAGTTGCATTAAACAAATAGATCGCGAACGTTCTCAGCTTTTAACCGCGAAACTTTTAAATTGCAAGCAAAGTCATAAAGATGCTACATCATATGCATCAGAAATTGAATCTTTAGCCGAAAATTTGAAACAAGCATTTATTTCTGAAGCCACACCAGTGGAAGTAGCAGGTAAATATGCTACAGACAATGTCATCAGGTCACTCTCGCAAAACTATAATTCTGAAAGAACTAGATTAGTAATGGAAGCCGGAAATTTTTCAAATGTACAAGAAGCATTAACTAAATTTGCAAATATCACATCATCTACTTCGACAGTTACTAATACTTCGAATGTTTTTACACAAATCGGAATACCAATTACTTTAGGCCAAATAATTCAAATCGCGGATACTGGCCGTTAGGTAGGTGGGAACTACCAAGCTCAAATTAGATCATCACAAATGCAGCAAAGTCGCGGGCGAAATCTTAGATCTAACAATTATTTCAGAAATAATAGACAAAACGACCGAAATTTTACGCGAACTGTCCGACCCTTAGCAATAGAATCGGGAAACGACCAGCCCCCCCAACAGGGACAACTGGGGGACGCTGTGTAAAAATTTTTAATTGCGATTTATCTTTTACCAATTTTGTACAACAAAAATGACAGGTACACAATGTACATTTATTTTAGATACCGGAGCGGACATTTCAATTTTTAAACGTACAAAAATTAATAGTAACCAAATAATTAATACTTCAAACTGTAACAATATCAAAAGTGTTACTGACGGTATCATCAAATCCTTAGGCATTACTGAAACTGATATTTTTCTCGATGGATACAAAATTTCACATACTTTTCACATTATGGATGCAAATTTTTCGATACCAACAGATGCAATTTTAGGTAGAGATTTCATTTCTAAATAGAGTAAAGTCTACATCGGAAGACACCAGCGCAGAAACGCATTTTTAAACTAGATAAAAATGCAGTAATGATTGGAAAATGACACAGATATTAGTACTGTGCGCTCTAAAAACGTTAGTTTCCAGCTGATCGTTTGCTAACTTTTGTTTATAACCTCTTTGTTTTTCCGGCGTATCAAATTTGTTTATTACTTATTCTACAAAACAGTCTTTTTTAAAACTATCCGCTGTCTGTATTGAATGTATAAGTAAGTTACTTTAATTATTAATTTCATGTTATATTAATGTAATCAATTCTAGTTCTTTATATAATGTGCGACGCAAGATTGTGTGGAACAATTACAAATACTTTAAAACTATCAATTCAGGTAAAAAGCAGTAGGATAACAACGTTTTATTTTGTAATATTCGAAGGAATTTATAACCTCATTAAAGATGACGAAACAATTGGATATTCGGGAAAGAAAACGTCATTTAGAAGTTTACTTTTAAAAATGGGCTTCAGGTAAGTTTATTGATTAATTTTGAATCATATCTTATCTTGGGTTTTATGTAGGTGGAAAAAAACATCTTATCATCGTAAGATTATAATAGAACGACATGAAATACGTTCTTTGCGTTGTGCATATATACGTTCGGTCACTAATTATCGGAAAGCAGGACGACCAATTATATACACAGGTTAGTTTTAAAGATTATAAACTATACATTCTACTGCATAATCTTATGTAAATTTTAGATGAAACATACATACATTCGTCTCATACGACACCATATTCGTGGACAGATGGGACAAACGCAGATCTTAAATCTCCTATTGGAAAAGGAAATCGCCTTATAATCGTACATGCTGGTATGTTTATTTAATTTTATAATGTAAATATGTTGCTATTTATCATTATTTTAGGTGGTGAAATGGGCTTTATAAATAATGCTTTGCTAATATTTAAATCAGGAGATTAATTGTTATTGGCAAATGTATTTTAAAAATACTAGATTTTGTAACTATGACAATAAAATATGATTTTACTTTATGATTATTTCAAAAATTTTACATCTAAAATTGTATTCGTGGACAACAAACGCGAAGTAACATAACCTAAACTTTTATTTTTTCAAACGTATATTTTTTTATTGAGCTTTACACTCGGACGTGACTTTTTTTGCGCAGCTTGGTGTCTTTCGATGTTGACTCTACCAATGTACCGGGTGAGTCATTAAGGAAGGACGCCGGCTATATCCCAGAAACCGCTTACGTTAAGACTTAAAAATTCTTCGGTAAATGTGGCCAAGAGAAAATGCTAGAAATAATTTTAAAGTTTTTAAATAGACCGCTAGGTGGCGTAACAGCTGTAGTAAATTAAAAAATGTCTAATAAGTAACAGAAACTTAAGCATATTTTACCCATAATTTTACACATTTTTTTGTATAAGAAGTTTTTCTCTAACTTTACAGGTTTTCCGTAGGGGAAGCTGCGAAAGTTATCAGACAAAGGCGTAATCACCTTCGGAACTAGTCATCGAATCTTAAAAAGTAATATTTCGTTGGAAAGATCTTTTCTTGCTTAAGTTTGATTAACGAACAAAAAGCTAGAGGACGCTTTCCAAATATTGCTGAAATTTTAGCGATTTTCTTCAAAATATTAAATAGAATGTTATGTTTTTCATATTCCAGTCCGAAAAAGCATAAAATTTCGCCTACACCCTGAAAATTTTGTTGGCTTCAATTTTATACCTACTTTAAGTTCAGATCCATGGTAATGATTTTGTAGTGCCCCGATCATCCAATAACACTACCAGACCAACAATGCATAATGACGACTTATCCATAGTAACATTAACTTTATCAATGTCAGTGTCAAGGAAATATTATCCTCAAATTTCCTCACAAAATTACCGGTTTTGCGGTGTATGCGGGTGTATTGTGATACGAGTTTCTTTGACTTATTGCCACATTCTTTTTGCCAACAATGCCCTCTAACCAGGAAGCATATGATATGCTTGCAGTATATTTCGAGTGCATGTAGAACTGTTGCTGCACGATTGTATGCGGCTCGTTTTCCAGAAAGACGGCATTACGAAAAGAGACTTTTTACTCGATTATCACAACGATTGAGAGCTACAGGAACAATTCATCCCCCACTCACAGAGTACGCAGATCCCGAACGGAAGAAAATGTTATAAACGTTCTAGCATATATCGAAATTAATCCACATAGTAGCACAAGAGCAATAGCTCATGACTTGGGACTAACACAAACTACTGTTCAGCATATTGTGAAAGAACTTAAGTAAGTTTTAAATAAAAGTTAGCTATTAAAAGTAGTAAAGTTATAGCTATTAAAAAACCATAATAAATTTTAATCTAAATTACATCCATACCATGTAGTCCTTCATCAATCACTGACTGCAGCTGATTATGAGCAACGTTTAGACTACTGCTATTGGCTGTCGAATATGCTCATAGATAATCAACATCTGTTATCACAAATATTGTGGACTGACGAGGCTACATTCCGCAGTGATGGTGGAGTAAGTCGTCATAACATTATTGGTCCAGAACCAATCGTCGTTGGATGCAAGAAATTCAGCATCAGGGCTGGTGGAGCGTCAATGTTTGGTGCGGTATTTCAGGAGGTTGAATTATTGGTCCTCACATTTTTGACGCACCACTTAATAGTGAAACGTACCTTAATTTCTTGCGGAACGATTTGTCGTTACTTTTAGAAGATGTGCCGTTGCTTAATTGGCAGCGGATGTTTTCCAACATGGCGACTGTCCGGCACATTTTTCAGTACGCGTGCGTCAATTTTTGAGTAACACTTTTCCTGATACATGGATAGGAAGAGGGACTTTTTTCCATGGCCAGCTAGGTACCTACATTTCCTTATTCATTCTTAACTTTAACAGCTTAATAACCATTACCATTGTTACCTTCTAGGTCCCCCCATGTAAGTTGTTTAGATTTTTATTTTTGGGGAAGAATAAAGGACCTTGTTTTTACAACCAGGCCAACTACGCCTGAAAATATGGTCATTGGGATAAGAAATTCCATCCGGACCCTCTCCACAGCGGAGATAGAAACCGCTGTTTTGTCAACGCAACAGCGGTTGCAGCTGTGTATTAATAACGATGGCAGGCAATTTGAGCATTTAGGTCGCCACGAGTAATGGCGTACTACTCATCTCTAGTTAGTTTTCGATGGTCCACCCGGTGTAATTATTAACCAACGGTAATAAACTAACCCCAGAAACTCGATAATAATAACTGTTAGTATTATCGAATTTCTGGGGTTAACTCTCGGCGTAGGGTTAACCCGTGTTTATAAAAGCTGACCTAAGTAATAAACTATTATGTCAAAAACTTTGGTTTATTGTTTTGGATCTAAATTTAAAGTAGGTATAAAATTGAAACCAACAGAGATATCGACTTGAAATTTTCAGAGTATAGGCGAAATTTTATACTATTTCTGACTAAAATATAAAAAACATACCATTCTATTTAATATTTTGAAGAAAATCGCTAAAATTTCAGCAATATTTGGAAAGCGTCCTCTAGCTTTTTGTTCGTTAATCAAACTTAACTTTTTAATACATCAACGAATAGCGCAAGAAAAGACCTTTCCAAAGAAATATTACTTTTTAAGATTCGATGACTGGTTCCGAAGATAATTACGTGTTTGTCTCACAACTTTCGCAGCTCCCCCTATGGAAAACCTGAGAAGTTAGAGAAAAACTTCTTATACAAAAAATGGGTAAAATTGTTCCAAAAATACAACTACGATATTTCCAATATACCTATTCCTTAAGTTTCTGTTACTTATTAGACATTTTTTAATTTACAACAGCAGTTACGTCACCTAGCGGTCTATTTACAAACTTTAAAATTATTTCCAGCATTTTCTCTTGGCCACATTTACTGAAGATTTTTTTTTGAAGTCGTAACATAAGCGGTTTCTGGGATATAGCCGGCGTCCTTCCTTAATGACTCACCCGGTACATTAAATTATTCAAACTGGACCATGACAATGAAAATACATAATCAATATGTTGTGCCCATTTACAATGGTCCACAGGCAAGTAACGTAATGATCGTGTCTGCACGTTCTGAAGTTATACGATATTATCAAAAATTCGAAGAGCTGGAAGAGAACGCTGTAATAGTAAATAATGAATTATATCCCGGTGTTTTTGCTGCTCGTACAATTGTATCAAGTAATTGCCCTGTTGTAAAAATTATTAACACAAATTCCGATACAATCACATTAAGAGATATTCAAATCGATACACTCAGTCTAGATGATTTTCATTTATATCATATTACTAATGATCAAGACGATAGATCAATTAAATTTAGACGGAGTTCCAAATTTCGTTAAAGATAAAGTCGTTAAAATTTGCCAAAATTTTGCAGATATTTTCGCATTGAAATCTGATAAAATATCATTCAACGATTTCTATAAACAAGAATTAAAAGTAGTAGATAAGGAACCGGTGTACATAAAAAATTATCGAAGCCCTCATTCGCAAAAGCAGGAAATCAATCAACAAATCAATCAAATGTTAGAACATGAAATAATAGAACCTTCCATGTCTCAATACAACAGTCCAGTCTTATTAGTTCCCAAAAAAACAGGAAAATGGGATTAAAAAATGGTTTAGTAATTGACTAGACAGCTAAATAAAAAATTAAACGCCGACAAATTTCCATTGCCTCGTATATACGATATTTTAGATCAGTTGGGTCGAGCTAAATGATTCTCTGTAATTGATGTAATATCGGGGTTTCATCAAATACCGCTAGAGGAAAATTTACGTGATATGACATCTTTTAGTGTAGATACTGGATCCTTTCGATGGACTAGATTACCTTTCGGACTTTCAAGAGTCCAAATAGTTTTCAAAGAATGATGTATATTGCATTTGCGGGAATCACTCCTGAAAAAGCATTTTTATACATGAATGATTTGATAGTTATTGGTTGTTCTGAAAAACATCATTTATCAAATTTACAGAAAGTGTTCGAAACATGCAGAAAATTCAATTTAAAATTAAACCCGGAAAAATGAAAATTTTTCAGAAACAAAGTTACGTATTTAAGCTACAAGATTACAGATCAAGGGATTCTCCCAGATGATTCAAAATTTCTTAAATAATATCCAATTCCGGAAAATGCTGAGGAAGTAAAAAGACTAGTTGCATTTACAAATTATTTCCGCAGATTTATACCACAATTTGCAGAAATAACAATACCATTAAACAAATTAACGAGGAAACACGCAGAATTCGTATGGACTGAAGAATGCCAAAATTCTTTCAATTTACTGAAAAATTCTTTATTATCTCCTCCGATTCTTCAGTATCCAGATTTTTCTAAACCATTTATAATTACAACAGATACTTCACAATTTGCATGTGGAGCTGTTCTTTCTCAAAATTTTAACGGACACGAACTACCAATAGCATCTCGTTCATTCACTAAAGGCGAAATCAATAAAGCCATCATCTTAAAAGGACTACTTGCAATACATTGGGCAATCAAATATTTTCGCAGTTACATACATGAACAAAATTTCTTATTAAAACTGATCATCGTCCATTAATTTATTTATTTTCAATGAAGGACCCAACTTCTAAACTAACAAGAGTTCGTCTTGAACTAGAAGAATACAATTTTGAAATTCATTATGTTAAAGGTCAAGACAACGTTTGCGCTGACGTATTGTCTAGGATTACTATAGACGATTTAAAAAATATGCACAACAACGCGATTCAAATACTCGCCATAACTAGGTCAATTTCAAAACCAAACACAACTAATTCAACGGATCAAATAATGCAAAGCAAATTTAATTCCAATGAAAATAGTAAGAATGACAATTATCTAAAACCTAAAGTATACGAAGTCATAGACAATTCTGAGACGCTTAAATTACCATTAGTAAAGTTTGAATTTAACGATACATCTTTAAAAATGACAATTATGAATAAAAGAAAATTGTGCGCACAAAACGTAGTTTCAATCGCTAACGATAATAATTCTGCACTAGAGCAATTATTATTTAACCTAGACGGTATGGCTGGTGGTTATAAATTTCAAAAAGTTAAAATAAGCCTAGGTGATGATATATTTAAAAAATATTCTATTAATACATTTAAGAATATAGGAGAAAACTGTCTCAAAAAAACAACCAGTGTCCTATGTAATAAAAGAAAACTCATAACAAATAAAAATGAGAAACTGAAACTTATAGAACAATTCCACAATAATCCACCATTAGGAGGTCATTGCGGTCAAAAACGGTTACTGAAAAAATTAAAGCCCTGTTATTTTTGGAAACAAATGTCGCGTGACGTAGCGAATTTTGTTAAAAAATGTCACAAATGCCAAATTAATAAAATCAAATTAAAACAACCGGAACCATTTACTATAACTCCCACTCCTTAAGAGCCATTCGATATTGTATGCATCGATACGATTGGGAAGCTAACTACATCAAATGATGGGAACCAATACGCTATAACAATACAGTGTGAATTAACTAAATACATAGTAATAATACCAATCCCCAATAGAGACACGGTAACAGTAACAACTAACTTAGTAAAGAATTTCATTCTTATTTATGGCCCCATGAAGGAAGTTCGAAAGGACATGGACACAGAATATAAGAATCAGGTATTTGACAATGTAATTAAATTACTATCTATTGATCACAGAATATCTACCGCATATCACCATCAATTGGTGAAAGAAACCATCGTGTTCTGAATGATTATTTACGTATGTATATAAATGATTCAAAATCAGACTGGTCCACTTGGACACAACAATATGCATTTTGTTATAATACAACACCGAGTGCATACCATTCGAGCTAGTGTTTGGCAGATAGGGCATTATCCCTGAGTCATTAAGTGGATCACATGTAGACCCTCTTTATAATATCGACGCATATGATAAAGAATTGCGATATGGGTTGCAATATGCTCATAGAAGGGTGAAGGAGTACTTAGAAAAGGCTAAAATAGACCGTATGACTGCTCATGATATCACTGCTTGTCAAAAAAATTTGAACCCTGGCGATCTTGTTTTACTGACCAATGAGGAACGACATAAATTTGATTCTTGGTACAATGGTCCTTACTCAGTGGTTAGTGTTCAAGAACCAAATTGTATAATTAAAAATGTGAACGGAAGACAGTTGACAGTACACAAAAATCGTGTACGAAAATATATGTCACATTAAAGTTTTAAGAGTGCGAATAGATATAGATAGTGTTTTAATATTTTTTTGTTCTTTAAGCAGGGATGGATACTATACTGTTAATTACTTTTATACCTTATACGTTATTTTGTACTCTCAATATTCACATTATTGCATTAAGCATTTACACATGTACTTGTATCTATTTTGTTCAAATATGCATTTCATTTAATTCAAATCCAAATCTTTTCGTTTATTCGAGAATGCCCTCGCAAGGACCATTCTCCTAAAAGGGGAAGGTGTGATGCAATTATGAATGACAATCAAATTCCAATTCGTTTCAACAGAATAATTAATACACATTTAAATGTAAGCTCATTTAGTTTTTACTTGGCATGCAAATATATAATAAAATAACATTTATCGTAATAATAAAAATAATACTTTATAAATAGTAGCAATAATGTAATGCGTAAGAAGAATGGTAACCGTTGTTACAATGAGTACACCAATAAAGATGTTATTATCAATATACCACATTACTCAAATGAAAATAATAAGGTAACATCACAGTCTCTTCATCTGTCCGTCTGGGTTGGTTGTCTGTGTCTGCGTCTGCGTCTACGTCTGCGTCTGCGTCTGCGTCTGCGTCTGCGTCTGCGTCTGCGTCTGCGTCTGCGTCTGCGTCTGCGTCTGCGTCTGCGTCTGCGTCTGCGTCTGCGTCTGCGTCTGCGTCTGCGTCTGCGTCTGCGTCTGCGTCTGCGTCTGCGTCTGCGTCTGCATCTGCATCTGCATCTGCGTCTGCGACTGCATCTGCATCTGCATCTGCGTCTGCGTATGGGCCTGTGTCTGTGTCTGTGTCTGTGTCTGTGTCTGTGTCTGTGTCTGTGTCTGTGTCTGTGTCTGTGTCTGTGTCTGTGTCTGTGTCTGTGTCTGTGTCTGTGTCTGTGTCTGTGTCTGTGTTTGTGTCTGTGTCTGTGTCTGAGTCTGTGTCTGTGTCTGTGTCTGTGGTTGTTTCTGTGTCTGTGTCTGTGTCTGTGTCTGTGTCTGACTGTAAGGAGAACAGGGGACGTTGGGCTACTGCTCTGCGTTGCGCTCTTGACTATTTATGGATATGAAGGCGATGTTATATAACTATAATATAATATAAAATGAGCCTGATGCCGCGTACAAGCGGTAACAGTCTGGGATGGTTGGGAGAGCCTTTGAGGTCGAAAAATGTATATTCGATCTGGTCAGAGGCGAACTCAGCTTCTGGTTGTTACGTAAGCAAATAAATCTTTAACGGTTGTAATCACTTTGGAGAGATAATAATTGATTATTTTTTAAATGTAGATATCTGATAATTAATACTTGTGCCACTTTAAATAACAATGCGTATATAAGTATTTCCTCTTATATTAAATGTACAATAGTTTCAGTAACGTCAAACCAAAATTTGTTTTTTTGAAGAGCACTAAAATTAACTTTGCACCAATTTAACCGACCTCTCGTATTTCTTAAGATCACAGAGATAGCCATGCGGAGGCTTCAAATTGGCGCACCTTATATACAGAGTCCGCCAATAGTGCGTGGACGAAGCTTTATGAGTGTATACAATATCGTTTTCAAAATTATTTATTGCAGGATTGTGTGGGATCTTTCGGGTTCCAATTAGAAAATATTTTCGCAAAAATTACTACTCATATACAGGGTATTACAACACAAAGTTATATTTTTTTAATTGAAACATACCGTATATTATGATATTCTACCCCAGTGAGTGTGCCATTGAAAAAAAAAGGACCAACAATAGTTCCGCCGAATATACCTGCCCAAACATTCACTGACCATTTATTTTGAGAGACTAACCGAAATTGGTGTGGATTTTCATTTGAATAAAAATGAAAATTATGTCTGTTCACAAATCCATTTCGATGAAATGTACATTCGTCGGTAAATAATATCCCCGATATAAAATTTTCGTTCGCATTTAACTGTTGTTGAACCCACTGGCAAAAATTAATTCGATTTTGAAAATCTTGTTCTTTCAGCTCTTGATGTAATTGTACATGATAGGGGTGAAATTTGTTTTTCTTTAACATTCGTCTCACGGAAGTTTGACTGATTTCTAAATTGTCACTTAATTTCGGAATACTAACGTGGGGGTTTTCAACTGTAGCTACAAGTACACGAAATTCATTTTCTTCATTTGTAACAACTTTAGCTCTTTCGTTTTTAGGATATCCAACACTTCCAGTACTTTCAAATCTTTCTAAAAGATTGCGAAACGATTCTTCTCTTGGTTGTCTTCGATCAGGATAACGCTGTCCGTAGATTCGACGGGCCAATAACAATTTTTGTTTGATTCTCCAAGCACAAATATCATGTCAACCAATTCATTTTGCAAAAAATTACTCATTATAATTCTTAAATAAACGTATTACGTATATGATGTTCGTAAAGTTAAGCGTCAAACATTCACACTGCAATAAAGTAATTAACTCAGTTACGTTTGAACATACACGCGAAATGACAAAACAGATACTATTGCTGAATTTTGTTTCTAATATTCTTTTGTTTTCATAGCTTGATGTGATTTAAACAATTATACATACATATGTAAACCTACGAAAATCCACAAATTCATTAAAAAAGCTGGATTATCAAAAAACGGCAAAAAATAAATACCAACAATGTTATATCAAAAAAATTGTAATTAAATTTCCTATCTATCAATGTAACACAATGTATACCTTTCCATTTAAATAAATCAAGTTATCTATGATTAAAACTCTTAAACTTTGCAAATTCAGTGAAAAAGCTGGATTATCAAAAAACGGCAAAACATAAATACCAACAATGTTATATCAAAAAAAATGTAATTAAATTTCCTATCTAACAATGTAAAACAATGTATACCTTTCCATTTAAAAAAATAAATTTATCTATTATTGAAAATCTTAAACTTTGCATTACGATATCTCGAAAATTAAAAAAGATAATATTACTATTTTTACGATGTTATGTAGCACAGTCTATGACTAATCAACCATTAAAATTTTAGTGTTACACATTTCTCAATACGGTTGTTACAATTTTTCTTTTCAACCTCTAAATTTTCAAAAAATTGAATGCAGCGCCTAAATTGCGCGTTTAAGATACCTCATATAGTGAATAAAGTGCCCTTAAAATTAACCAGGGAATCCAAATTTATAATAATATACGGTATATTCCATTTAAAAAAATATAATACCCTGTATACGAGTTTTTTTGCGAAAATATTTTCTAATTGTAACCCGGAAGATCCCACACCATCCTGCAATAAATAATTTTGAAAACGATATTGTATAAACTCATAAAGCTTCGTCCACGCACTATTGGCGGACCCTGTATATATATATATATATATATATATATATATATATATATATATATATATATATATATACATGGTCTAATATTTGTGGGTGGAAGATTGTGGATTTATTAAGGAATATTTCTAAAGTTTGTTAATAGGATGTGGTGAAGTATTCTTAAGGCTACAAACCGAATCGAAAAGTTTATCATTGATTGAAGTTTTCTAATTGACAAAGTAATTTCTCCAAACAAGAAGAATTCGGATTTGACCACCCGGTCTACGTTAGTACATATCATATCTAGTAACATCGGAGAGTCATGGCCTTCTAAGTTTTGTGGTCACAGCGATATTTAATTTTTTTCACATACCTACTTTTTGTAAGAATGGCGCATTGCGGCTAAACGATTCGTTTTAGGTACCATGTGTGATAGAAGTGACCAATGAATGCAAACATCCAATAATATACAGGGGGTTTCATTTAAAGAAATGCAACCTTGATATAAATGTATAATATCCTTAAGGATACCCCACCACACCCCATCAACAAACTTTAGAAATATTCCTTAATACAGCCACGCACTATTGGCTCATATATACAGGGTGTCCACAAACTCTTTTCACAAAAGGAAACTGTAGATTACCTTAATACAAAAATTGTTCGTAAGAGAACTGGAGTTCTTGGAAGATGGCGCCTAACATCGGTTTAATTCAAATATCTTCAAAATGGTTTCCCTTTAAATGATAGCGTTTTGTACATTTATTTAGTGGAATATGCCCAATAGTATGGCGTGAATATGATTTTTTAGTTGTACTCATAAGCGGCTCGTTTGGGCGGGGCATTAGACATTGTTATTCATAAGTTTTTTGTTTTTCAAAATTTCGCATCATATTCACGCAATACGATTGGTCATATTCTACTAAATAAATGTACAGAACGCTATCATTTAAAGGCAATTAAGGTAATTTACGTTAAATTAGCTCTAGAATCTGCAGTTTTCTTTTGTGAAAAAGTTTGTGGACGCCTATATATATATATATATATATATATATATATATATATATATATATATATATATATATATATATATATATTGACTTGACTTGAACCCACGACCTCCACTTTCCCAGAGTGGGTCTCTTCCATCTGAGCTATCGAGGAGTAAGGTCACAATCGATTCAAACTTAAACTATATCTACCTCCCTATGACAACACGTGACTGATTGTTAATTTTTATTTGTTGTTTTATAGATAACTATAAAAATTGCTTTTTTTAAACGAACAGAAGTTCAATTTAATAATCATTAATTGTATTTTATTTAAAAATAACTTTTAAAGTACATACAGTAAAGGATGGGACTTGAAATCACGACATCCACTTTGCCAGAGTGGGGCTCCTCCATCTGAGCTATCGAGGAAACAAGTCACAATCGATTAAAATTAAACTGTATAAACTTCCCTAGTTACGATGTATTATAAAAGTTGACTGTGATCATTCATTGTGTGTATAACAATTTGTTTCAAATGGCCCCACATGTATAAGTCAAACTGGTTTAAATCAGGTGATCGAGCAGGACAGGGCACTGGCCCTCCGCGGCCCATTCACTTTTCACGGAAAGTTTCGGGCAGGAAATCTGATACCAACTGACTAAAATGTGCTGGAGCTTCATCATGTTGAAACTACATATTTCCTCTTAACTGTAGAGGTAGGACTTCTAACAAATGTGAAAGATTTTCGGACAAATGAGCAATATAGTTTGCTCCATCTAAACGATTTGGTAGAATGGCAGGACCTAAAAGATAATCTTTAAAAATACCTTTCCGTACGTTCAGGGAAAATCTTTGTTGATGCCTACTTTGGATAGTACTATCAGAATTCTCGTTGCTCCAGATATGCTGGTTATGATACTTTTAAACGCCATTCTTGTTAAAAGAAGCTTTATCTGTGAACAGAATCCTTGCCGAAAATAAAGGGTCTTCAACTAATTTTGATTGAAACCAGTTACATAAAGCCAATCTACGTGGAAAATCATAAGCAGCCAGCCCCTGTACGCGTTGTAGGTTATAAGGATAAAGACAGTTATCATTTAAATTGCTACATACAGTCATGTGTCCAACAGCTTCCTACACTGCCAAGGAACGTGTACTACTATCCGGAGATTCTGGCACACGATTTAGAACACGTTCTTCTAATTCAATAGTCGTTGTACTCCTTGGTCTACCACGATCATGATTCCCAGGACCAAGTGAACCGGTTTCCCTAAGTCAAAGGTCTTTTCATTTAGCACACGTCTGTTAGGAAACCTGTTTTGATACAATATTTTTGCTACTGTCCCGTTGCAGTGTGCTAAACCATACATTAAATGCATGTCACACATTTCTACAAACGAATATTCAAACTCCATGATTATAACAACAAAACTGGAAGAAAAATCAATGACACTAAATGTTTAAATATTCCTCACAATTAAAGAATGAGAATAAAAGCATATAGTTTTATTTTTCAACAATGTACATTGCCTGTTTACAATGGTAGAGTAACAGGATCAACAGTACTTAGTATTACCTAATAATTTAAATCAATAATTTAATAACAAGTAATTAATGGTAACTAATAATAATTTTTAAAATCAAAATTAATAATCATTTTTGTTATTAAAATTAATAATAATTTTTAAAGTAATAATTTAAATTATTACTGTAAAATCATATATAGTCGGGCCGGCGATAGGTGCCTTATGACTCATCTTTTAGTAAAGCATGGTTTAAAATTTTAAAAACGTATGTCGTTATTGGTTCATATAGTTAGTAATTTTGAATACCAACAAATCATCGTCAATGTTTCTAGGTTATTTTCAAATTTAAGCTGCGCATTCAAATTTAAACAAAATTATTGTTCGAATATCTCGGGATTTAGCATCCTAAAGGTCTTAAAAATCTCCATCCACTCGTATAAATAAAGTCAAATTTCGTTTAAGGTCTGTTCCCACTTATTCTGGCATGTAAAGTCCACCGAGTGTGGGTAGTCATATGATAAAGTTATATTGTACAACTGTAAACGATTACCAGAACCGGGATCGGGTCAACAAAATTTACAAATTAATTATGTCAATAATTTTCAATAAGAAACGAATTAGCTAGCAGATCTCACTGCATCAAAAGAGTCAAGACTGTAATTTCGTTATCGAAGCCACTTATAAATAACTGATTTTGTCATAAATAAATATACTATATTGGATATTAAAAATGAGATTTATTATTAGTTAATAATATAACCGATTTTAAAAATCTCAGTTTACTTTGTCATATATATATATATATATATATATATATATATATATATATATATATATATATATATATATATATATATAAATTGGTTTCTAAATTTGGTAAAAGCTGTTCTTGAAATCATTTTTGAAATAAATCAGCGTTCATATTATCATGGTAGTCTGCTGTCTTACTTTTACTGGAAAACACAAATGATGAATTAGGTATAAAACCATCCTTGTTGCCAGCACTCAGTACAATAAAACTAAAATTTGTTCGGTTAAAAATATTTTTCACAAATCGGACTATTTTAATCACCGTTTACCTTCGCTTAGCGGTTTGTCTTTTGTGCTTTTCAAATCATTATCATGCCATGATTTTCTAACGCTTCCTTGACTAAAAATTCACGTTTCATCCAAAAAGACAGGATCGTAACTAAGTTCACAACTTTTATTAGCAAAATATTGTCGCAAAAATGTTGCTCGAGTACCAGCAATATGAACGTGCTCCATTAAACGCCTTCTTCCATCATCAATTTTGAATTCAAAACCAATTTTGTGTAACAATTGTTTGAAATTCGTTTTACTGAAGGTAAATATTTTAACTTGTTTAAGTTCAGTTTGGAGTTTTTCGATAGTAATATGTGAGCCTAAAATTAAACAGTGATTAACTCCATTTCAACAATAATTTCTGAATTATTTACCAGTTGCATGCATGGTGTAAATTTTTCGTTTCAAAACGTCTTTCACGTATTCGTCGAT
Source organism: Vesta saturnalis (assembly GCA_036346205.1). Classification (NCBI taxonomy): domain Eukaryota; kingdom Metazoa; phylum Arthropoda; class Insecta; order Coleoptera; family Lampyridae; genus Vesta; species Vesta saturnalis. The sequence continues at coordinate 1,737,155 of JARFJB010001017.1, read as the reverse complement.
ATCCTCTGACTTTGTCTTCAAACGCAGCCTATGTTTTTGCGGTGAATCCGGCGCCGATTTCCCAGATTCTAAAGCGAGAGCCATTTTTGCCTTTGTCCGAGTTACGGTTTTCTCGGAAATTCCGCGAGAGCAGTTCGCTGCAACATATTACATAAATATAAATTTAAATAGTGAAAATTATTAGCGTACCTGGATAATGGAACTTAAAGGTAAACTTGGCCCCCCGTTATCGCGTTCCATCTGGAAATAATGCAGTATATTCATTAACATTACTTGAGTTTGGCCTTTCAAAGATTTACCTTTTAATGACATTATTTGCTGCAAAATAAATAAATGCATTCAATCAATTGGAAATACATTTTGCATTATAAACTTACCTCATAATAGTGAATATTAATAATAATAGTTTTGAAAAAAACTGTTGTTTACAAATGCAATGGAAATAAATTACGAAGCGAAACACGATGCGATTATACGAAACGAAATACGAAGAATAATTTGAGGTTAAATAGCCAATAATACATCTGACAACGTCATACGCTTTGACTTTAGAATCGACCTACGTTTTTAAGTCCTGCATTTAAAATATATAGCAGACGTATAAATTATAACCCGTCTTTCTTTAAGTGGGAACTTCGCACTAAGATAAAGGGAAACAGATGCATTTCACAATAATAATTATATCCCCATTCTTGAGTCCGCCATGAAACACCTCTCCCCGGTGCTACTAGCTTTATTTTTAAATAATCTACATTCCAATTGTACGTTGCTGACATGCCTTGTAGTAATCGTCGGTGTGTAAAATTAGGTAGTGATAAATGACAAATTAATATCAATTTTTTTATTTTTATTAAATTTTATTATAAGAGAAATCTAATTTGATATTGTTTTCACATATTAGTATTAACAATAAATAAAAACAATTTACATTCAAATTAATTGAACGTAAAGTGGAGGAAATGAAAACGGCACAAAAATACAATACCAATTTTCTACCATAAATCGGTTATTTTTAACAGATTTTAACAAATAAAATGTCATTTTGTTCAAAATAAAAGGCTTAATATTTTAGCACATAATATACATTTTGATAAAATGAAAACTTACTTATGGAGATATAAAGGATTGAAAAATAAATATGGCCGCCATTGTGTAATTTTCGAAGGAATTAAAGCCCTGATTTTGTGCTAATTTTAGGACTTTATTACCGAGACTCTTCCACATATTGATGTGATTATTTAACCAGATCTTGAGATATAATTTTTTTTATAAAAAGAAAACAAAGTGGTGGGCAGGAGAACGAAGGAGAAATTACAATTTTGCCTAAAGATATTTTTTGTGTTATTTTTACAAGTAGAATCGGAAAACATATAACCAACCCAGCATTTTAGATACACCCTGTAAATTGCGTGATTAAGAAAAACCTTACCGTAAAGGTATGTGATACGTTATGCTTAAACCAAACTAAATAGACCAAACGCCCTGCATGTTACTGTGTTTTCAATATTCTACTGAAACTGTAACACACTGTAGTGATAATTATTTATTATTTAATTAAAATTAAGCTGCTATTAGAAAAAATTAAATTTTATCGACATAACCGACGTTATATTCAGAATTTTTTGTAATATTTTATTAATAAGCAGCACTTCAATTTATAAACTTATACAAAAATTATGGTTATAAATATCATTTAATTGCTAGATATAATTGGGTTCAAAAATTGCAACATACATCACTTAAAGCTGCAATTTTATGCATTTCCTAACTTCTATTACATACCTATAAGTATTTAATTTGACCGTATTAGAGTAGTTCTGAAAAGTATTAATTTTATTTTGCTCTTATTTTATTTAGCATTTTTAATTAAAAAAAATCTCTCATTTTTATAATTTCCCTACATTCTGTCAAAATTTTAAAATGTAATTACTAGACTTACCTCATTTTAATTGAAAATTATGAAATCAATAAAACTTATAACTTTAACGAAACTGTTGGCACAGTAACTTGAAATGCACAGCAAGCGCTGTTAAACAGCGATACATATAGAAAGTGAAAGTATATGAAATAAGAAAAATGCATTTGCAAGGATAAAATGTTCAATTAATTCTAATAACGCAAAGGGAATGGTAAAATGTTTAATGTATCTAGAAAATAAATGCATTCCTTAAGCACTAAACTGTATATTAATTCTTTTCAGTTAGTGTGTTAAAATATAACCAATTTAGATCTTACTTATTAATATCGCACGTTGTAAATACCCACACTCCTGAGCATTAATCTATAACTTTTTTTTATTCTATTTTTAAGCTCATTAACTGTTCCTAATGCACCACCTCGGAAACTTTAGTTCAAATTTCTCCACTGAAAAAAAATCGGAATTCTTGTGCAATTGTCTGTCTGTGCTTTGTAACAGGAAACGTTTCTACCATTACGTTATACCGGGTGCTGAAAAAATGGCGAGTCAACACCATATTGCACTATTCAGAGGCACTCCCTGAACGTTCTGAATATGGAAAAAATAAAAAAATTCCATCTGGTCATTTCTTAAAGATATCGACTGGTTATTATTATTGTATCGTCGCTGATACTATAAGTGATGCTTCGGTACAGACACCACCACACACCATGCGATCAAAGGCAGTTTAACCGTTGGCATGCCAACAACCACCAGCCTACCAGTAACCGCATGTGTTTCAACAGCCACCACCATTCGCAACAACGAAGATTTAAATTCGCGACTGGAACGTTTCGTTCGACGGTACCGTCGACCCGATCTCGTTCCTAGAACATATGGAAAAGATAAGCGAGCGATACGACATTTCTTTAAATCAATTAATCGACATCTTATCCGACTGGCTCACGGGCAACGCTTTGTCTTGATATCGGAACAATAAATACCGCTGACAAGACTGTAATATGTCTTTATACGACTGCCTCCCGATTAGCTATCGTATTAACTTGGAAATCGAAACAAACCGTTGGGTACATAAACGAGATAAACTGGTAATGACGTTAACTGGCTGCATCTAACTTTATTACGGGAATTTTATTTAAATAGTACGCAACCACGAACAACTTCTACAGAAAATTGCTATTTCAAGATGATTTCATGTATATGAACAAAATTATAACCGACCAGTGAATTACATGTGCTCACCAGAAACTTGGGCAAACATAACCGTATTCCTATTCTCTAAACCAAGACATTCTCCAACCAGTTCACCTCGGCTTGAGGGACGAAGCCGTCCAAATTTTGCCAGACCAACTTATAGCACCCCGCCACCTAAGATACTAAAGAACAGAGACCTCAAACACCGCTTCTAACACTTGTAGCTAAAGAGGTTACTACCATACTCAGTGCCGTAACCGCTCAATACTCTTCTGTTCGCGGTGACAAGTGTGGCGTCTTGCCACGTGACTGTCCTTGTAACAGGCCTGGAAAGCTTCCTCTGGGAGACCAGAAGCTCTCTCCTCTACAAACACCACCACTTTTAGCATTCCTCGCGCATTTCTCATCATTTACATCGCTCAACAACCGTTTGCAGCTTTAGTCGATACCGGATCCGCCATTACTTTTATTAATGACAAGCCTGCATCTATTTTGACTAGTTCGACCCAACTTCCGAAGCTACTGGTATCACTATCCAGTCGACGCTTATTCGACAAACCTTTTACCCGTCGATTAGTGTTTTGGATACGGACGTACGGCATTTGATTGATCATGTTCCGCCATAATGTTATGATGTGCTTTCATTTTAAAACCTATTCCCCAAAAACCTAGACCCGCAGAACCTATATCGATGACTACCGACTGTTTTGCCAGCACCACTTTAACCGCCGCCGAAAAAAACCAATTTCGAACTCTCAAGTTTCCAAGCTATACAAGACACCACCGATTTAGTTTAACATGAAATCCGCTTTAAAACCCTCACTCCGAAGAAACAACGATACCGTGTGCCTAATCCGAAAATTCAAAACCTCGTAAACAAACAGGTAGACCGTATGTTAAACGACGAAGCGAATGATCTCATAGATTTCTTTGGCTCTCATCGATACCGGTATTGCAAAAAAGAAAAATGGCAAGGCCCATTTTCGCAAAATCATCCAGCGTTTGTTAGACCATATTATACAACTTGATATCGCACCGTACGCCTTTGCGTATTTTGACGATCTTACTACGTTGGGGGAAACTTTTGACAAATACTTGAAAAATTTAACCAACTAATCTCCGTATAAACCCTGACAAATGTCAATTATACCGTCAGGCATATTTGAGCGACATCGTCAGTGACGGCGGAATTCAAACTGACCCTCACAAAGTTGCTGCTATCCTTGACATATCATCCCCACCCAACGTCCGCAGCGTGCGCAGGTTCCTAGGGGCCTAGGAAGAGAGCCTAAGTTGGCGCCAAAATATTCCTTCGCGTACTCATCACAAAGGTCATATCCCCTGTAGTTTTAAATTTAAGGTACACCACCGACAAACATTTCTTCTTTTTCTTCTTCTTCTTGGTTAAGAGTATTATTAATCTTTTTATTCAAATGAAGTTGGTTAAGAAGTGTCTCAAAATAAAAAAAAAGTGGTTCATGTTGAAAAACACGCATGCTTTGGTGCTCGAAGATAATAATTTCTTAGTACTGGTTAGGAATAAATATGTTTTGACGTTTTCTTAGTACTTTTTCAATGCGGCCAACGTCCAGGTCTGAGTATGAGTAACTAGGACCAACTTTGGAAAAGTTATTATCTACAACTTTGAAAAATTAGTTTAGTATTAAATATTAGTAAAGGCGAATAATATAAAATTTTTGTTTTTGTCGCCATATTGATCAGACCATATTATTAAATGTTCCACTTGTGGGAGCTCTTCTATCAGTAATTTGAAAAATCGCAACAAACATGTTCCAAGTTAAGAGGTAAGATTTATGGCCAGAACGGCTAATTCAGTGAATTACAAAGTTGTACAGCTACATTTGCCGTAAATAAAAAGATTTAGAGTTGACCACTTGGTAGCGGCATGGTTTGCTGGAGGTCCATTTTTATATAACAAGTCGTGTTATCATCAAACTGAAAATTTTCCGTATACTCTAAAGAATTTTCGCCCGCATCACATACACCGCATGTATCACTTTTTGGAAACCCGAAAGACAAATTGAATCTGGCTTCAAAAAGATGCGTTAACCCTCCTATCTCCAAGTTTGTTTTTATCAGTTGTTCTATGTAAAGCTGATGAAGTCGACTTACATTCAGCAAACGTGAGAGATATTATTTATTGTGGTTTCTATTTCTGGAATAGCGTGATTCTTCGAAAGGAAACTGTTTAATGTGATCCACAATACACTTAATTACATCATCAGGTGTACAATAATGATTTTGGTTCCGACCCTGTTTTTGTAGTGAGGGAGCGCTTTGACCAAATTTTAATTCATTTTTAACTTTTTGAACTTTCTTCCAATTCCACATAATGAGCAGAATGCATTTTTACAAACAGGTATTATTTGTTGGTTATATGAAACTGAATATTTAAAACTGTAAGTATTTGTTTTAATTCCTTTGCGAGACCAGTGACCACTAACTTTCCGAATTTTAATGCTTTTAAAAATCAATATACTTTTGGAGTTAATATCCTGTTTATAATTTTTTTTTAGAATTTTCTCTCTGCTTTTATTATCAGACTTTTTGAGTACACCTCGTGCGATATTTTTCTTTGCAGAGTAATTTTTTCACCTTCTTTTCCATAACTATGCCTGTATTTTGAAATGTGTATTCTTCACCCTCTTGCCTTAGTCTCGCAACTTTCTTTTTCTTCCAGTTATCAGGATTCGGATCTCTTTTTTTGGCACTTTTAAAGCTAGATCAACTGCTTCACTTGTCGCTCACTATTCCATCAGCAGTAACAGGAATTTTTTCTATATTTTTTTAGACCTTTTCTATTATCTTATAAGTTTTCAAAAATATTTTCGTTATGTTTCCACGTTTTCAATGTTTTCAGTATTATCAGAAAACACTTTACGGTTAGCGCTAAGAACCATTTCATGTCTGTGCTTTTCAGATAAATAAATAAAACTAGGTAAATCAAAATTTTAAAATTGTAAGGGTGTTTCGGTGGTGGCAAATGAAGCCTGCCCCCAACGTACACCAATACAAAAAATCAAGACTCGTTTGGAAAAAAATTTATTCAAACTGAATTATAAGTTACGGTATTTTATTTTACGGTACTACTTCTAGGCGGACTGCGGATATCGGGTGCTCTGTTCCAGGGGTGGAAACGGGTTCAAATATTTCGGGCGCCACCCAAAGGTCAACTACTCTTCAGCGGACTTTCGGGCCCATCCTGAACCTGCACGCCTTCCAAACCGCTGGTCGGGTCTCTCAACACATGGAAGATGTTCCTAAAACAGAATTAATTCTGTTAATAAATAATAAGGTCACAAACAAGGATGCTTCACCAATGGTTCATGATGAATGAATCATTGTTAATAAATACGAGCTCGCGCAGTCTAATTAAATTTCAGCGTTACAATTTAAATATGGGGTAATCAGTAGCAAGGTAATCTTTGCTACATATATTAAAACAAATTAAATACTTTCAAATATAATTTTGGAGCGAGTATCTATTTAGTTAAATTCAATTAAGCAATTTACATATACTATTATAACTCATGCCCTCAATGAAATGCAGCTTCGAACTGTGAAATAACGCAGTGAGAACGAAAAGATAACGAGACGCCCGCGCCTACGGGGCGATCGCAGTGGGGGTCTTGTGGAAATTCCAATTTTCCATATCCTCGGGCAGGAGCGTCGGAAGTTATTTTAATTAAAATAAAATTAATTATTGATTTGATGCTTATTTCGATATTCTAAAATTATTGTTTATTAAATAACGGAGCGATTGATATAAAAATTAACATTTCCTACCTAAAAAATTACTTATTCTATGTAACGGCTTAATTAATAATTACTGACACCTCTATCAACTCACAATCAAAAATTGCAGGAGTCGGTTGCTTCCTTTCACATATGTTGGAGTTTGAATGCACCATTTAACATATATAAAATGTTGTACAATAGCAGGTAGATTATTACGTACCATTGTGTTATCTTAGAGTTATTTGGTTAACGTTATAGAAACTATTGCATATATTAACTTTAGTTATGAATATCGAAAGTGATCTAATAAACTTATTTTGTCTGTAATAAAAGAATTAAATTTATTTCTAAACGATAGTTGCAGATGGCAAAATTATGTTAGTATATTTGATACTGACATGCATTTCTTTTAAATAAAATTTTTACTCACAAACGTAATTTTTCACGGTCAAATTCCTATTATTTAAAACACAATTTTTTAGAAACACATCAATTGATTTATTTTTGAATGCTACGGTGTGCTTATTTTAACTGGCATTAATATAAAAGATTTGGATTATAATTTTCCATTCAAGATGTATATTCTAGTGCAAGGTAATTTATAAAAGAGAAATAATAAACTGAGAATCGGTCTTTACACTCAAAGGCGCAATCTTTTAGATTTTTAGAATTGTTTATCATGAACAATTTTATTTTGAATACACAAGCTTTAACAGTGTTTTTCTTTCTCATTCATTACGCTTTTTTAAATGAATAATTTTATTCCTATATGATGGTATTTCTGTTAAAGGCGGAACGTTTTCAGATTTTCAAACAGTGGTGGTAATTATTGGATCTTCTGTGAGAAAAGCAAAAAAAAACTAATCTTCACAAAATATTTTCTATATTGTAATGTACCCAGGTCAGTCTAACGACTGAACAACTCGAATGCAAGAAAGTTAATGCGCGAAGCCAAATTATCGTCATGAAAACCAGGTACGACCACTCACGTTGTGTAAAAGTTTTTACGGGATGTATGTGTTGTGGGTGTCTAAGAGAGAATAAAATAAAGGTAACACAATAAAACACATCATATCAATTTATAAGCAAGTGCAATGTAGTTCTCCTATCTTTATTGCGGATTGAGGAAAAGAACTACAGAAGGAACCTCACAGCATACTACAACAAGTATCAGTATTAGTTATAAATACCTAGATCAATACGTATTTAGACTCTACTGTTATTGCGAGATTAAAATGCTATCACCCTACTCTAACCTTAATAAATCAATGAAGTAATAATTTTATACAGGCATGTATTTCATAAATGGTGATTACTAAGTTATACAGTTAGCTAACTGCAGTATAAGGAAAATATCACAACATATTAAGCGTAGGAATTTACAATTAACGAACCAAAAGGTAACATATTTCATAACAGGCACACACACAGTATTCCAACGATAAAACATATTTTAGTGTTGTACCGGTTATCTCCCCTAGGTCAGCATTATGCCAGTTTTACCCGAGAGCCGTTTTACGCTTTCACTACATCTACAAGGGAACATCCATCTTAAAATATGCTACATTATAGGTGTGAAATGTCAAAATAAAATATATTAAAAAATAAAATCAAGATACCTCTCTACATTAAATAACAAGATTGTGATGTAATGTTAGCTTTCAAATTATTATTGATATTAATTTATATTAGATGTAATAATCGCTCTTACCATGGTATTTGAAATACGTATCATATACTAATTTCAATTATTATTTAGTTCAATTTATAAAAGAACCTTTTATCTTCAAATCAAATTTTATTAATATTATAATGAAATTACCCTTTTGTTGAGATCATAATATTATAGGCATTTACTGAAAGAAAAATTCAATTAGTGAATATATAACATTACTTTTTTATTCTATTTTGTAAGCCCCAAAAAAATACATTCATTCTTTTCAAAATATCAAAATCAACAACCCTCTTAAGCCCACCTTATTTCTACTATCAAAATATACAACAGCCGCCCATATTTACTAGATGGTTTCAATTCAACCCTACGAGGTGGGTAGGCAGAGGGAGGACCAACTGAATGGCCATCTCGATCACCGGAGTTGTCAAAAATTGATTTCTTCGTGAGAGGCTACATACAAAACCGTGTCTACCACAAGTCTCCAACAACACCAGATGGTATGAAAAATAGGACAAGAAAAGCTTTTAATAGTATTGATGTACAAATGTTAAGAAATGTAGCGCACTCATTTGAAAATCGGATACAAACTTTACTTGAAAGTTATTTTGTTTTACGAAATAGTCTGTTTAAAACGCATTCTACTAGAAATTGCCTACCTTCATTACATATTGTTATGTTTTAATTGTTTATAGTATAAAAATAATTTTGTTACATTATTATTCAAGGTAAATTATTTTTAGTCACACAAATTTAAGATATTCCTTAATTAAATTTGCAGAAAATTAAAAATTTCTCGGAAAGTAATTAATTTAGGTATAATGCTTCATAAAAATGATAGAGTATAAGAAATACAATCGTTTGAGAAAATAAAATATACGGGTGTGCATTTAAAAAATTTGAGAAAATCGTAATTTTCTTTTTTGGCTCACCCTGTATACAGATATTCGTCGATGATTTTTGTTACAGTTACTAGAACATATTATTTACCTTAGTATGTAAAATAAATAATTATTTATTTGTTACTTCTCCATATACATAGTGTATATTTCATAGCGATTTCGATATAAAAATGGCCATAAGTCTTTAAATACTCAGTATGGTTATGTACAACATCATATTGTAAGAACTAGGATAAGAGGAATCTAAATATGAGGAAATATAGAGGGTATCCCATTTAAAAATTATGTTTGTGTACCACGTAGTTATGAATCGCCCTGTAGAGATCGGCATATTTTCCAAATGACGAGCATATCGTTGCCTACAATTTTTGTAAATAACTGTTTTTGATGTACTCGAGCATAACGGAGTAATTGACCAATCCCACGTTAAATACTTACCCTGTATATGTATAAAATAAGATAAAGGGTGGTTAAGTAATGGAATAATAATCAAACGATTTACGATAAAAATGTGGTTTTATTTAAACGTAAAAAATAATTGTCACACTAATAGTATTCTCTTAATTTCAATGTAATTATATGACGAGCCTTTCAGACTATTTTCCTATTTATACATTTTCTAAAGAGATCTTATCTTCACGTTCTTGAATAAATAGCAAATTTTCCACAGTTATAAACTTAACACAATTAACGTGAAAATAAACTTCATAAAAATAGAAATGTTTTTTATGTCTTCGTGTTATTAATTTTTTATTTATTTTTGTAGATAATAATTCTACATTTTAAGCACAAAGCTAAATGCGATAATGAACAATCACATGTTTCCTTTTGGCAAACAAGTACCTGATTACCTTATCAGTAAGCAACGTACATTCAAATAACTAATTATTATACCGTTAATGGAAGTACAGGTCTGGATTACAAAGTTAAAAAAAAAGAAAAGAAGAAAATTTATAAACACGGAGTTTTGATTACGATAGGGAATCGATAATTTTAAATTTACGGCGGTGAGTAAAGTTTTGTTTAAAGTTGTTTTCATATGTAATCCTAATCATTGTATATTTGTGCTGAATTGAGTTAAAAAGCGTAATAAACATTCACTACCAATCGGTTCCGGGTTCGATTCCCGGCTGCCTAAATAATCCTCAGACTTATACGTTAATAAAAGAGTATTGAGCAAGAAAATTTAAATATGGTCAAATGAATTAATTTTGTGTGGTACGTGGGTGTATTTTATTTGTTATGGTCAAATAAAATTAGTGGGTTTATCAGATACATTCCACCACACCAATCCATGTACAAAATAGTGCGCAATTTTGTTTCACCGTTTAGTCCACTGACAAAGTGTAAATGGTATGCACCTCGAGCTCTCACTTGAAGCTCATTAATATTAATTTAGAATTTTTTTATTTGTCCGAGTTGTTTTAAAAATAATACATTATAATTTAGTTAGATGGCATTTGCTCAGTTTCCCGGAACATTTTTTTATTCATACTAAATAGATAAAATACAATCTTTCCTCATTTCATCAATAATTTTCTGAATAACGCCGCTTTCAAATTTCAAAAACCTTACATCACTGTAATGGTAATTTTAATCCTCATTCAACTATAAAAATATATACAGGGTGTTCCATTTAAAAATCAACTTTAAATTGTCACACTTTTATGCAACACCCTATACGTAAACCAGTATAATTTTTTTTTATACAGCATTTTTTTTATAAATACTCCAGTTCTTGAAATAAATGTTTTCACATTTCTGAATAACCCTGTATATTGTCGAAAACCCTTATATAAAACGATAATAATAGGATAGACTTAGTTTCGTTTAGTACATAATATAAAGTATCTGGATTTGTTTTATTTGTATACCAATCCTGACGTAAACGGGTACATTATTTTTATAAAAAGAATCAATACTTAGCTGGAACATAATCATTATAATTGGTGTAACACTCCTTGTCAAAATTTGTTATTAAAATTACGAATCAAGAATAATGAAATGAAGACTCATGCCTGATCATTATGTAAAAACAGACTATCATAATTTAAACATATAACATTTAAACAAATGATTAAAGAAATTACATACATGGTGTACCGGGTAAGTCACCATATTTTGACCCCCCCTCTAACTCATTTTGTATCAGGTTTACAAAAAAAAGTTTAATACAAAAGTGGTTCGGTCCAAACAATATTTTTCAAATTTTGTATTATTATTATACAGGGTATCCTATGCTCCTGACTTGAGAATTTTAAATTGGAGACCTTGTATTTTATTTGATTTTACGATTTTACAATTTACCACCCTTAGATACATTTGTGTGGGCATTTTTAAAAGACAAAGTTAATGATAACTCAAATAATGCCGATTCAAAATAAAATTAGAGAAACTATTAATGAGTTAAAGGAGGATAATAATAACGCAGTTTTGAATTGTTTAAATAATTTAAGAAGAATATACGAGCTTTGCATTTTAAATAATGGTGGTCATTTTGACCAATATTTGTAATTTAAATATTATGTATTTGTTAGCTGAAAAACTGTAGTTTTATTCAAAATTATAAATTATTGTTGTTCGTCTCCCTACTTTATTTTCCTTCCTATTTATCAAATGTTTCAGCTACTTTTCTCGCATGGTCTAATTAGTGTGCTTTAGTCAAAACATCTCTACGCATTTTGGAAAATATATTACAACTAAAATCTGTAAATCCATAAATCCATAAAAGCAGAAATGGCTAAAAAAGGTTTAACCTTCGTTTATTTTCCTGAGGCAACTCGCTTAGTCTTACAAATATATCCAACAAATCCAATATGGCTATGCTCTATAGAATAGTTCTATTTAAATTTGTAAAAATATACAGTGTATTTTTATCATAGTTCTGTAAATAAAAAAGTTAACAGAAGGTCAATATACAGCCTGTTTCAGTCGTTTCAGAGTAAACGCCTTATTTTTATTGGCCACACTATGGGTACTACTTACAAAATATTTGGTAGTAATATGTTTCAAGATATTCTCTACACGATGGTGATATCAGATTTTCAATTGGACTAATTATTTTAAAATGGCGACTTTCAACTTTTTTTTTAAATGGAATGCAATAATTTTATTTTTATTACTGAGATCCTAAAAACATTATTTATACGATACTATTTCGTTTTTCTTAAAAATTCATTTCTTTCCCTATCAAAAAGCAAACTAACATTTTAATCTAGAAGCGCATGAATGTTTTACACCCGATGTTATTTTTGTCCAAATATCAAGTAGCGGTAGACACAAAAGAAACAATTAAATTTTAATCCAGTGGTCAGTCAAACAATGCAATTTAGTTGTCAGTGCTTGTTAATAACAATTGTCTTATTTAAGATTATAATTGTTAATTTAAAATTAATTGATAAGTTTTTAAAATGACGTTAAATTATATGAGAGACGAGTTAATTGATATGCTCCTAATATTTGGAAAAGCAGATTAAGATCCTTATGAAGCAGCCAGATTGTACAGAAATAAATATTCAAACAGAAGGCACCCTGAACATCGAACATTTACTACATTCTTGGAGGGAACGCGTGAAACGGGAACTGTGGATTATAAGAAACCGCTAAATGAAAACCCACCTGCTTGCAATAATGACAACGAAAACCAGGTAATGCTATATTATTGAGATTCCCCATGTCAGTATTAGGGAAACTGCAAATTTGGTTGGAATATCGCATCGTTCGGTCTGGAGGATAATAAAAAAAAATAAATTTCACCCATTCAAAATGATTCTTCACCATGAATTAATCAAAAATGATTTTCTGTTAAGAATTAATTTTGCACAATGCGGTTTGCAACAGAGATGACTAAATAGAAAGTTTTTTAACAACGTTTTATTTTCGGACGAAGCAAGTTTTCGAAATGATGCTGTTGTAATTATTACGATAATGTAAATCCACACTGAACCCGTGAGCGACGTTGATCGCTGGAGTTTAAACATGTGGTGTGGAATTATAGGACAGCACATTGTTGGTCCAATATTTATTGATAGACTAACTGGAGAGAATTACCTCAATTTATTAGAAAATGAAATTCAAAATCATCTAAACGAACTCCCACAAAATATCAGAAATAATTTGTGGTGACAACAAGATGGCGCTCTAGCACATTATGCCCTTCCAGTTAGGGAGTTTTTAAATAATCAATACGTGAACCGTTCGATTGGTCGTGGAGGACCAGTTGGTTGGCCATCTAAGTCACCTGATATGTCACCACTGGTCTTTTTTCTCTGGGGGTATGTAAATTCCCAGGTGTACATCGTTGAACCAACAAAAATTGAAAATATGCAAGAGTAAATTCGTACTTGCAGAAACGAAATTTCTCCAGAAATTATCCTTCGATCTATTGGCTCCATTGGACGACGTTTCAATTTATGTATTCAAAAATAAGGAAAACATTTCGAGCTATTTTTGTAAATATCTAATTTTTATTTGATGTAAATTTTTAATTTTGAGTTTCAAAAAGTAGATGTTTAATTGTTTCTTTTGTGTCTACCGGTACTTGATATTTGGACAAAAATAACATCGAGTGTGAAACATTCATGCGCTATTAGATTAAAATGTTAGTTTGCTTTTTGATAGGGAAAGAAATGAATTTTTAAGAAAAACTAAATTTGGTTCATTTAGAGAAGTTGGCGGTTAGGAACAGTTTTAGGCCAATCCAACCATATAACTAGGGTAGTACTAAGACTTAAACTATAGATGACCCATACTTCCATATAACTTAACGTAGACAGCACTTTGACATCTGCAAAGAAAGCAGATTTCGTGATGAAAAAAAAGCTGTAATCACAATTTCTGGAGCATAAAGTTCTGCAAAGTTAGAGCAATGTCATAGAAATTAATTAAATGTGTCTATATATTAAAAACACGTCCATTTTCTCTCGTATTTTGGATTGTAAACCAATAAGAATTTTTGGTGGTAGTTATTGAATACTGAAGGGATGATCACAAATTTGAATGAAATGATCATCATAAATTCTTAACTTAAATGGAATGGAATGGAAAAATGTAACACAACAGTAACAACATCAAAAGGGGTACCTATCCCGCGCTTTTACCCCTTTTCTCATACCCCATAGACCCCAAAATCAGCCGCTTTCGGTAGTTGATATCTATATGTGTGCCAAATTTTAAGTTGATATGTTAAGTCCTTCGAAAGCTATGAAGTA